>LPNX011142270.1:82965-242597 GCA_001517045.1 Pseudotsuga menziesii | reverse complement strand
GGAGATTAATGGAGAAGAATAAAAAGCCAAATACCTAGATCTAGTGGTGTGGATTAAACCCTAGATCTAGATCTAATCTCAACCATTTATCTTCAAAGAGTTGGAGATTGTCTCAACTATTTAATGAGGGTCTCACTCTCTCATTAATCATGATCTCTCATGCTATTGTTATGCTGCCGAAAATTTCTTGCTCTCATATTCTCTTGCTATACTTTGTATTGAAGATTTGCCCAAGTTGGGCCATTAAATAAAAATTTCTTTGGAGGGATACTATGCTGCAAACTCTTTCATGATCCGAATCTTTGTAAGGTAACCTGGTATTTGTCTTGTTTGCATTTATTGTATTTTTCTAGTTAGCTCTCCACAAAGTGTTTTGTGGAGAGATTAAAGAATAAAAGTGTTTTTATTCTTTCTTATGAATGATTTGACATTTCTTACAAAGTATTTTGCAGGAACTGTTAGGTATTCATCACTAGGATCACAAATTTTGCAGGCATAGATTTATTTGTAGGTTGTCCAAGCAAGGAGATCTCTCCAAATATCATTCCGGCATTTTTTTTTAATTTCGGCCATTTACTTTCAGCCTATTTAAAACTGGGTTTTATTCACTGTTTAGTGAATATAACCCTTGTTTTAGGGCCCCAACCTATTATATATTAGTTAAGGCTTATATTTATGCTGTTTAAACACTGTTCAGCTAAGTTTTTTCGATATTTCTTCTCCGATTCTTACAGTTATTCTGAATATTGCAATTGTATCAGTTCTAGCCTATATTTATCTACACTTTGAGCTTAATCGTGGTATTCCTCGTCTGAGATCAAGCAATTGAGATCAGAACGCGAAGCGCTCAAAGCTGTTATAAATATTTGTCTGTCATTCAGTCTGCATAATAGTTTCCAGCCCTTTAAATCGCTCATTTCTGCAATATTTTACACTCATATTTTTTATGTAAATTTGTAAATTTGGTATTAATATTTTAACAACAATTTTTAGTGTTTTTATGTGATTTCCAGCGAAGAGTAGCTCGCTGGTTTGTGACAGGTTATGCACATTTTGAAGGAGATTTGATGCCCGAATAGGCCCAGAGTTCCCTCAAACTTCAACCGGTTCAAAAGGGGTTCCAATTCTCAACCCTCTCTCTCATATCTTTTCCAATTTATTGTAAACCCCAACGAGAGTCTCTTGGGGTATTCTGTAAAGTCTTGTAAGGCATTTGTAATTTATAAGTAAGTAGATTAGGAAGTAAGGTAGATAACTAGTTCTATTTCCAGCTACCCACCTATCTTTGTGACAGACTATCATCTCTGTCACAAAGATTGTTGTGAGGTGAGTTTACTGTAGTTAGTTGAGTATTTCTTTCAAGTTTATGCAACATTACTTTTCTGTTTAAAAGTAATCATACAACCCATCAAACCTGTGTATCCTCTATCCACTTGTCATCTCCCTTTAGGGACTTCAAGCTGGATATGAAAAACAGGTGAAGTGGGGGCTTAGGTAATTAAATAACTTTCATTTTTACCCACTACAATCAAATATTTTATTCCCCTAGTCATTTGTTAATCGCTTTAAAATAAACACTGCATCTTAACCATCAAGATTAAAATTTACTCTTAAAACTTACCAACAACTTCCCACATCCTGCTCCTCTACTCGGTTATCACCCTCCGGGGTACTCCGAGATACGACCAGGGGACAGGGAAGTCTTAGTTTAATAGGCATCCATCTAGCCCTTTTTTCTGTCAACTAAAAACAGTGACCTCAGGAAGCTAGAAGGGGTAGCAGATCGCGGGCGGTCTCTAGGCGCTTCGACGTCCTCCTTGTTGAGCACCGGGGCATTGGGGATTGACTTGTGAGCTACGGGTGGGCTTTGCTCCCACTTTGTTGAGCGCAACAGCAGTCCTTCTTTGGCTGGAGAAGTTCTAGATCGGGGTAGTGACACCACCTATTCTAAAACTTAAATCCAAGAAGAAAAACCTTAATAAAATCAACTAAAATAAACCAAGAGACAATTCAAAACCGGTTCTGCAACATTCTACTATTTCAAGCACTCTTTCACTCCAACATTGCACTACAATTTTACTTCCAGCACTTTATTTCTCAGTATATTTATTTACTTTCGATTCTGCAAATGATCATGTGGTGAATGTTAACTGCTTGAAATCTTTTCATACTTTAAATTTACTGCTGGTTCAATAATCTTCATTCATAAAAAATTTCTGCCATCTTGTAAATCTGTTTCATTGTCCATACATTTGTTTTATTTCATTACTGTTTATAATTATATTGTTTATTCATATGTTTCATTATTAAATACCGAAGCTATAGTTTAATCGTAGATTAAAATCTCTTTTTATTTGTAAAGTTCATAAAGACATAATCTATCTTTAGACTCCATTGTAATAGGCACTGGTCTTGTTTTATATAAGGTCTTAGCTTCTTTTTAAACGATCCCTTTAATTAACCAGTGATTAATTAATAAACCTGGAACTTAGTTTTCCCATAGGGACTACCCCCCTTGGCTCTGTTGGGATCTTGCCTAAACGGAGGAGTTGTGGACTGTGGTGATAGTGGTCCCCAGCTCTCACTTGCCCCTAAGGACACACATAGCAGGTTGTGACTTTCCTGCATCTTAAAGTGTGAATTAGGCGGCAACAGACCCCATGCCGATGGTGTGGTTGGGTTCGTAAACTCTCCCACTGTAGAATCTTTGGCCAAACAGCTCCATCAGCTGTCCGTCAAACATTCTATGGCGGAGGTAGCAAAGGCTGCCCCCTCACCCCAAAATGCAAATGTTTTTGCACAGACCTCTCAAGAGGGCAACCTGCAGCCCGGTGGAAAGAAGAAGAGAGGAAAGAAAGGGGAGGGAAATCAAAACAAGCAAAAACCCGCAAATAGTTCTGATGGGGGCAAGAAAAAAAAGAAAAAGGTGAAATTCTTGTGTAAGTTGTGCCATGAGGATCACCTCACCCATCTTTGTCCCCTTATGGAACAAGCCCAGAAGCTGCTAAAAGCTCAACAACCGGCTATCCTGAAGGATCCATTTCCCTAAGGGCAGAATTCTGCTTCAGCTTCTAATGTCGCAGGGGGCACTCCAAATGCCCTTGACCCCAATTATATCAACATGGTTCGATCTTCGACTTTGCTACAAACTAGGAATAAAAACTATGAAAAAGAGACTTTTGAGAAGGGTAAGTCTATAGGTGAAACCTCTAACCCTCTCACGATTGAGAAGCCTGCTGAAACTGTGCCTTCGAAAGGTGTCTTTAAGAGGACCTTGCATAACCCTAATGCTAGGGCTGCTTCAAACTACTCTGTGGTTGAAGACTTGGCCCAAACCCCTTGTGCAATGTCAGCTTTAGAGGTGTTACAGAGCTGTCCCGCCCAGTGGGATGCACTCTTAGCAGCCTTAGGCAGCATGGACTCGTCGAGTCTCATGGCGAAATTTCACTTGTCTGATGTTAAAATTCGCCTACCTTACCATGTAGCCTTATCAATAGATGTCATCCATGGTGAAAAGACCATTGGAAGGGCAGTTGTTGATGAGGGTGCTTCTACATGCTTTGAGTCATTGTCATGTTGGAAAGCTCTCGGATCCCCAGAGCTGGTCCCGTCAAACACTCTGCTTACTGCTTTCGACGGAAGGTCATTCCGTTCGCATGGTATCCTACCAGCTTTTGAAATTAAGCTGGCAGGGAAAGCAGTGTCTATTGAGGTGGAAGTGATTGATGCACCTTTGGACTATAATTTGCTTTTGGGAAGAAGTTGGACTTATGCCATGTCTGCTATTGCATCGGCCGTCTTTCGGGTGGTAGTGTTTCCACACGAAGGGAAGTTGGTTACTGTTGACTAACTCAATTTTACTCGAAAAGGCTGCATGAAGTCTAATGAGTCCACTGTGCCATTGGTTGATCAGGTGAAACCTGCTATTGAGAACTTGGGGGCTGGAATGTACGCATCGTTGATGGGCACATTTGATCTTTCAGCCCCGATTAACTATATAGGTTCTACTAGTGTGGAGAAGTCCATAGCCACGGTTGTTGATAGGACTGATCCTTGGGTTCTCCCTTCCCTCCATGAACCGGAAGTGCCCTTATCGACAGTGGAAGTGGCTTACCAAGCTATCACTCAAACCACTGTTGATCCCGTTCCAGACCCTCTCACAGTCTCAGAGGATCTGGAAGAAGTCTATTTGCTTGCTTGAGCAGAAAACTCTTTGCATTCTACGGATTGTTTAGATATGGTTTTACTTTCTGATGAAGCCATTCTGGAAGCCATGTGCAGACGTGATAAGATCTGCGAAGATCTTCATCATCGATTCTATTTTCTTCCAGAGCTAAGCAAGATAGAGAATCAAGAGTTTCATATGAGACTGACAGACGATGTTGATATACCCATCAATCCCTTACCAAGGAAAGGAATGTTTGCTCAGGGGAATATGGCAAATATTTCTGCTACTATCCCTATCAACATCTCTGTAAATCCTGACGTTGTGGAAAATATACATATCGGTGCAAACTGTTCTCCTGAGGAGATTGCAATCTATACATCCTTGTTCAAGGAATTCTACGACGTTTTTGCCTGGTCATATGAGGAGATGCCAGGCATTGATCCATTGATAGTTGAGCACGAGATCTGAACATACCCTGACGCTAGACCTGTTCGGCAAAAGTTAAGACCTGTTAACCCACGTAAAGCGGCAGCTATGAAGGATGAAGTTGAAAAACTATTGAAAGTTGGTTTTATTTATCCCATAGCTCTGAGGGAATGGGTATCCAACCCAGTTCCTATTGATAAGAAGCAAGGGACCATACGCGTCTGTACCGACTTTCGAGATTTGAATAAAGCCTGTCCTAAGAACAACTATCCCACGCCATTTATAGATCAAATTATAGATGCTTGCGCAGGAAGTGAAGTTTTCTCGTTTATGGATGGTTTCTCCGGATACAATCAAATTCAAATAAAACCGGAAGACCAACATAAAACTGCTTTCATTTGTCCTTGGGGTACCTTCGCGTACAAAAAATGCCCTTCGGATTGAAAAATGTTGGGGCAACCTTTCAACGGGCAATGAACTTTGCCTTCCATGATATCAAAGCCATTGTCGTACCTTACCTTGATGATCTGCCTGCACATTCTCGTAAGAGAATTGACCATCCAGATCACCTTAAGGTTGATATTTGAGCGATGCAGATACTATAAGATCTGCTTGAATTCCCACAAGTGCATGTTCTGTGTCGAGTCAGGGAGACTGCTCAGATTCATTGTTTCTAATAGAGGCATTCAGGTGGATCCGTTAAAAGTAGAGGCCATTGTAAATTTGCCTCCTCCTCGTTCTATCGGGCAACTCCAGAGCCTGCAGGGAAAGTCCAATTTTCTTCGACGTTTCACTGTAAACTATGCCAAGATAACCAAGGGTTTCATGCACCTGCTAAAACAGGACACCCTATTTGTATGGGATGAAATTGCACAACTCGCTTTCGAGGCATTGAAAAAAGCTTTGTTGTCGGCACCTTTACTGCGTCCGCCAGATTACTTTAGGGATTTTATATTGTATCAGGCCGCGTCCGAGTCGACCATTGGGGTAGTCCTGGTCCAGGACGACGATAAGCTCCAGGAGCATGTCGTTTACTATCTTAGCCATGCTTTAGCCGGACCTGAACTTAGATATGCCCACATCGAGAAATTGGCCTTAGCAGCTGTTTATGCTATTCAGAGGTTACGTCACTACATTTTACTGAGGACTACAACTATAGTGGCGGATGTTAATCCTTTTCACTATGTTTTGTCCTGACGGATTGTTGGGGGCAAATTTAACAAATGGATAGTCATTCTCCAAGAGTTTGACTTGGATTTCCAGTCCGCTAAATCTAAAAAATCCTTAGTTTTTGCTGAGCTTATAGCAGAATTTCCAATAGAAGAAGATGTAGTCATTGAAGAAGACTCATTCCCAGATGAGCATATCTTCTTGATATCCACCTCTGACCCCTGGTACGGAGTTATACTTATATATCTCCAGGCTTTGAAGTATCCTATAGCTTCTTCGTGGGAGGAACGACGTAAACTACGCCTTCATGCTAAGAACTACCTCATCATCGGAGATACCTTGTATCGTAGGGGGGTAGATTCTGTTTTGCGTCGATGTCTTACCCATGAGGAAGCGGAGATTGTCCTGAATCATTCCCATAGTGGAGCGTGTGGGGGTCATTTATCTGGGTTAGAAACGGCCCAGAAGATACTACGTGCCGGTTATTTCTGGCCCACGATCTTCAAGGATTGTGTGGAAGCCGTGAAGCGCTGTAATCCTTGTCAGCTTTACACTAGGAAGATGCGGTCACATCTCGCTCCGTTATTTCCCGTTGTCTCTGTGGGCCCCTTCATGAAGTGGGGGATTGATTACGTGACGTGTAACCCAACCTCGGCCGGGGGGAACAAATATATCATTGTCGCTGTAGACTATTTTACGAAATGGGCAGAGGCAATGCCCACCTTTAAAGCCGACGGGGAAACCGCAGCTTTTTTCATGTTCAATCAAATTATAGCACGGTTTGGTACACCCAAGGTGATTGTCACTGACCATGGCAGTCATTTTCAAAATAACATGATGATGGAACTGATCACTATGCTTGGATTCAGACAAGAACATTCATCTTCGTACTATCCTCAAGCAAATGGTCAGGTTGAGACTGTTAATAAAACTTTGAAGACTATCCTCAAACGTACTATCGATGCAGCTCGTTCTAACTGGCACATCATGCTATACCCCGCACTTTGGGCATATCGAACTAATGTAAAAACTGCTACGGGTTTCTCCCCCTTCCAACTCGTTCATGGAGTGGAAGCCGTTACCCCAGTTGAATGTGAAATCCTGTCCTTGAAAATAGCTATTCATGTGTTACCTGATACGATGGAGCTTGAAGAACGTCTTGTACATTTAGAACATCTTGATGAGCAACGTAGAGATGCGCTGACAGCTAATCAAGCTCACAAAAATAGGGTCAAAAACCAATATGATAAATCGGTCAAGCCTCGGATTTTCTCTGAGGGGGAACTTGTTTTGCTCTGGGACCAAGACAAAGAACCCCTGGGGGTAGGAAAATTCAAGTCCATGTGGTTGGGGCCTTATGTCGTGTCAAAGGTCTTAAAGAAGGGTGCATATGAATTGATTGATTTTGATGGGAATACGCTGCCTGAGCCTAGAAATGGGCTTTACCTGAAGAAGTACTATGCTTAGGCTTAGCACTTTTTCTTGTATTTTATTATATGTATTTTTATCTACACTAGTATGTCGGTTTGTGTTTTTTATAACATCTGCTGGTTGTTTCAGATGTCTTCCGAGAGGTTCGTAGGTTTCGCTGATGGCACCAATCGCCACACTTGTAATCTAGCTTCAGCGGCATGGGTCATTTATTCTCCCTCAGGACAATTAGTTGCCTCAGGAGGCGCTTGCTTAGGTCCTGTTTCTAATAATGTCGCTGAGTATAGGTCTGTAATTGAGCTTCTATGGGATGCTTTGTCACGTGGTATCACTCAGCTGGAAGTTCGACTGGACTCTCAGCTGGTGGTTTCCCAGCTCAATCGAGCTTATCAGGTGCGGAACTCTATTCTATTACGTCAGTTTATGCAAGTTAGGTTATTGGAAAGAAATTTTGAATTCATTACATTCAATCATATTCCAAGGAATCAAAATTCATTAATTGATGCATACGCTAATTACATCTTGGATTGGCATTTAACACATTTTTCATAAAAATATACAGCATACACATAAAAAACATTTGTAAATAACTGACAAAATATATATATATATGTGAATATCTGTCCATAGATAGGTTGAGTCTCTAATCTTCAGATCCAGTCATAACTGTATAATATACAAAAAATATACAAAATATGGATCATAGTCCATCAAATGCCCTAGATCTAAGCTGGACCACCCTAGTTCCCCCGGTCTCCCTGTACTCTGGCTTCTTCATCCTCTTCGGCTTCAGCAGCCTCAACAGCATCTATGTATACTAAAACTGCTCTGGCTACCCGCCTCAAAAGGCGTATCCAGTTAGGTGGTACACCAACGACAAACTCCTGCATGATGGCTGGGATGTGCTCAATCCGTAAGGTGGGGTACTCTCTGGGTAAGCTTGGCCAGCTTTCCCTCAAGAACCTTAATTAGCGCCTGGTCTTCTCGTAAGACAGGATGCACATACATGCGTGGATGCCCTTCAGGGCGGACTAATCCAATATCTACATTTTGACATGTTTATAGGATTAGAACTCTTATACATATGTATATATCTCTATATTTAAAATTCATAAAAATTTAAAAAATTTGAAAATAAAAAATTACCCAACTCTCCCCATGCTCCTCCTGGAGGGAGAACGAGGTCTGGATCACCACGGAAATCCATCCCAGCATATGGAAACTGCTCCAGTGTTGGCAACTGCCGCTCCCACCAAAAGTAGAAGTCATCATCATATACACTCTGCATTGAACCACCTCCTCCATGGCGGAGGAAGATATCTCCCCATCTACTAAGCCTAGGCTAACGAGGAGAACGAACAGGTAGGGGTATTGCAGGCTCAATCCCGACACTCTCTCTCGAAGAAGGCTACTAGTATGCTAGAATATCCAAAGTTCTTCCTCCTTCCTCTCTTGCAGTTAGAGAGCTGTTTTCTCAAAATCGGGATAACTCCCGAGCACCAATCATATAAGGCCCCCTGCATGCAATCCACTGCTAACCTCATCTGGTTCCATGTAGCAAGATGAAGAGAAGATGATCCCGCAACCCTCACTATGATACTTGTCAATACCTGTAGAGGAAGATCACGTATGTGTACAATAGGGATGCAACTCCCTCTCTTTTGGGTACCTGGTGCGTAGTATATGTCAATGTAGTTTTGGACACTTAGAGGGTCACCGCCTCTGTCGGTGCCCTCCAAGTTGACTGGAGCTCCTCGTCGTGATAGACCGGCAATGAAATAGATATCCTCTGAAGTGATCTCCAAGGATTCACCTTGAAGGTCAAACATGCCCAAATCATGATCCCAGTAATTTATCATGAACTCTAGCAGGCGGACCTTGGCCTGCATAGGTGATGTACAAAAAAACTTTAACAATCCACTTGAACGTAAAATATTCACAGTGGGGGCATTTTGGAGTGCTTCTTGATCCATATCTTCATGCTCACGCTCCCTCCACTCAAGCACCATCTTCAAACCTAGTAAAACAAGCATTGCAAACCTTTAGTTTCATGTAAAAATTCAAAATTTTGACCCTACATACTTCTTTTACCCTTCACGCAGCGTACGCGACTGTCTAGTTAGGCATGTCGCGTACTGTATGCGACTGTCCTTCGGGCAACTCGTGTACTGTACGCGAGTTTCACTATAGCGAACCCGCGTACACAACGTTCCTTTGTTGAGGGCGCTCAAAAATATAAAATTTGGACTCAATTTTGAAATTTGCTAGGATCAAATTGAAGAGCTTGGGGTGTAGTCTTACCTGACACTTGCGGAATTGGATTTGGTCCACCGGATTGTCGACACCGATCAACTGAAGGTACAGGTGAAAACTTGTCTCTTATGGCTAAAATTCAAAACGGTAAGTTTTATTTATGTTTTTGAACTATTTATAGAAATTATATTTGTCAAGTGGGTTTTTTCCTATAGTTCATAATTCATTCAACTAATACCATATTTTTTTGCCATATAACAGGTTTATCATCGTTCTAAGGTGTTTTTTGCTCATATAGGATGGTTTTTCATCATTTCACATGCATTTTGCATCTATACTTACTCCATCTTAAACTTAGCAATCAACATTTTAACCACGGACTATGGTATTTTTAACCATTAGCTCCTTGTCTTTACCATTGTTCTTTCGTGGATAGGGCATTTCTCTCATGAGTATCCTCATTTAGAATCTATGTTGTCTTTCGATACTCATGTTGCAGCTGTCTTAGGTACAGGGGAATCCTTTTAGCTATTTTTCACGCCAAATGGAGCCTCATTTTGGTCTCTTTTTACAAGCTATCCCTTTATAGGACTCCCCTCCCTTATGGAGTTTCTTTAGGCCCAGGTCTGACTCCTTAAAACAGACTTGACTGCCGAGTTAACTTGTCCGTTCAAGCTCGTTAAGAATATGTGAATGGGCATCCGCATTGGTGGTAGGTTATCTCTTTCTCGGACCATGTGGAATAGTACGAGAAATGATCACTCTCTTTTCTACGGAAATGAGAAGAGTATTCTCAGGCATAGGTTTATCACTTTTCCGGACCTGAGGGACTAAATTTACGGAAAAGGAACGTCCGGTATGAGCTTAGTTTTCTCTTTTTCGTGCTCTGGACCTAAACATGAAAAATATTCCGAGTGTGCTTTATGTCTTTGTCATGCTCGTTAAACACTAAGAACTGAGAACAAGGCATCGAGTTTATTGTTGTAAGCCATATTTCTCGTACTCAAATGGATCTTTCCGAGTGATCTTGCTTTCCTTCACACTCGTAAAACTCAAGCTATATGCTGCTCTCGAAGGAGCGTTGGGTAGGTGGTAATTTAACCTTTTTCGGACCTTCCTGACTAAGTACGTAAAAGGGTCACCTTTTCTTCTACGGAAGTTAACAGAGTTCTTCTGTGGTATGTTTTATATTTTTCCGGCCTCAAGAGACTAAATTTGACGAAAAAGGACCGCCCTGGAGTCTTCTTTGGAGTTTTCAGACTCTCTAAATGTGAAAACACCAACTGAGCATGTACTAGTTCGGGCCCATTAAATCCACGAATCAGTGACACTATCAAGCAATATTCCCTCTTCTCTTCAAGCTTGTTAAAAAATGAAGAGAGTCTCGAGTTGACTTTCCTGGACTTGTTAAAATTTAACAGGGAAGGTAAGGAAGAAGTTTTCTCTTGGTTTTCAGTTAGTGGCAGCATGTCATCCTTGAACATAGCACTCTCTGTTTTTTCTGATACTCATGTCTCAGTGTTCACTTTTAGGTCAGCTATTACTTCGAGTTTCTTACTCCTCCTCTTGTCAGTTCTACCTGGGGAATCTGATCATGTCTCCTACATGACAGATAAGTCTAGTTGTTCTATCTATAAAGTTAAAAGTTGCCTTGGGTCATCTCTATGTCGTGCTCACTGTTCAAGGATTTAACTCAATGTCTGATCTATATCCTGATCCCATCATTGTCGTATCTGTTATCACTTGTGTCTCCCTTCTTTTACCCAGTTTCTAGTCACCCTTCTGATCCGTTGGAGGATCTATTTGCCTTCCTTATCACAGTATGGTTCCACATCAACACTTCCTGACGACGAAGACCTAGAGTTTTGACGATTGTACCTCAGGATTCACTTTCATTATTGGTGAATTCCTTTGCTTCAGTTGTTGATTATGACCTATTGATCGACAATCTGTTGAATCTGCTCGATGTTTGACTCCAATAACATCTATTCACATGGCTTGGATTGTACTGGTTCTTTGGGATTGTTTATGAAGACCTTAGTTTGCTATTTATGGACTAAGTTGCACAAGAATATGTTGTACCTATTTACACAGCTTCCAGATCTTTGAAGACTCATCATTATTGTATATTGTGGCTTCGATCCACCTTTGTAATATACATGGTCTTGTACTCGTATTATATGATGTACTCAAACTTTGTAAAGGAGCAAGTGTTCCAGTATATTGAACATAGCATCCTCATATATGACTTTGTATATGACATTATTATGTATTTGTTTTAGGTACTACCTCTGCTCCATTGGATTTCTGAGTTCTCCAAAGATAATGATTATAATGTATTTCAGCCATCGCTTCCTCTGACCTCACACATTAGGGGGCATCTGTTATCAACCCAAATGGCACTTCTCCGTTCGAGTGCCGACACTTCATATGTTGGTACACAAAAAGACACTTATGGATTGAAGGTTGCCTAAACACTATAGATGGGCATGACATGAGATGCATTCACTATCCCACCAACTTGCCATTTTACCTTTCT
Source organism: Pseudotsuga menziesii (assembly GCA_001517045.1). Lineage (NCBI taxonomy): Eukaryota > Viridiplantae > Streptophyta > Pinopsida > Pinales > Pinaceae > Pseudotsuga > Pseudotsuga menziesii. Next base: position 230,610 of record LPNX011142270.1, on the reverse strand, counting down.
ATATGTTGATTGCCGTACGCGACTATCTCCACAGCAACTTGCGTACATACGCGACTATCTTTTTTGACAACCCGCGTACTGTACGCGACTATTCTCATTGCAACCCGCGTACATATCTGTACGCGGGTTTCCCTTATAGCAACTCGCGTGTCATACGCGGGTTGCCAGTATCAATAGTCGCGTACACATCCATTCGACATTAAAAATAATAAAACACAATTAACGGAGATTTGTTGAAACTTGAGCCCCAATCATTAACTATCTCAACTGTCTTAACCTCCTCAACCTTCGAAACTGCCCTATTTCCCAATGTATAAATAGACGCCTTGGGGAGGGCATTAATCAATCATACTTGGAGAGCAAAGTTATGCTGGTGGTATATCTTCAGAAGTCTTTGGAGCAGCAGAACTCAGAATCCTTTGGTTGCAGAGGAGTCCTTGTCTCAGGCGTTGGGTTGTACACTTATCTCATTCACTATTGTTAATAAAGAGAATTCTTCTTCCAACTTTGTGTTGAGTTTCTTTCATGTATCATGTTTGATGAAATTTTTTGATTAAGCACTCTATATATTGTTCATCTAACTTGTCATATATACATGTATAAGATTGTATTTGGAGAATTTGCTCTTTACAGGTGAAGGAGGTGCATCCTTGAAAGCTTTGGAGAGAAGCAGAGCGGGAGAAGAGAAAGCTTGGATCAACTGTCGTTAATCGGGTGAGTTCAACATTTCTTCCTATTCCTTTTCTGTACTTTAAAGCTGATTGTCTTCAAGTTTTAGAAGTACTTTGGTAACCCCAGACCCTAGGTTATAAGGGTGTTTATTCTTGAACAACAGATTCTTCCATCCAAGATTGGATAGGACTGATGTAAAAATCTGTATGATGAGGCAGATCATCATACTCATCAAAAGGGCTTATCTGCTGATAACTCTGTGTAAGCCAAAAATTGCTCCCAATCACAAGGAACATCTATATGTGAAGACAATGGCTGAAAAAATCTTCTATTAGTTGCATCATATTGGACTCTTCACTGTACTACTTCTCCAAGTCCTCATTATAGATACTCAAATACAACTTTGACTGATCATAGGAAAACTCCGACCGCTCTTCTTTACAATTTTTATAAGTTTTAGAATAAAATCTCCCCTCGCTGGACACATCATAGATGGGATTCTCAAAAATATTTTCAAAAGTATCATAGGTTGGATTTTCAATAAAAGTCCAATAGTCATCATCGCAATCTATGTCCGATATGAGAGATGCCTCATCACTGGTATCAAGTCCCTGGCTACACTCCTCATTTTGCTCAAAACAATCTTCTTCAAAAAGCTAGGTTTCAAAGATATCATAGAAGACCCAACTTTCCAAATGTTTGTCATCAGGTGAAGAGCATGGAGGATTCTCATCACACAAAACTTTTAAGATTGGATTTTCAATTAAAGTCTCGTAGTCATCATCCATGTCAGGTGTAAGGGAATCTTCATCACTTGTATCATGCTCTTGACTGTACTCTCTCACTTGGCTCCAGGTTTTTGTGGTGACAGGATGGAGCTGCCCAACTGTGTTAATGTAATCAAGCTCTCTTGAATATTGTTTTTCCTCTCTCCAACTTTCTCTGAAAATATTATGCATGTCACCTACATGGTTTATATACTCAGGCTCGCTTGATGACGCTTTAGGACCACAACCCATTGGAAAACCATGCTCCTGAACATAGCATGCATAATGGCAAGAAGATTCCTCGTGAAAGTCTTTACATGCCCTACAAAATGGCGTGTAAGGTTCAACCATGTTAGCAGCCTCTAATTGATGAGGAGGCCTCTGTTCATGGTCGGGTACTTTTCTTTGCCAATTAGTTTTTGGAAGGAATGTTCTTGGGGCAGGCTATGACTGCGCTCTTTCCATACTGATAAACTTGTCTTGCATTTCTTTCATTTGGGGTAGATGCTTGTCTTCCATTCTTTCAAATCTTTCCTTCATTTCCATCATTTGTTTTTTATAGGAATCCTCTTCTTTATGCTTATTTGACTTTAAAGGAGTCGAGGAACTTGAATAACCAGGAAGGTTGGATTCACCTGAAGATTGCATATTTCTGTCTATTTTGACAGCCATTTCTTGTGCGTTTAGAAGAGTAGTGGGTTCTTTATCCCTGATCTTATATTGCATCTTCCCACTAAGTGCTTCAATGTAATATAAATAAAGCAAGATAGATGGTGCAGGTGGTTTGTAAGTGGCAGGAATGGCATTTGATAATTCTGTGAATCTCTGGTTAAACTCATCCATAGTCTCGTTTTCATTCTTCTTTATGTTTGTCAAAGAAGCCAGTTGATGCCTAGGTTCCTTCTTTTCACCAAACCTGCTAGTGAAGGCAGTCTTGAAAGCTACGAGTGTAGCAAAGGAGTTGTCTGGTAAATTGCTGTACCAGTCACCAACCTTTCCATCCAAGGAAAGAGCAAAGAGTTTCATGTAAACATCGTCATGTTGATGTGCAGGATCACTAATAAAGGCATTAACACATCTAGAGAAACTTCTGAGATGCATGGTTGAAGTGATGGCATCGGTGCCAGTGAACATAGGGAGCTTCTCTATAGCTTTGTCCGGAAGACGATGGGGTTGGCCTGCTATCTGAGAGAAGCCGAGTTGAGTAAAAAAATTTTTTGACAAAATTTTAAAGCATCCCGGGGTTTAGGAAATGACCATAGAACATACTAATAGTGTCTAGTAGGTTCATATTTACTAGTTGGACTCTAATAACCCCCCAAGGCCCAAATTTCAAAATCGGGCATTCTAGCTTTGGAGGAATTGGGAGAAAAAATCATCGATTATATCGTCTATAGGCAAAGCATAATCGACAAGGGAAAAAAATCCCTAGAATACCTTTGTTGAAATCTATGTCTCAGGGGACCGAGCCACTAAAAACCCCTACTAGCACACTTTATTACAAAAACCCCATGGGGCATGGTCATTTCAACATAAAAATAAAAATGACTAGCCAAAATTGGCTAGGCAAAACATTCTGAACTTCTGTTGCACTAGATATGAACATTGACCATGTTCATCAAATGGCGGCTCAACATGAGGTTCAACTATGGTACAAAATAGTTGGTAACAGTCCGGACGCACTACAGGTAGGAAGAGCACTGCTGGATGTTATTTCAGTTTGGGTTCTGCAGTAATTTCCTAGCACAATAGGGAAGCAGAACTCAGTAGCTCTCAGTATTGCAGAGGCTGAGTATATGGCTGCTAGTTCAGCAGCCCGAGAAGCAGTTTGGCTTCGTAAACTTATTGCAGGATTGTTTGGGCAAATTCCAGAGCCAACTTTGATTCACTGTGATAACAGAGTTGTGTGCAGATGTTAGTGAATCCTGTATTTCATGACAAGTCGAAGCACATAGAGATTCTATATCACTTCATACGTGATATGGTGCAGAAAAGTGTAGTCGAGCTCCAGTATATTTCGGCAGATGACCAGACTGCAGATGTTCTCACCAAGCCTCTTCCCAGGATGAAGCTTAAATACTTTCGTGGAAGACTTGAAGTAGAAGAGAACATAGCCCTCCTTGAGAGGGAGAGATGACTGAGAGACATTTACCATACTTTTTCCCAGGTACCTCTACTCGTCCAGGTTCTCAGCCAGGTGTGGGAGAAATCCCAACAGCAGATGAGACGGATAGGTAGTAGATGGTTGGGTTCACTCAGGTGCCTCTGCTTGTCCAAGTGCTCAGCCAAGTTTGGGAGAAATCCCATCGACAAATGAGTCAGACATGTAGCAGATGGCCGTGTGGTTGCACAGGTACCTCCACTCGTTCAGGTTCTCAGCTAGGTATGGGAGTAACCCATCGGTAGATGAGACGAATAGGCAGTAGATGGTCGTGGACATTTACTCGTTTAGGTTCTCAGCCAGGTATGGGAGTAACCCATCGGCAGATGAGACGAACAGGCAGTAGATGGTCATGCACATTTACTTGTTTAGGTTCTCAGCCAGGTATGGGAGTACCTTATCAGCAGATGAAACGAACAGGTAGTAGATGGTCATACATATTTGCTCATCCAGGATCTCTAGCTAGGCATGGAAGTATTCCATCGGTAGTAGAGACAGATAGCTAGCAAAAGATTTTCTCTCAGGCATCCGAATAAGACAAATTCATAAAGACAACCTTCAGTACGTTTAGAGATGATAGAGACAATATAGATGTACAGATGAAACCCAGATGATCGTTATGCTGATGAAGACCGAAGAATACCTTCCTTGTTGAGAGGGAGTGTTGGAGTTTGTGCAACTTCAGAAGCTATTCTCATTGTTCTTGTATTGTACCTCCTACGGGAGATGAACTTATTGTAATCAATCATACAGACCCTAGAAGAACAATGTAGACCTTGGGGAGAAAAGCAAGCAAAAGAAAAGACAAAATAAAAATTATAAAATAAAAATTATGTTTCTCCCCCCAAGTGAAGTCGGCCCTAGCTAAATTATTAGTGGAAAATCTGTATAAATAGGAGGCGCCCCTCCTCATTATTCCACACAACAGCAACACAGCAGCACAGTGAAGTTCGTAGTTTTCTGGGAGAGAAAGAAGTTCGCATATACTGCAAAAGAAGACTGTTTTTAGGGTTTCTATCTTTGGAAATCTTTTCCATATTTTCTCTTAATTCTTTATTGTACTCTGATCTCAAAATTATCATCTCTAGACGAAGATTGCTGGGTTTTCTCCCCTCTCTAGTGATCCTAATGATAAATACAATTAAGATATATAGCTATAATCTTATGAAAAGAAACAAGAGATAAATAGGAAATAAAAAAAGAGGAAATAACATAAGCATAAAGGACGAGATACAATTAGTCATGAAGAAATTAGAGAAAATCATCAAGGATAAAGAACCCCCGGCTAACACATCCCATAACTACAACTATCCATCCATACCTAAGTTCTTCATGTACAATAAACCCACAATTGAGCATGTGCAACATTAGGACACTTTTCACGTTGATTTGTGCAACATTAGCATCAATTACTGCTCATTAGTGTTGATGTTTGGGGAAGCTACGGGAAGACATCCTCCCAGACGTAGCCATGGTGCTTGGTTTGATGCGCGTCATGGTGGTCTGACCTATGGATCATGATGATGGTTCACTCACTGATGTATGTGAGGCCCTTGGATGTATCCTTTCTTGGTCATGGTGCTTGGTCAAGTGGTAGAAGGATTGGATGCTTGCAGATCTACTACCTAGTTCTGGGAAGCCCTGGTATAGTCTTTCTTGATCATGGTACTTGATCAAGTGGTATAAGATTTGGGTTTCCCATCACATGCCTACCTGGCTCTAGTATTCCTTGTCATAATAGAGTGAATTTGACTTGCCCATTCTTAAAGATTAGCTACCCTTGTTGAAATGATCGAGTCTACTCCAGTGTGGGTGCACACACACTAGATCTCTTCTGACATGGATGGACGTGCATGCGAAGCAAGCTCATGGAAATCCTTCTTGGGATATGAAGACTAAGTTTCTAGATCTTGTTACATACATTAAAGAATAAGTTGAGGGTATGTGCAAATAAATAAATAAATATAAATAAGATAAAGAAATAAAATACCAATGTTTTATGAAACCATGGAGAGGCGATAATAAAAATAATGAATTAAACATTAAGATGAAAAAATAAAGAAATGCAATACCATGGGAAAATACCATGGTTTTATGAAACCATGGGAGAGGTGATAATAAAATATGATATAAAAATTAATTAATTAAGTATCTAAGTAAAAAGTAAACGAACATCTCTTTTACATTTGAAAAGGAACAATGAAACCTATTTAAATGGTCTATGTATTGTATTGTATTCATCATTTTTATTTTATCAATCATTCATTTTATTTAAACTTAAAGTGTAACATATGGTTGAATCTTTTAGTGTATAGTTATTTTATGAAGAATCCGCTGCATAAAATTCATAAGGGAAATAATTATCAGATCTGAAACTGATAAAATCAACAATTAACAGCGTTAACCAATGCAGCTAGCTGGTTCTACTATCCCATTTGTGGCCAGTGGTTGCCTGGTTGTAACTTGTACCTGAGGTGGTATTTCATCCAGTTGCACTCAGTAGCACTGTTTCCTTTACCAAGAGAATATCCCAATATATGCAGAAAAGGCCTGTCACAAAATATGGTAATTAAATTTTACAAATACTGTTCTTTAAATTTATTGCACCTTTAGGTACATATCGCCCCTGTTTTCCTTGTTTGATTAGATTTTAGACTTCCTTATATTCCTCTTATATGCTATTTGTGGCAGTTGCTATTGGACTGGTAGGATGTATTATAGCGTGGCTTTTTTATTATAAATAAATGCCAGAATCGGCGTTTGTAATTTTCTTATCTGTTCTACATTTTAGTAAGCCTAACCTGATGAAATCTAACTTGTGTTTGTTTTCCAATTTGTAGGTGTTCTTTGGAACAAGATGCAGCAGGGTAGAGGAAGCCTTAATACATGTGCACCATGGACATCGGCTTCTATTCCGATACAATTTGAGGCTTCTCTTCATAAACAAAGAACAGATCAAGGGCATTCACTGCCCATCTCTGAACAGTATGGAAGCAATCAAATTCAAGAGGAGAATAACGGTAGGTTTAGTTTGCAAAAAGCAATCCAAAGGCCCACTGTTGGATCAGTACTCATTGCTTCGGAAAAGCTCCAAGGTGTACAACCCTTTGAGAACTCCATTATTATAATAGTAAAGGCAGACATTAATGAGGGTTTTCAGGGTTTAATTGTAAATAAGCCTCTTCTATGGGATGATCTGCCTAAAATATATATGCAGCTAGAACCACTTTTAAGACCCACACCTATCTACCTTGGGGGGCCGATTATTTTGAGAGGCATGCCTTTCCTGAGTTTGACACGCATTGTTGATCTTGAAGGCTTCCTTGAAGTACTTCCAGGTATATATTATGGAGATCCAGAAGTCACAGGGAAAATCTTTGAGATGATACAGGTCAGGAAAGTTCAAGCTCATGATTTCTGGTTTTTTTTGGGTTTTACAAATTGGGGATGGCAACAGCTTTTTGATGAGGTGACAGAACAAGCTTGGCATCTCAAAACTTACAGAGAGGATGTTATTCGTTGGCCTGCACAAAAGTATAAATAATGTATTGTTTCATTGTTTTCATGCTGTCCATCCATACCTTGAGGGAAGCTTATTCAATGGTATGAATAACCACTGTACACCATAGGAAAAGGTACAGCATCTCATTTTCTATGAATCTACTCACAAGTCTCCATTTATTCAGGCATGAAAATTCCAGTCTGCTGTTGAGAATGATGCTTATGAGAATTTTGCATTGGAGGACTGGGCCACAGTAACTGCAGAGTCTAAAGCTTAAAGAATAAATGCCAATGTTTTTTTTTTGTTCTAAATATGATGCTTATGTTTCTTGCCTCCCATCTGGTGGTACGAAACAAGCGTTTAATATCCAGAATGTTTCAGCTACAATTTTGTAAAAATGGATAATCGGATACATCGAAACATGTGTTGATCAATCAATTCAAATACCATTTGAGAATTTGCATGAACATCGGAAGAATTTGTTGCAGAATTAGACTATGTTAAATTAAATTACCCAATCCATGCATTGTGATTATTTCCTTATCCGTTTCAACCTATTAATGCTAAAGCTTCTCAATTCAATTTTTTGGCATACTTTCAATGGAAACTGGCGGTATGTTGAGGATGCTAGTGTGAACACACAGGGATCACTGAGAGGTGGGGGTGAATCGTGATCTGGATATTTAAAAACTTTCTGCAATCAATCCAAACCATCAACCACAAATACTACCTTGATTGACTTCTGTTAATTACAGACAGTTAACAGTAAAATAATAAACAATCATCCAACACATGCACAGGAGATCACCAGAATTTTCATGTAAAGTGTAATTTATATATATGCACAGGAATTGCATTTAGGAGGTGTTTCAACACCCCAAGAGGCCACAACCTCTGGTTTTATCAGTTGTTTCTGAAAGGGTGCTACAACACCCTAAACACAGGCTGCCACCTGTCAAGGACTGTTAAGTCCTTCCTTGCTCCTCCCTACCACCTGATCAGACTCAGATTGCGGCAGTCTTCATGAACTTCAAACTTGAGGTAGAATCCACTTCTATCAATCCTAAAACAAACCTCGGACAGTAGCAGACTTTATACTCTTCAATTCTGAGCTCAAAACCCTGATCAAAATTGAGATTAAGTTCGGACTGTGGCAGTCTACATAAACCGCTTACTGTCACCCTCGAATTTCTCCACAATCACCTTCTACCTTTACACTTTTCCTCAGAGATCTACATCAAAGTGCATTTCTCACCTTTGCTTGGACTCAGAGCTCAGTGACAACACCCACAGATCATTCAATTCATCAAGAGATGCTTTACTCCAAATTTTATCTTCTGCTGTAGCATCCCCTTGTCTTTCTGCTTGCCTCGGAGCACAAATATTCCTACGAATTCCACTTTCTTGCTGCCTCAATGGACTGTATACCCGAAATTCAGAGATAATGTTTTTCTTTCACTTTCCTGCATTTTATTTCTCCAAGAATTTCAGAGCAATGTCTTGTAACTTGTTTTTCCCATTTGAAGAGTGGAAAACTTGATATATATATATACACACACATTCACGTGGAGGTATTTAATCTGGCCGACCTTGTAACAATTAATATATAATTTTTATGACAGTTGGGCCGACTTACAAGATGGGTAAAATTGCCTTGTTAACTTTAAAATTCATATCTCTTCACCGTGAAGAGTTAGGAGACGCTCCACATATCAACGGAACGGGCTTGACGAGGACTATCTCTCTATGATGGACTTATTTGCAATTTCTTGGTCCATTACCCTTAAATTCTTCAATTTGTACAGGACGTCAAAGACCCCACACTTAAGGATGTCATAGATCACACCACCAACTACAAGAGTTCCAAGGACTTCTTCAAGGTCTTCTTCAACATATAAAGGCATGTCCATGGGCTCCACCTCCATCAACATCCCAATAGCCATCTAACCACAAGAAGGACCATACAGAGGGCTACTACTTTGGGCTACAAAAACTCAACATGCAAACGCTACTAACATGATTTTGACACTTCAACAATTTGTTTAGAACATGAATGCTGATAATGCCTTGGTTGATTCATAATCTCGACTGACAGGTAACTTCTTTGTTGAGCTGATCATATCCATAAGTTAGGGGTGCTTCTTATGGATTGGCTTTGTTTAGGACTGTTGTCTGCCGATTGCACACCAGCAGCAGAAATCTTCTGAAAGCTGTCTCCTCACTTGAAAAAGTGGGAGAGGTGTGACCTTGGGGGCAAGCACAGGGCTAGGTATTGTCACCTACTCCTAGCTCCTCCATTTAGGCTAACTCCTAACGAAGCCAAGGGGGGTAGTCCCCAACAAAGAGTTTTCTATGGCTCAATGTTTTAAGTTAATTTTTAGATGTTTTGGATGCGGATGGGTGTTGTTTAGGAGTTATTGTGATTTAAAATGATTAATGTGATGAATTGAGCACAAGAAAAAGCAATCCACGTTGCTATCACTAGAATTGAAAGATAGACAAATATTTGAGAACTTCATGGAATAGATAAAGCATTCACAGATATGATCTATAATCAAACATTCGATGGACAAATGGCCCAGATTATCAACAATGCGTAAAAGATAGGACCATTGCCTATGGAGTCAACTTATCAGAGATGCTTCGAATGTAAATATGATGTGAATCCCAAAAGGTGCCAGTGAATGTGAGGTTTTGCAAGTGCTCTTGGTAAGTTTTAAGAGGTTTTACTTGTGATCTTCGCTTATGGTAGCTGGATGTCCTAATCGGTAATACCTTCAGTGGCTCCGTTCGAAGACATGACGGACCTGTCTGGGGTCAAAGGTAAGTGTTCAATAACTTAACTACCAATGCCCAGATTAGGTAGCCCGACGCCCACACTTGGAATTTGCCCACATGTCTCGGTATTTATCGGACAACACCGGTGCGTTGGTTATGGGGGAAAGTTTTAGTTGTTTCTCTTGCGGGGTTTAGAGATCCAATGCCATTTCTGGGTATTCCGATCTAGGATCGGTCAGAGCATACTCCGGCAAGGAGGAAAGGGGGTTAGTTAATTAAAAGGGGTGTGAGTTGCCAATTTTATTAAGTTAATTAATTAAAACTCTCTGATAGAGAGCGCTCTTGACCTCGTTTTATGACTGTGGTTCAAGAGACTTAGCTAATCTATATGAAGCTAATGCAAGTATTATGCAAATCTAAAATGCTCTCTAATAGAGAGTGCTCTTGACTTGTGTTCTTGCAAGTTCAAGAGTCTTACTTATGGATTATTAATTGATTAAACAAGCACAAGATGATATTAGTTGCTTAAACTATCCGATAGAGAGCACTCTTGATCCACCTTATGGTGAGATTCAAGAGATTTAAGTAGTTGATTAATCTTAGAAAGATAAACAATTTAAACTGAATAATCAACTTAAAAGTGATGAATTAACAATTAGTGATCTAAGCATGAGATGTAATAAATGATGAAAACTAGCACTATTCAAAGCATACACACAACACAAGCCTCTCCAAATGGGGAAGGAAGAGAGTGGGGACTTAAAAACCCCACTCAAACAGAGATCTTTTATTAAACTTTACAATGTGCCTTAAGGAACCTAATCCTTGAAAGGACTTTTCAGATAAAGGCAAAGTAACTCTACAAAAATTATAACCTGTAAAAAAGAGAGTGCCTTGTATTTTTACTTTTGAGATCTTTTATTAAACTTTGAAAAGGGTAAAGGGAAGAAGTTTGAAGAGAGTAAAAAGAACAAAAGGAAAGGGGGGCTGAAACAATAGAAGATGAGAGAAGGAAGGCAAACAAACTAAGCAAGGATTAAAACGAAAGAAATGGGAGAATAGGGCAACCAACTAAGAAGCTAAGGGATGAACAAAATTGAAGAAAACGGGACAGCGAACAATGAAATAAGTGGCTGTCATAAAAAGTGCAAAACGGGACAGCGAACAATGAAATAAGTGGCTGTCATAAAAAGTGCAAAATGGGACAGCGAACCATGAAATAAGTGGCTGTCATAAAAAGTGCAAAACAGGACAGCAGACCATGAAATAAGTGGTTGTCATAAAAAGTGCAAAACGAGACAACGAACAAAAAGTAAAAGAAATGGCAAAAAACAAGGTTAAAGAAAGCCAAAAAACTAGGGCAAAAAGAGGCAAACAAGGGAAGAAAGGTAGGGCACACTAGGGCTGTCCAAAATGGAGAAAATGGATGGTAAAAGAGAGAAAAAACGGGGCAGCGATGAAGAAAAAGTGAGAAAAGGCAAACAAGTCAAGGAGGAAAGGGGCTAGCAAGCAAGGAAACAAAAGAAGTCAAGGAGCAAAGGGAGAACTAGAGGAAGGAAGTTCGGTAACTAAGAAGTATTTAAATTTATGAAAGAATTTAAGATGGAACTTTGGAGGAAGATCTCCTTGTTTTTTCCTCTTGGAAAAAGCCAAACTCTCTGTAGGTCCTGAAAGTCAACAATGTTAGAAGGTTCTTATGATGATGGAGATGAGTTTGATGCAACTGAGCTTGCACCCTTTTCCAAATAGCGAGATCTGTAAAAACAATCCAACTTGATACCCAGTGAGATCAAACAATAAAAACTAGTATGCTAGGATCATGCAAATCAAGATCAATACTTCATATAACTTAATATTTGTATCCATCTAGATTATAATAAACTTTGCATAATAAACCAACTTGACAGCAGCAAATGGTAAATCTTATGTTCTAATAATAGACTTCTAAAGCTAGTTGTTTGATTCAACACATAGATAACAAATTGAAAGCATGGAAAGAAATCACCTCATACAACACATCCACCAATGAAGAGACAATCCTGTAGACCTCCAAAGTCGAAAAGCTTTATTCAATGAAATTATGATTACAATTTTTGCAGAGTTTCTATGCCCCAAAAGTCCATTCTAATAGAGCTGAAAGAGCATCTATTTAACAAATGAGAGAGTGTTAAAACCTTAAAACAAAAAAACCAACCCTAACCAGCTTAGCCACCTAACAAAGAGCCTAGACCTAAATCGAAGAACTGAGAGTGAGGGGAGGCCTCCACCTAGGCAAGGCGCCCCCACTCCAAACCTGTGCACTGAAAACAAGCCAAGGATGAGACCACACGTGTGAGTCTGGATGTAGGTAAGCTCATCCTTTAGGTCTGGCAGGAGTCTGAGCTAGGTTTGGGAAGCCCACTAATGGTGCAAGCTTCAGTCTTCACCTCGATCAAATCACCGGACCAATGAGAGCTCTCCATCTCATCTTTAGCTGGAGATGACATGTTTGATAACTGATAATAAATTAATTGCTCTCTTAATGATGACTGAAGCTGAGTTATGATAACTCCAATCATCATAAGTGTTCCATGAGATGTCATTTAGTTTTTTATTTTACTGAATTTGGATTAATTTGGAGAGTTTTAGTTTTCTCCAAAATAATCATTTTTTAATAAAAATCATTTTTTTACTCAAAATAATTTTTTTACTCAAAACTGACTTTTTTGAGTAAAAATGCATTATGTGTCCGATTGCTGATCTGAAAGTTGGTTCTGACTGACTGGCTGATCAAGAATGATTTTTGGCTTAAGGTTAGAGCCTTCAATCACTGAATTCGGAGTCCAAATCACGAACGGGTTTTTCCTATTTAATTTATGAAAAATTAACCCAAAAAACTTAGGAAAAGTAATTAAAAATTAAAAAATTAAAAAATAATTTTTCACTGTTCGAAAAAGTTTTTTTCAATTTTTTTATGTGTCCAGATGACTTAGGACATGACCATGATCTATCTAAATAATGTCTAGTAGGCTTATAACACTCAGTTGGGCTCTAATAACCGCCCAAGGCCCAGAATTCAACATCGAGCATTCCAACTTTGAAGGAAGCGGGAGAAAACTTCGTCAATTATACTTCGCTGAAGGAAAAACATAATTGTCAGGGGCAAAAAACTCCTTGGAATACCCTATTTGAGATTCTACATCTCAGGAGACCGAACCACTCAAAAACATCCTACTAGCACATTTTATTACAAACCCCGTGGGGCCATGGTCAAAATTATTCAAATAAAAAAGTGACTAGCCAATATTGGCTAGACAAGCAGACAGATCAACTGATACATTGGAATCCGACTTTGAACAAGTCTGTTAACCGACGGCTCCTCAGGTGACCCAACTATGGTACAAAAAATTGGATAACAAGGACTTAGTATTTGCTTCTTCAAACTGACTTCTCAAATCTAATCATGTAATGCTAATCTGTGTACCTAGTTTGACATCAATGCCAATACATTGGCCAACAACTAGATGGTCTTTTCTTTTCTAATTTGACACATCCAAATATGCTAAGAATTATTTGTAAAAGGAGCGTGTTGACCTAGCAACACGCCCCTATGCGTATACTGGGCCTCTTTTTTATTTTTTTGTGACATACACTTTTTTCCCCTCGTTATGACCTCTAGCTATAACTGGCGCTACTATCCTATCTTAGTCCATCCTTCCATTTTGGGCTTAATCTAGTTTATTTAGTGGTGCCTAAGTTCCTCTCACTACTCTTGGAAGCTAGTTCATCTTCACTATTGCAATAGGCCTGCACATTTAGCATTATTGCTTTCCTAATGCTATTCACATATGATCACGAGTCAAGTGTGGCTTCACCTTTACGTTCGGGAAGTGAATTAAATCTACCCAACTACTCTTGCGAATTGAATCTACCTGTTCACCTTCGTAATCGTTGCCCGTCGATGTGCACACCGTCGGCAAAAATCTTTCGAAAGCTGTTTTCCAAGTGGGAAAGGTGTGGCCTTGGGGGCAAGCAAAGAGTCAGGTGCTGTCACCTGATCTCGACTTCTCCGTTTAGGCAAACTCCCAACGAAGCCAAGGGGGGTAGAACCTACAAAGAGATTCTAGGGCTCTTGTGTTTTAAAATGTTTTTTGGTGTATGATGAGGATGGGTGTTTTTTGGGAGTTTTTAAAAGATATTTATAATAAATGACCCAAGTACTTGCAAGATAATTAAAGATGCACAACCACTTGATAATGACAATTTAAAAGTAAAGCATTCATAGCACGATACGAAAATAAATAAAACAAGTGCTTTAGATAGATAATAAGCAACTGAATAATTGTTAAGACCAGTGCCAAATGGAGTCAATGTAATGCTTGGGATGCTTGATACAAATCTTGGGTGTGCTTGAGAACGTTTTGCAAGTGTTTTTGGTTAATTTTATTGTAAATTTTAGGGGTGTAGTTGATTATTAAAAGGGAAGGGGATCTCCAAGATATACCTTTCGGTACTGGAGATATGTTTGGATAATAGTCTAAGTGGTTTTGTACAATAACATGTGGGCTGTCCCCAGGCAGAATTTTCCCATTTTCGATTATTAGCGATCAATGCCGGATTTTCGTTGGTTTTCCCGGGAGATTGTTCTATTTATGGTTGAAGTGGATTAAAATGTGAAGATTAAAGAATCTACAACGACTGTTGGGTATCCCACAAGTGGGTAGAGCATACACGGTGTAGTAAATGTAAATTCCAATTTGATTAACTGTTGTGAACAAGAATCATCGAAAAACTCTCCGACAGAGAGCACTCTTGATCCACTTTATGATGAGATTCAAATGCTAAAGTAAATGAACTAAAAATTTAACAACAAACTCTCCGACAGAGAGCACTCTTGATCCACCTTTCGATAAGATTCAAGAGATTTTAAGTTCTTTTTAGCAATTTATATGAGATAAAAAAATCTAATCTAAGGCAAAAAGGCAAAACCTCTCCGATAGAGAGTGCTCTTGATCCACTTTTCAGTGAGATGCAAGAGACTTTATGTTCTTTTTAGCAATTTATATGAAATAAAATAATTTAATCTAAGAAAAAAATGCAAAACCTCTCCGACAGAGAGTGCTCTTAATCCACTTTTCAGTGAGATTTAAGAGACTTCATGTTCCTTTTTGCAATTTATATGAGATAAAGAAAAAACATTTTCTAAAGATGAAGCTGACCTTTCCTATTCTACTCTAACAGCTTATTGTGCAGGTATAAAGCAAATAAAGTGTGAAAATAGACAATGGACAATACAGGGTTCCCTCAAATGGGGGAAGTGGGGTGTGGGAGCCTTTATCCCACTCGATCTTTATTAATTATTACAATGCTTTAGTGTTTGGGGCTCCCTTTTGATCTTGAAAAGTGATAAAAAGGCCTACAAAGCATTCCAAAGAAGGGGAATGAAGAAGGAGAAATTAGAGGTGATTTGAGGTGCCTAAAACCACAAAATTTTGCCAGCATTTTCGTTTAACCTATCACAAAAATGCTAAAACCAACAAGCTATGTATTTGTAAATTAGTGGGTTAGTCAATAAAATACAATAAAATAAATACAAACTTAATACTTGCCGAAAGATAGAAAGAATATATCAACACAAATTGAGCAAGAGCAATTTTAAACAATACAATATCATCTCATTAGCATAGCATTCCTCAAATGACACAAGGTAGACCTCTAAAGTCTTCAACTTTATTATTCAAAATAGCAGCGGCATTACAATAGACAGAGGTTCCTTGCATCCATCCCAAATGGGGAAGAAGACCTCGTTTTTATAACAAAACCCAACCCTAGAAGAGCACCAACCAACTGAAGATCAACTCGGAGTGTAACTGAGTTGAACTGAACTAATCAGAAGTGGATATGGAGAGGTAGATTCCAACTTTCCTACCAACTCATTCCCCAAAGGCCACATCACCCAAAACCTTACCAAACTTACCACACGTGCGATCTTTCCTCACACGAGTCATACATAATTGATGTGAAGGAATAAATGAAAGGTCACTTGATCCAAACTTGGGTTAAAATCAAAGTATATAAGATAATAAAATAGACTTAACAAATGGGGAGGGGTCCACCCTCACCTTATTCGCATCCACAAAATGCCAATGTGAGCTCCACAATTGGTTCGATATCACCCACTCCATATCTCATGAAACCATGCGATATGCTACCATAAACATAATGCTTTACCAATAAAATATACCATGGGATTGAATTTTAAATTTCATTGGAGAGGGGTCCACCCCAATCCCACTCATCACTTCACACTAGCGTGAGTCTTCACTCGCACTTCACCCTCAAGTCATCTTTTCCTTAAAACAATTTGTAGCTACCTCCTTTATCCAAAGTTTAATTTCCAATACACTTTGAAGTGGGTCTGATGGAATGAGGGACCCACCTCTATGTCATCCCCACTCTTAAAATATCAAATTTTGACTTTATAAAATTTTGATTTTAGTGCATTTTTTCAAAATTTAGCATTTAAATGTCATTCTGATGCTTTGTTAGCCAAATAACGTCATCCAGAGTGTTTTGCTACTCGAAACATAGTGAAAGTGGCCCCTGGGATAAAGATGCTTCTTTGGGATTGAAAATGAGTCCAACCACTCAAAACATGGACTCTAGTTCACACTTTTTTTATGTTTTGAATTTTTCTATTTAAACCATTAAAAAATGGCTTAAAAATAGGAAAAAATATTTTTTTCTCGGAATTAGACAAAAATATAGGGGGTCCTAGTACATATCCATACGACTAAAAAAAAAGTCTAACACGCTTATATACATCGACTCATGAACTTTAATAACCTCCTAAGGCCTAACCACCAAGACGAAAATTCCAGCTTTGGAGGAGCAGTGAAAAAATCGAAAATTATACATCGCTTATTCAACATTGCATAATTGACAAGAGAAAAAAACTTGGAATAATCGGATTGATAGCCCAATCCTAGGAAGCCAAGTCCTTTACAAAAATTTTGTCGTGTTAGGGCATTTATTACAATGCCCCCAAAGGGTATGAACATGCATTTTATTAAAAAAGAGGCCCAAAAAAAGCCTCTGATGAACTGCAAAACTTTTTGAGCACTGACAATGAACAATTGACTTGTTCAATACTCTCGCGGCTCACTAGAAATACACTAAGTGCATAATTAGTGGATGACAGTAATCACGACAACAGATGAATTGTAGTGTGCCTCCTGCAATTGTGGGTATGCATGGTAGTATTTGCACTTCGCTCTAGTTGTAGTTGCACAGGGAGAAGCCAAGTGCTCTCCAATCCAATATGGGGGAGATCATGTCACGTTAGTCACGTTATGTTTGCCGACATAAATAAAAATTATTAAAAAATGAAAAATGAAAATAATAAATTACATATCGATTTAAATAAAAAAAATAAAAATAAAATAACATAGATCCATTTTAAACCCAGATCTATCAAGTACAGAGAGGGATCCAAATGGTAAAACAATGTACACCTCAAGAAATTGGATGCCTCTTGGTGCTTGATAGATCTGGGTTTAAGATGGATCTATGTTAGTTTAGTTTTTTATTATATTTTACTTAAGTCGATATGTAATTTATATTTTTCATTTTTTAGTTTTTAATATTTTTTATTTATGTCAGCTAGCATAACATGATAGGATCTTTATGAAAAGCAGTCGCATTTACGGTCGATCTTATTCCTTCAAATCCTAACAAAACCCATCGGCTCTTAGTATTTGATTTCGTTGCATATGTCAAGACCTTGTTGATGGCCTGGGGTTGTAGTTGCTGGAAAACTAGAGGGCAATCAACAGGGGGGGAAGCCCAATCAGAAAGAGTCAAACAATCCTACGCAATAATTGTCCTATCCCTGAACTGTTTGGTGTAGCTAACCCCAATGGATATGAGGCCTCTGTTGACACAAGGTGGTCAAATCCAAGTGGATTTGTTCTTTTTTTGTGGAAGACATGGAAGGGTTTGAAGTAATAGTGAACTGTGAACTATACAAGTAAACTAAAACAGTAATTGTGGATAATTTGTTGTAGGGTAATTAGATCTTCAATTTATGGAAAAAGTTAATCCAATGTATAGAAATATAAATTAGATTTATTTCTTGCCAACTTTGAATAGAACTAAAACAATTAAAATTGAACTATTTTATCCAAAAACATTAAGTGGATAATTGTTCTAGCAGATGAATACTAATTGAAAAATCAACATTTGCAGGGGTGGCTGTTCATTAGTTGCAACTGATAGTATATTGATTAAATAAATAAATTTACTTAATGCATAAACAATACAGTAACTTTGTAATGAAAAACCGATACAGTAATTGATTTGTTTGATAATAAAGCAACATATAATCATGATCTCAGAGAAATAAAAGAATAACCAAAATTCACTAAAGAAATTCAATGAATAGCCAAAAGATGACAAAAGAAATTATGTGAATTTTATTGAAAATGTAAGAAATTACAATCCTACAAAAATTATAGAACATCTCTGGTTTGTTCTTTGTGGTTCTTTCTCCTATAGTCCTATATGGTCACTCCCACGAGCTTTGTCGCCGATCCCTACTATGAGATATCCCATCTCTTTAAATAATGATTACAAAATCTTACAAAGAAAGAAAGTCCTCCAAAGATATGGGGATTACATAATATGGTTTTAAGATTTGCCAAGGTCAGATTGCCACTTGGTAAATGCATCTAATAGATCCATTACATCTTGATATTGTGCATGTTCTAGTTGTATTAGAGCTTTGCTAATCAATGACTTGATTTCCCTTTTCTTAACCTTTTCCCATTCTCGGAGAAAGAGGTTAATTCTCATCTACGAGGTCAAATGTGACTCAATTCAATCCTTGATCTCAACAAGGTGAAGGTGATCAATTTTCTGAATCTGCTCCTTGGTTTCCGAAAAATCCCTTTCGATTTGTTCTAGCTTGACCTTCAGAGGCATAACATCTTCGATAAGTTCCATCAGTGGTAAATCCAGAAAACTTAGTAAATTTTCTGAGGTGAACCACCTCTTCTTGCATGCTACATGTCCATATTGAATGGTGGAGTCTACATATTCACAAACATTTTCCCATGACTCTAAAGAGATTTTAATCCTTCTCAGCTTGACCTTGTTGAGGACTGGCACATCTTCAGGTCTGTCTTTGATGTATCTCTGCCAGTCCACCAGATTGTCATAGGATTTTGTTGCTTCTTTCCTCCTTTGATTATGATCATAGAGGAGGTTAGACTGGCTTTCAAAGGCACTGTAGGTTTCTTGCATCTCGTTTAGTCCTTCAAACAGAACAACCATCAGTTGGTGAAGGTCATTCTGAATTCGGGAAGCCGATTCTGTAAACTCTTCCTCTGTGAACTTGGAAAAAGAGGAAGAAACGTCTACAAACTGAAAATCCTTCAACTGATGTTCAAGGGCTGTGATGTTTCCACATTTTTGACATTGATCTTCAAGCTTTCTCTTAAGGAGATTATTCTGCTCTTGCAATTGCTTGATCTGGTCTTCATAACTATCCCTCAATTCTTGCATCTCAGTCTGATGCCGTGCAATTTCCTGTGATTGTTCTTGTTTGATCCTCTGTAGCTCCTGTTCTTTTATCTCAATTTCCTTGTTAAGGGAGGAAACTAAGTCATAATTGGCCCATGCAAAGGCTCCCATGGCAGCTGCAGTCTCCAAGGCCTCCTGCTTAACATCTATGGATGCTCTCTTCCATATGATTTGATTGGGCACTGAGCCTTGCTTGAAAGTCCCTCCCTGGATATTTTGGATCCTTTCTTCACTACAACCTTTTCTTCCCTACTCCAGATGTATTCCCCAAGGGATACCATTGCATCATCACCAAAATATGCCACTTCCTCAACTATGGAAATGGCTCCTTCAGAGACTGTGACTAAAGGGGCAGGTTGGGAAATGTCAGGGGCAAGGATTGACATGTTGACTTGAGGAATAATAATGGATGGTGTGGAGTATGGAAATGGCTCCTTCAGAGACTGTGACTAAAGGGGCAGGTTGGGAAATGTCAGGGGCAAGGATTGACATGTTGACTTGAGGAATAATAATGGATGGTGTGGAGGCATGAGAAGTGGAGGGGGAAGGATTGGAAGCAATAACATAAGTGATGAGTTGTGAAGAGGCGAAAGGAATAGAAGAGCTATCAGGTTGTGAGATGATGAAGGGGATTGTGAAGATGTCACTTGGGTGGAAACAAAAAGTAATTCAAATGCTACTGAAAAATGGGTAAGATTGAAAAATCAATAGCAATAGGGATAGGTAAGGATACAAAAGATGTACCATTACTAGAAGTAAAAATTCGGGAAATATGAATTTCATAAAAAGAATGATCATGAATCAAACCTTCTAGAGGATCGCCAACTTCCCGGGTCACTGAAATAATGGATGGCAATATAGTGGGAACTGTGATTGGACATGAATAACTGGAGGGAATGGTTTCTTCTTCTAGACCACTTTCAATCTCATGCACATCAATCCTTGATGCTGATGGATTAGCCTGTGGTAGTGGATTGACCTGTGGAGGTGTCTGCTCAGTCCTTTACCTCTTTGGTTGAGGTACAGAAACTGCTGCATGTGCCTCTACCACTGAACTCATCAGCTCCAAGTTCCTCTTCATCTCTGCAGACCTTATCAAAGCCTCAAAAGTGGATGAGGTTTCTGGCTGTTGAGGGTATTCAATGACAACCTTTCCATGGTCATCAGTCCGCTCACTTGCCACTGACGAAGAACCAACTTGTAACTTCTGTGCTTCTTTCTCAACCAGTTGTTTTTGTGCTCTCTTCCACTATCAGTTCTAATTTCCTGTAGTGAAGCACCTTGGTCTTTAATTCCCGCTGGTATTGAAAAATAAAGCTCTTTTCATCTGGTGTGGTGATATTGGTTACAACTTCTGAAAAATATTTAGCCCCTTGATGTATGGAATCATCAGGGTCCTTTTGATGTGTGTAACCAATTTTCATATTCTCCCAAGTAAAATGGTTATCTAGGAAGGAATTTGGGTCATGCATTCTCTTGGGGGCTTCCCCAAGTTTTAGAGTAACAATCTTCTTTCCCAGAGTGCCTGGATGAGTAGAATTTTGGATCACCAATGGTCCAAGGTTGAGGGGGAACTTTGGACACCCTTTCCTCTTAGCTGCAGTAAGCTTGGGAAAACTCCATCAACAACAGTCTGAAAAGATATTTCCTCTATAACCATGCTGCTTGGAACTATCCTGGGAAGTAGATGGACAGTATTGCTACCCCAAATCCTGATGTTAGCAAAGTACTCACCGATATACCAATATCCCATGGTGGAGATCAATACTCTGGCTCTGTCAGAAAAGGTAGGAG
This sequence comes from Pseudotsuga menziesii, assembly GCA_001517045.1. Taxonomy (NCBI): domain Eukaryota; kingdom Viridiplantae; phylum Streptophyta; class Pinopsida; order Pinales; family Pinaceae; genus Pseudotsuga; species Pseudotsuga menziesii. Next base: position 209,375 of record LPNX011142270.1, on the reverse strand, counting down.
CATCATCTTTGAAGATCGTATGATAAAATGATCCAATAAAGTGGTCACATATGTCATATATGAGTGGGACAAAGTTGTCCTCCCACAGTACCGAATAGTAAATATGGATAGGGGGTCCAACCCTTGTCCAGTTCCATCCCATGGCTGGGATAGGAAATGATGCACAAAACACGTCCATTACATAAGCTGATAGATAAAAGGTGGTATTTCTGGATGCTTCTTGTACTTCTCTATCTTCTTTATGGATTCCTTCAAAACAACTGATAAAATTTGAGCCTAGTTGAAGGAATTCCCTGCGGTAAGAATATGATGGGAGAGGGGCGCCCATTTTGCCTTAAACGCTGTGCAGTTTGGTAACCCGTAAAGGTTTGCATAACATGGTCGCCAATAGGGAAAAAGGTTCCCTGAACTAGGAAATAGGGTATAATTTGTCTGGCTTAGGAAGGAATTTTGCAGGGTTATCCATCCATGACTTTATCATTTCCTCAAAATTATATTGTGTAGCATAGGCTTCAAGGAATTGCTTATTAAGAAATTGTTGAGGAGGGTTAAGGGCATAGGATCTGGCAAATACCTCTAGACAAAAGGAAGCCAACTGTGTGTGAGCCTGGTCATTAAAAGAGCGGTCCTAGGGGGTTTTGTGGTCAACTATCCATTTTATGGGGTCTGTATAAGGCATGAAGGCAGGCTTGGCCACTATAGCCCGGAGTTGCGATTTTCTTATGTTCCGGAAGGCCGACTGGTCATGAAGGATGCTGGAGAAGTCATCATTGTCGAAAATGACATAGATCCTATGTTAAACACAATGGCACACTGAGAGGGGGGGTGAATCACTGTGTAAGGACTCTTAACTAATTTCAACTTCTTAAAACTTAAACTGGGAACATCAATTGAAAATTACCAAGTATATCAACAATATTCAATCACATCATCTACACAAATCACAAGAGACACTTCATAAGATAAATCTTGCAAACTTTATTATGTCTAGCTTGAGATGAGTTACAACGGAGGCCACAACCTTCGGGTTTGCATCAACTTCAACTGACTGAGAAGCACCAACTTCTATGCCAAGACCCTACTTGGTTTTTCTTAGTTCCAACTAAGAAAGATATGCAAGACCCAACTTGGAATTACAACCAAATTTCCGTCACATCACTTTTCATTCGCCACTTGTCATTGACCTTGTCATATGAATCTGCTCTGTCAAATCATCTTCTTCTCATCAACCTGCCACTTCTTCTGTCACATCAATCTATCCATAATCATGTCATCAATCCGTTCACTAACATGTCATTAACCTGTTCATAATCTAGGGTTTGTTGTTCATGTTTTTCAAAGCATCTGCACATAGACTCCTTTTTCCAAGATAACAAATAGTCTAAGGTCTATCCACAGATTCAAGAGATATGCCCATGACAATGATGCTCATGTCAACTTATTCCAAGTCTTCAAATATTATTGGAATCATCTCAAATTACTTCAATAGTGTATAAGCCACATCTCTCATTATGAGTTCATGGAAGCCCTCTCAAGGCTCAACGACTCATCAAACTAGTTCTCAACCAAATATTAAATCAACCCTTAACATGATTACACAAAGATGATAGTCCACAACCTTTGAAGAAATTTTGTATCAGTCCATAGTCATTCCTAGAGTACTCAATTATTGAATTAACATTTCAAATCTCCCCTTTAAAACAGTTCTTAAAACCAGATAAGAGATAAACCTTGGTCAATCTAAATCAGAACTTCAGTATGCTCCACCGGACTGCAATTTCGCTGCCTCATTTTTCCTTTTACCTCAGATCATATATGTACCAAAAATATACACCAGACCTAACTTTGGACTTCTGCTCGAATTGTCTTTCACAGTCATATGCGATTGCATCATTGGACTGTTGTTCCAAAATTCAAAGCTACTTTTATGCCACCGAATCTTCCTTGCTTCAAATGAGGTCGTTGACTGGTTATATATAGTCATTTTTCAGGGTATCTACCTAAGCCGACTTTGCCAATTGAACTATAATTTTAATTTTAGCAGGTTGACCTCTCATGTATGTTAAGTGAGGGTTTCTTCTTATTCAAGATGGTAAATAACCCCATCAAAATACCAAGGGCTTCAACATCATCAAGAATTCTATGCTATGATAAAGTCAAAGGGATTCATCAACATATCAAAGACTTCATTGTGAAGGAAATGTCAAATGACTTCATCTCAAAAGTTCAAGCATTTTTCAATGGCTTAAAGACACCACAATACACTCGATTTTCCAAGGACTTCAAGGGCATCTTCAAAGGGATCTTTATCAAGAGGGTCATCATAACCATGCCCAATGAGCTTGTGGCGTCATTATGACCATGTCTTCAAGCATTTATTATGACCAAGGGCATCAAGGACATCTCAAGGGTGATGGATTCATTATCAACAGATAAGCCATATCATCTTCAACAAATGACCATAGTATGGGTCATATGTGGCACCTAGTATACGCTGCTTTCCATGTCATCAAACTTTGTCATTAATGGTTTGTCATCAATGACAACCATACTCAACATCCTAGACCATTCTAGATGATAAGTTTCAGATACCCGCCCACTGGTGTTTGAGAAGATTATGGGATTTGGGTCTTTGTTCTTTTGCTCATTAAGAGAGGTTTTGGACTTTGTGTTCCTTGACATGGTTGCAGGGTATGCGGTCAAGCTATCAATTTTTACCAAAAATAAAAATTATTGCAATTAAACCAATGGAAGGAAGAGATTCAAAAGACTTACCATTGAATCGCTTAAGAGCAAGGAAATTCATGGGCCTGATGAAAATTCATAGCAAATTCTTTCGCGCAGGTGAAATTCGTAAGTAAAAATGATGGAAAAAATAGTAAAAAATTGAAATATTTAAACTAACGATCCCAACGACGAAATAAATTTAAGTCATAGATTTCAAGCATATCAATGGTTAAGATTGAGGAGGGAAAAACAATTGCAAAGATGAACTTTTGACCAATTTTTTGGTTTTTTGATATCCGCAATCCACAATCCGCATTGCGGGTTGCGGAATTGCAGGATAATGTTTATGACCTGAAATTAGTTTTATTGCTTTCGTAATCTGCAATCTGCATTGGAGGTTGTGGATTCGCGGAAGTGCGATTTTGAGATTTTATTGTGTTTTGATTTTCCGATATCCGTAATCCATATTGCGAGTTGCAGAATTGTGGAACCAAAAAATTGAAATTTTATTGCGAAAATGTTTTCCGACATCCGCAATCCGCATTGCGGTTTGCAAAAGGGTAAAAATGAAAAATAAAAGGGATTTCGAGATCCGCAATCCGCATTGCAAATTGTGGGTTGCAGGCAAACAAATTTCAAATCCTTAAAAAAAAGGACTTCCGCTATCCATTTTTGCAGATTGTGGAATGTAGAAACAACAATTTTAAAGAAAATAGAGGATTTTCCGTATTCCACAAACCAAAAGAAAACAAGGCTTTGAATCAAAATTTTATTAAGTTTAAACATGATAAGAGGATGAAAGCACCAAAGATTAATACCCCATAGAAAAACAATAACAACAAAATTACCTTAATGATGGTGAATGGGGTTCCCATTTCATTAGATGAAATGGGATCTTTTGTGCCAACAACAGACCTTGTGAAGGTTATAAAGAAACATGGAGCTGAATCACGAAGCAATCAACATAGGTAAAACAAGCGATATGGATCACACCCACTTGAAGCTAGTCCTATTTTTTTCATTGGAGCGGGGCTTTTCCATCGAGAACATAATGAAGATTAGGTACTTGATGTACAAGCCCAAAAAAAATAACATGGGAGACCAAAGGCTTCCTAAAGTTGTATTAAATTCTTGTCAAAACCACCTGCAACTCAAGTGGGGATGGAATAAATATGCCCTCACTTGGTTAAACAATTGAGGAATTGACGAAAATGTCACTTTGCAAAATGTTGATAATATTAAAAATATTATTACATATAAATTTAAAGAGAATTTGTGGTTTAACATTTATATAGAGGTCAAAAGCAAATTAAGATATTATAAGGAGGTCATTAATCTTGTTGGACACAATGGCCACAATGAGAGGGGGGGTGAATTAGTGTGTGAGCAATTATAAACTGTTTACCTTATTTTAAACAATTTAAGTATATCAATCATTATGTCATCAATTACATCATCATATGCATCAACTAAATCAACCATAATCACAATCATCACATCAAGAGAGACACAAATATATATATATAATTTTAATATTTATTTATGGTAATGGAAGACTACAATCTTCTCGATTACAATCAACACCAACTGATGAAAATAGCACCAACTCTTGTAACAGGACCCGGCTTGGTTTTCTTAGCTCCAACTAAGAAAGGGTTGAGGAGTTCAATCCTCAAGTGCAACATTCTACTTGCATCAATATCTGCTCATGTACCTCTGCACCTCGATCTCTGCTGGTCAACCTATGGTCATCACTCTTTGCAATCTACTCATCAATCAGTGCTGGCCAATCTTCTCTGCTCAACAACTTTTCTCATCACTTTTGGTAAATATTCTCTTCTCATCAAAGGTCTGCTCATCAATACTGCTGGTCAAGTTGGTCAATCTGCTCATGTACACATCATCATCATCAAGAGCATGCATGCATCAAGGTATCAAGATCATCATCAAGGTCTGCAACATCATCATAGGGTATGCATCATAGAGTGTACATCAGAGTGTAGCATTCATTTGCAGCATCGTCATTATGAGTAATATTGTACCACTGCAAACATCACTATACATACACTATTGTATGCATCACTACTGTATACTTCAGTGTTTGTAAATCACTGCATACTTCACTACTGTATACATCACTCTATAAATCACAACATTGTACTGTATACATCACACCACATGCATAATGCATCATATCAACACCATGGTGTATGCATGCACCATCAACATCATTGTTTTGTACATGCCACTGTACTTATACACTTCATTGTATATATATTTTACATCACTTTACATTCATCACTGTATATTGTGTATAGATTCCAATGTATATGTAATTGTACATATACCACTGTATTGTAACTAGGGCATTGTTAACAATAAAATTAACACCTTTGAGAGTGTCGGTCTGAAAACATATTTCTACTTTGTCCACAACATGAAAATTAGAGTTTTTGAACAATTTGACCACTGCTTCCACAAAGGAAGAAATGTTTGTCAAGGTTTTTCTAAAGAGGCCAAGTCCGTGACCACTTAAGGGCCAAATCCTTGTTTCTATAACTCACACAATGGAAAAACGCCTAACATGGGCATTAATTGTCCTAAAAATATTGAAAGTCAAGTTGAAATGCCTAAAAACTAAGGAAAGAGGGGTTTTTGAAGGAAATAATCAAAACCCTTAAAAATACTTATCCCACATTCATAACTAAGATATTGGATGCTCAAAGCCCAATCCTATAAATGGAAGGCATATGAGGTGAATTAGGGAGGACAAGTAAAAAATGAAAAGGCATGCTGTAGGATTTCGAGGCTAGATAGAATCTATTTCATATCAAGAGTTTTGGTGATCATTAGCTTTTATGGAGAATGATGGTTTAGAGCAAAGGAGAAAGGGATTCATCTATTATTGGGTTGTAATCACTTTACTCCTATTTTTAATATGGTGCAATTCAAGTTTCCCCAAATGTTGTGCTTAAATCTATGTATTTTCATGTGTTTTAAAAAATGTTTGGTAGATAGATTTCGAGTTTTTTGAAGTTTTCCAAAGGCTAGAGGTAAGGAACTAGCAAGATTGTTGCGAATGGAGGCCTAGAGGCCATGGATGCTCAAGCAGAAGGATCTTCCATAAATGACATGCTTCAAGAGGTAATCTCCTTTCTTCCTCCCCTCTCTCCTATTTGAAATGACTTAGAAATATTTGAATATTCTAACAGAGGTTTTAGACAACATTTTCTTCCCTTTTATCAATATTTATAGATTTTTGAAGGATTTTCAAGTTTGGTGTGCATTTTAGCTTGAGTTTGAAATTTTTGGAGATCACTGATTTTGGTTTTTGATTGAGTTCTTTTGAGACTTTGCAGAACCTTAATTGACATCCTAAAACACTTATTAAATCCTATTATGACCTTTTAGGAACATTTTTGAAGCATTTTGGGACATTTTCCCTCAATTTTGAAAGGCTTGGAAAACTCTGTAAAAACTAGGAAAAAATCAATTTTAGAAGTAGTTATTTTTAGTATTATTCAAAGTTTTTCTTGAAAAGATTGCTCAAATTTGAAAGTTTATGAAATGTTTACCCTTTAAGTCATTTATTTCACTCTTGAATGTCACAAACGTTTTCTAAATTGGTCATTTTTATCACATAGTGACATAAGGAAATTTTTGGAAAAACTAAAGAACATGACATTGTTTCAATTTATGAATTCTTGTGACCATGAATTTGGAATCCACATGGACTTGCTGACCTACCACACAACTTGTAATCACCACTTAGACACTCTTCATACCATCATTTTAATATCAAATTCACATAATTTCTCAAAATAGAAACCTACCACTCAAGATCAGTTCGAACACAATGAGAGGATCTTTTTTGTCATTGTCAAGCTTCTTAAGATAAGCTGTGTTCGAGCCAAGAGTATTTTCTTCATTTGTGCTTTCGGGTGGTCATGTGAACGAGAAAGTGGATCTCAAGTGTAATATATAGGTTTATTTTTGAGAAAATTTTTGAGCCACGAGTATCCTCTTCACTTGTGCTTTCAGGGGTCCTGTGAACGAGAAAGTGGATCTCAAGTGTAATAGGAATCCTTTGAAGTTTTGAAGCATATTGTTGAACCGCAAGTATCCTCTTCACTTGCGCTTTTAGGCGGTCCTGTGAATGAGAAAGTGGATCTCAAGTATAAATGCTGGTCATGAAAAACAAAAATTGAATCACGTTCCTACATGTACACATCAGTTTAAGAGACTTATTGGAAACAAGAAAAACATTGAATATTCAAACATTTTTCGTTTCTAATTAGTGATAATTGAAGCCAACCTCTTGAACCCTTCTTAGAAAATTAAAAGCGATTTTATTTTGCAATATGCATATTTGAAGGATCTCAATGAAACTCTTACTCTCCCATAGTATAGAAATTCATCGAATGGAAAGATAGGTTTAAAAGTATATGTGCATTGGTTTGGTTCAGTAGCATAAGTCGCAACATCATCAGTTTCACCACCACTCAAAACTAATCGAATTACCTTTAAAATCAACGCTTAATATAAAAACAACCAATATTTTATCTTTGATATCACCAACAAGATTAGGCTAAGGCTTTGGGTACCCCCCCCTTGATTATTTGGTGGGATATGAGCACATTACAGTATTTCATTTAAGTGAGAAGTCCTTGGGATGACATCACTTTATTGAGATATCTAGTCTATGTGAGCTATCATAGACTGACAAATATCCTACCCGACCACCGATTGTGAAGTGGTAACCATAGTTTCTTTTCCTAGGGCATCAGACATGCTGTTGTGAGTGGGGTGTAGTAGGGATTTCATCCTAGCTATAGGCAGGAATGACTACCTTATGTCTATAGGACGGAAGGGTAGGGTTCCTGTGAGGTGGAAGAAAAATTGCAAAATAGTGTTAGGGCCAAGCTACGAAACCCTGCATGAAATGGTTAGAAAAACGAAAATATAGCTGCAAGAGATCAAAGGGAAAACCTGCAACAAAGCATTAGCAAACAAACCTACAAGAAAAATGAGTTAGAAAACCAAAATTAAAATGACATAAAACAAAGTTATACCTTCAGTTTGAGTGAAAATGGGTGACCATGCCCTAGCTGTGGAAGCACCTCTCTCTTTGGGATGGAATCTTGGCTTGTGGAGCAATGGAGAAGAGGGAGGGTGAATGGCTTGAGAGGAAAATGGTCTCAAGGCACTCACATAGGTAGCATAACGATAGGGAGAGAAGGAGTATTTTGAGAGTGCTCCCCACCTCTCTATTTATACTTTTTCTTTTAGATTTAGGGTTTTAAACCCCTGGTTAGGGCTTTAGCTCCTTTTTTGGGCTTTAATCCCCTTTCGCCCAATTCTTAGCTTCTTTGGGGGTTTTAAGCTCCTTTGAGGGGTTTTTGCCCATTTTTGAAGGTTTTAGCCCATATGAGAGCTATTTTGGCTCTTTTTAGGGGTTTTTAAGCCATTTTTCATATTTTTGAGCCTTAGCAGGGGTGTGGGGGTCAAATGAGGGTCGTACATAGATGTCTTTGGGTGGTGTAGGTCATGTAGAGCTCATTGAGAGATTTTTTGGCTTAACAGATTGCCCCCTGATGTGTGAGGGCAGGAGCTCATCGTATGGCCGATGGACATCATAGGATTTTCTGGGGAGAGGTGGTGCTTCCTGGGATGGGGCATGGTGGCTTTTGGTTTTTGTATTAATATGGTTCCCATCAATGGGTGAGATACAAATAATGTGTGACATGTATATGGATGAGGCGGGCATTCCCATGCTCGTAATGATGTCAAAAGAATAACATGATCTAAGCTCTATAATACAAGAGCCAATCATGTACAACTGTTGTTACAATAATGGTTTCCTCAATGAGAGGATGAATACAATACTGATATGAAGAACTGATACATTGGACCCATGGAATTGTTATGGAATGTTATATATTCATGACTGATGGTCTGCTGGATCTGGAACGGTACATAGTTGTAGGGATCCACTGACGGAGAATCAAAGTCTCTGTGATACAAATATGTTGCATCAATCATAAATCTATATAGAAGAATTGTTGTGGCTTCTGAACACTGTCTCCAACACAACCCGAAAATCACAGGGACATGAACCTGTTTGGGTCCCTCAAATAGACTCATCAATGTGCTAGAGTTAGGTGACATCTGGGGTCTTCAACCAAATACTGCGTAGACCAATACCCTGATGAATATCAATGGTGCGATGATGTAGCTGGAGTCGAGCACGTGAGAAACACCCATCCCGAGAGGCACTAAGGACTCCTCTCAAGTGGTCCAAGGAACTCATCAATGAGGTTGATGAAGCCAGGATACAAGGACCTCTGGCTCTATCCTCTAGAATATGTGTGTTGTCGTTGACATAGGGAGACCTGCAACTAGCCAATGAATTGGTGTTTCTTTGACCAGAAGCACGAGGGAGATAATTGAAAGACATGAGGCAATATGAGGACTGACCCACTAAATGAGAGTGGGGGAGGGGGAGGAGTTGAACAGGGGAAGGGAATCACGGGGGACTCAAACTTCCTTTGTTCAGAGTATGATGGAAGGGCGGAACAAGAAGCAAATGAAACTGACTCATGGGAAATGGATCATAGCTGTAATACCGGGAATGTAACTGCAGATGGTAAATACTTGGGGAGGTGGACACTTTTGGTATTGATGGGATCCAAGGAAGACACATTGCAGAATACTTTGAACAAAGGCGACCCAAAGTAGGAATGTTGGAAAACTGTTATATGTGGGGTGGTGTCTAGAGACACCATTGTGGTACGGGCTCGTGGATTTTTGGCGAGCCCGAGAAAGTAAATGCTCATTGGCTTTCAATTTTAGAGAGTCTGAAAGCATGAAGAAGACTCCAGTGGGGTCTCTTTTTCATTGATAGTCTCCTAGCCCGAAAAAGGTTAAAAGTGTACATAGGAGAGATCGCCCATCCTTTGGGGGATGGGAGACTTCTTTACCATTGGTAGTCTAATCAGGCTAGAAAATTTTAAACCTATACTGAATGGACGGTCATTCAGATACTTTTGTGAGCATGAACGAAACCAAGTTTGCTCGACGATCTTTTCTTGATGAGAAGGATGGAAAAGAGCTTAATGACAACCCATGGTGATATTTTTTGTAGAGTTCGGCCCCTCTGCCCGAGAAAGCATAACAGGATGCAGAGGGGAACGGTCTTGGTTTGAATGTGCCAAGGTGGTCCTTTTCAGATGGTAGTCTACATAGTATGCAAAAGGAGATAAATGAGACAATGTAGACGCCCTTTCTTATACTTTAACGAGTGAGAAAGGAAGCAGCTACGCTCGACAATCTTTTCATTCTTTTAGGAGTTAGAAAAGAGCTTAAAAGAAACTTTGGTATGGTCAATCGATCGAGGGGACACTGAAGGTGCCCCTATGTCGGGACAATGGACAGTGGTCCAAAGGTCAACCGTGCAGTATGGATGGAGCAGGTGGCTCTTGAACATACTAATACATGCATATGATAGATCGCGGAAGAGGCACGCGAGTTGGTGCGACAGAGGCACGCAAAACGATGTGGATCTCGGATAGAGGTCAGGAGAGTTGTGTGTGAGTTATGGTGGACAAAATTGACTACATATGGTGTGAGTGCAAGTCCGGCAGCAGTCAGATGCCAAATGCATGCAAAAGAAATGATCCGCCCTCCGGGTGATGGTCCGAAAACCCATGTGAGTTGCAGTGGAAGGATTAGATAGTTATATGCTGAGATGATAAAATGATGTGCCTTCTGGGGAGATGGTACGGAGTCCTGCATGAGTTGCGGTAGGCAAGTGTGATGTAAGTACTAGCACAGAGACACTTGTATCACAATGTGGTACGTAAACTGAGGTAACTTCTGGGAAGTGGTCTCGAAAATTACATATTAAACATGAGATGATGATCTCATTAAAAGATAGAGGGTAAAATATTGAGCCCGGAGGTGTGAGGGGTGTCTCAAACAGAATCCGAGTGACTCTACCTAGCAGCTACTAATGCTGCCCCTAATGGGGGTATCTGATTTGTGGTAAAAACATTGCAAAACAAAAAAGAAAAAACTACGCTATAAGCGACTCATAGTGGTTATATCAGGCATAGAATCTCTTGAGGTGGATCCTGTTGCACGGCTTCTTCAAGAGTGGACCGACTGATTCAGTGAAGAGGTACGCTCCCTTGTCGAGACGAAGGTCATTGGCAAGGCGGGGTGACAAAATTTGGTCTTTTATGGGAAGAATCGATTCCACACTATTTTTTAAAGGCAATGGGGTAAAACCGGAGGCGGTCTTACAGATCTCTCCGTCATCGCGTAAGTGGTGCCGGGATAGATCAGGTGGATCTTCCACAGCCGATGAGATAGAAGGGAAACAGGTGCTAGAGATCATGTAAATGGTATCAGTTGTGGATTTGGTGGCCTTGCCTCCAGTCTCTATTGGAGGAAGAGGGGCAGGCCTGGAGACGGGAGGAGTCTTTGATGGATCTGGAGGTAGGTGCAACATCATCTCAATTGGCTGGACATGATTCAACACATATTGGGGCCTCATAGGTAGGGTAGGTGGTTCAAGGTACCACATAGGAACTCCCAGTGTGAAATCCTGTAAATTGTGGGTTTCCAAGACAGACTTACTCATGATCCTGAATGGTAGGAAAAGGAAAAAGAAAAGGATCGTGTTGAGTGGGAATGAACCCCAATGTTTCCCTGGTAACAAAGGTTGAGGTTGCGACTGTGGCTAGGGTTGTGGCTGTAGATGGAGCTACGGCTGCGGTTGGTGTTGCAGATGCGGTTGGTGCTGTGGTTGCTATTGGGGATGCGGCTGCGGTTGATGTTTAAGTGCAGCAGTGCTGGATGAGAGCATGCACAAGTCCATAGTCTCATTTGGTGTCGGTGGTGGTGACACGGTGGGGAAGGAGGCTGTCATGGTGGTGTTGGTAAAAAACCCAGGGCCCACATTCAACAATGGGGAGGCGAGTATGTCATCGACAATGGTGTTGATCGAAGGGATGATGTTGGATGGTGCTGTTATCCCTTGCAGATCAAAGGTATTGACCATAGGGATAACATTGGCTGGTGCAGTTAGCCCTTGTAGATCGTGATAAGTTAACTGGTCAACCGTCACTATTTTCCCATCGTAAGGGAACATCATGAGATGGAAAATTGTTGATGCTACGACTCTCATGGCATACATATAACTTCTTCTGAGGAGAAGGTTATAGTCCAACTGAGCATTTACAACATCTATGTCAATCAATACTGTTTTCCTAGCTAACGTGATGGGGACGTGTGGGAGGATACCTTGGGCTTTAGTGGGATGGACATCATAAGCCCTCAAGGTAGTGGTGGATGGTTGCAGAATTGGGGACCCAAGTTTCTACCAAACTAAGGTTGACATGATGCACATGGATTCCCCCTCGTCCATGATGCACCGGTACACGACCGAATTCCAAATGGATATTGGGATTTGGAAAGCAATGGTTGATGGCATCCGTGGTTCTCCGTTCTCTGTGTCGAATGTGATAAACTTGGAGTCAGAGGGGTCTACAGCACCGAGGGCGGCTAGTAAGGCCTTCCGCTGTGTTGGGAAAATTTTAAGTACCTCAAGAGCGGACATGGACGTGGGTATTTGGGCTAAGTCATCCATGATGCTGTAGCTCACATCAGCTCTAGCCGTGACATTGTTGGCAACCCACCGTATGGGGGGGTGTGGGGGAAAAGGGGGTAAGTGAAGAGGTGTACAGGTTGTTTTGGACATGGATTCCGCTGATGGATCAATGGGTTCGTTGTTAGTTTCGTACTGATTTCGTCTGGTCTATAAATTGACCTTTACAGTTGTCAAGGCTAGTAGATGATGAACACCTGATTCTGTTGTCAGAGGTGTAGTCGGGGCAGTGGGATTGGGTTGGGGAGCTGGTGCAATTGCTACTAGTCCTTGGATTGGTAATGGGTTTTGGAGCACCATAGGAGGAGATCCTGGTGGTGCTGGGTTGGGTTGAGGTGGGGTTGTCGTATTGGTGGCATGCTGAACCTCATTCTTAATGGCCTGCTTAGCACAACCCATGAAGGGACACTCATGTGTATAGTGCCCGTATACCTCACATAGTGTGCACGGTTGGTCTGTGTGCAATGGAGCGTTGCGTCATAATGCATTTGGTTGCTGAGGATTTTTGACTGGCTGGTTTGCCTCGGCATTGTTGGGAGGATTTGGTTGTTGAACACCTCCCTGCGGTTGATTGTTGCCTTGGTTTTGGGCTCAGTTATTTCTAGCTTTCCCTTGTTGGTTATTGGGGGCTGACTGGTTGGGATGATTTTTCTGTGCAAACACTTGCCCCAAAGGTGCTGGTGGAGTGGGGGCGGGGGCTTGAGCGGCTTGCATAGGTGGTGGATAGTAGACCTAGGGGGTTGGGGGTGCTACAAATGTGGGAATCTATTGTTCAGGATTAAGCACCGTTGTAACCTAGGGTCTGGGGTTACCAACTTACTACTAACCTTGCAGACAGTCAGCTTTACCAGAGAATGGAAAGGGAATAGGAAGAAAGTCTTGACTTACCCGATAACTGACGATTGATCCAAGCTTGATCTTCTCCCGCTCCTCTTCTCTCCAAAGCTTCTAGGGATGCACCTCTTTCACCTGCAAAGAGAAAATCCTTCAAGTAATATCTCATGCATGTATATATTAGAGGTTAGATAAACAATATATCAAACATATAATCAAATACATTCATTAACCACAATACATGAAATAGACTCAACACAGAGTTGGAAGAAGAATTCTCTTTATTAACAATCAGTGAATGAGATAAGAGTACAACCCAGCTTTTGAGACAAGGAATCCTCTGAAACCAAAGGACTCTGAGTTCTGCTGCTCCAAGACTTCTGAAAATATACCACCAGTATAAATTTCCTCTCCAATATTGATTGATTATTACCCACCCCAAGGCCTCTATTTATACTTTGGGAAATAGAGTAGTTTCGAAGGCTAGGGTGGTTGAAACAGTTGGGATAGTTAAAGATTAGGGACCAAATAATCTCATATAATCACATTTTATATTTTTTAAAGCTAAACTAAGATGTATGCGACTATTGATATAGGCAACCCGCGTATGACATGTGAGTTTCTCGAAGGAAACCCGCGTACGCTGGTGTACACGGGTTGCAATGCAGATAGTCGTGTATAGTATGCGAGTTGCAATGAAGATAGTCACGTACGCAACTCAACACTTAGAAAAATATATAGCAAGTTAGTTTAAGAGGTAAATGCATCCCAAGTCATGCCCATCTATAGTGCTTTGACAAAATTCAATTCTAGTTTGTCCTTTTGTGTACCAACATAAAGAATGTCGGCACTCAGACGGAGAAGTGCCATTTGGGTTGATAATAGATGCCCCCTAATGTGTGAGGTTAGAGGGAAGCAATGGAAAAAATACATTATAATCATTATCTTGGAGAACTCAGAGGTCCAATGGAGCAGAGGAAGTACCTAAAACAAATACATAATAATGTCATATACAAAGTCATATCTGAGGATTCCATGTTCAATATATTGGAACACTAGATCCTTTACAATATTTGAGTACATCTTATGATATGGGTTCAAGGCCACATATATTACAAAGGTGAATCGAAGCCACAATATACCATAATGATAAGTCTTCAAAGATCTGGAAACTGTGTAAGTGCACACAACATAATCTTGCGCAACTTAGGCCATAGATATGAACCTAAGTTCTTCGTCAAAAAATCCAAAAGAACCAGTACAATACAGGCCATGTGAATAGATGTTGTTGAAGTCGAACATGGATAGGATTCAAAATATTGTCAACCAATAGGTGATAATTGACAACTGAAGCAAAGAAATTCACCAATAATGAAAGTGAATCCTAAGGTACTATCATAAAAAAACTCTAGGTCTTTGTCATCAGGAAGTGCTGATGAGAAACCATACTATGATGAGGAAGGAAATAGATCCTCCAACGGATCACAAGAGTGACTAGGAAATGGATAAAGGAAGGGATACGCAAGTAATATCAGATAGGACAATGATGGGATCAGGATACAGATCAGATGTAGGGATAAATTGTTGAATAGTGAGCATGACATAGAGATGACCCAAGGTAGCTTTTAACTTTGCATATAATACAACTAGAATTATCTGTCATGTATGAGACATGATCAGATTCCCTAGGTATAACCGACAAGTGGAGGAGTAAAACACTCGAAATGATAGCTGAACTGAAAGTGAACACTGAGACATGAGTATCAGAAAGTACAAAGAGTGCTATGTTCAAGGAAGACATGCCACCACCGACTAAGAATCAAAAGAAAACTTCTTCCTTATCTTTCCTGTTAAATTTTAACGAGTCCAAGAAAGTCAACTCAAGTCTCTCTTCATTTTTGAAAAGCTTGAAGAGAAGAGGGAATAATGCTTGATAATGTCATTGATTCGTGGATTTTATGAGCCCAAACTAGTACATTCTCACTTGGTGTTTTCATATTTAGAGAGTCTGAAAACTCTGAAGAAGACTCCAGGGGTGTCCTTTTTTGTCCAATTTAGTCTCATGAGGCCGAAAAAGTATAAAACATACCACCGAAGAACTCTGTTAACTTCCGTAGAAGAAAAGGTGAACCTTTTTCGTATTTAGTCAGGGAGGTCTAAAAAAGGTTAAATTACCACCTACCCAATGTTCATTCAAGAGAAGCATATAGCTTGAGTTTTACGAGTGTGAAGGAAAACAAGATCACTCAGAAAGATCCATTTGAGTACGAGGAAAGGGGCTTACAACAATAAACTCGATGTTTTGTTCTTGGTGTTTAATGAGCATGACAAAGACATAAAGTACACTTAGAATGTTTTTCATGTTTAGGTCTAGAGCACGAAAAAGAGAAAACCAAGCTCATACAGGGTGTTCCTTTTCCATAAATTTAGTCCCTCAGGTCTGGAAAAGTGATAAACCTATGCCTGAGAGTACTCTTCTCAATTCCGTAGAAAATATAGTGATCATTTCTCGTATTATTCCACATGGTTCGAGAAAGAGATAACCTACCACCAATGTGGATGTCCATTCACATATTCTTAATGAGCCTGAATGGACAAGTTTATCCAGCAGTCAAGTCTATTTTGAGGAGTTAGACCTAGGTCTAAAGAAACTCCATAAGGGCGGGGAGTCTTAAAAAGACATGGTATTAGTTTGATTTTTATAAAAAATATGAACTATAGGTTAAAACCCACTTTTGAAATAATATCTCTATAAATAGTTCAAAATAGAAATAAAAAAACTCACCATTTGACTTTTTACCCAAAATAGACAAGTTTTACCTCTGCCTTTAATTGCTCGTTGTGGACAACTTGGTGGAAAATTCTCAAAACCGCAAGTGCTAGGTAAAACTACTCTCCATGCTCTTTTATTTGATCCAAGCAAATTTCAATTTTTGGCAAAAATTTGATGTTTTCAACCATCCTCAAAGTAGCCACATTGTGTACGCGAGTATGGTATATCAACAGTCGCATACACACGTTTTGTACGTGGGTTTCCCGAAAACAAGCCGCGTACAATACGTGACTTGTCCAAAGGACAATCGCGTACATTGCACAAGGTATGGAAAAGCTAAGTAGGGCCAAAAATCAAAGTTTTTCTATGAATTTAATGTTTGATCCTTGGCTGATTATCAGATTGAAACATGGTGCTGGAGTGGAGGGAGAGGGAGCATGAAGACATGGACCAAGAAGCTCTACGAAATGCCCCCACGGTAAATGCTTTGTGGCAAAGTGGGTTGCTAAAATTCTTCTGTACCTCACCTATGCGATCCAATGTCCGCCTATTAGAGTTTATGATAAAATATTGGGATCATGATCTTGGTATGTTTGACCTACAAGGTGAGTTTCTAGATATTACCTCGAAAGATATCTACTTCATCTCCAGTTTGTCACGACGAGGAGCTCCGGTTAACTTGGAAGGTACCGGTAGAGGCGGTGACCTACTAAGTGTGCAGATCTACATTGATGCATACTGTGCGCTTGGTACTCAAAAGAGGGGTAGCTGCATCCCTATTGTTCATATTTGCAGCTTGCCATTATAGGTGTTGGCAAGTACTATAGTGAGGGTTGCAGGGTCATCATCACTTCACCTTGCAACTCGAAACCAAATGAGACTTGCAGTGGATTGTCTATAGGGAGCCCTATATGACTGGTGTTCGGGAGTGATCCCGATAATGAGGAAACAACTCTTTGATTGTAAAAGAGGCCGACGAAAAAACTTCGGTTATTCTATCATATTGGTGGCCTTTTTCTTTGAGAGGGTGCCCGGTTTGAGTCCTGCAATACCACTACCAGTTCGTTCTCCCCATTAGCCTAGAATGAGTAGATGGGGGGAATCTTCCTCCGCCAGGGAGGCGGTGGATCGGTTCAAAGTGTATACGACGACGACTTCTACTAATGGCGGGGGTGACAACTACCAGCGTTGGAATAGTTTCCATATGCTGGGATAGATTTCCGAGTTGACACCGACCTTGTCCTCCCTCTTGGAGGAGCATGGGGAGCGTCAGGTATATTTGTGTTCAAGTTTTTAAATTTTTATGAATTTTAGTCATAGAGATATATACATATGTAAAAGAGTTTTTAATCCTATAAAATGTTAAAATGAAGATATTGGACCGGTACGCCCTACTGGGCATCCACGTATGTATGTGCGTCCTATGGCGGGAGAATATCAAGACTTGATCAGGGTTCTTGAGGGAAATATAGCCAGTCTTGCCCAAAGAGTACCTACTTTGTGTATTGAGCATATTCCTGCCGTTATGCAGGAGCCAGTGGTTGGTATACCACCTATCTGGATACGCCTTATGAGGCAGGTAGGTAGAGCAGTACTTGTGTACATCGACGCCGTTAAGGCTGCTGTAGCTGAGGAAGCTGAAGAAGCCCGAGAGCAGGGTGATTAGGATGATCAGGGGGACCAGGGTGTTCTAGATGACCAGGGTGGTCAAGCTTAGACCTATGAGCATTTTATGGACTTCGATCCATTTTTTGTATATTATATAGTTATGACTGGATCCGAGGATCAGAAACTCGACCTATCTATATGGACAGATATTCACACACACATATATATATTACCGGTTTTATTTACATGTGTTTTGTAATGTATATGTTGTATATTTTTATGCAAAATGTGTTAAGTGCTAGTCCAAGATATAATTAGCATATGCATCAGTTAATGAATTTTGATTTCTTGGAATATGATTGAATGTAATAAAATCAAAATTTCTTGCCAATAACCTAACTTGCATAAACTGACGTAGTAAAATAGGGTTTTGCACCTGATAAGCTCGATTGAGCTGGGACATCACCAGTTGAGAGTCAAGTCTGACTTCCAGCTGGGTGATTCCACGTGACAAAGAATCCCATAAAAGCTCAATGAAATCCCTGTATTCGGCCACATTATTGGTAGCAAGACCTAGGAAAGCGCCTCCAGAGGCAACTAGCTGTCTTGAGGGTGAGTAAATGACCCATGTGGTTGAAGCTGGGTTACAAGTGTGGCAACTAGCGCCATTTGCGAAACCTACGAACCACTCAAAAGACATCTGTAACAACCAACAGATGGTATAAGAACACAAACCGATGAACTATTGTACATAAAATACATACAATAAAAATACAAGAAAAAACACTAAGCCTAAGCATAGTATTGTTTCAAGTAGAGCCCATTTCTAGGCTCGAGCAGCTTATTCCCCTCGAAATGTGTTAATTCATATGCACCTTTCTTCAAAAATTTTGACACAACATAAGATCCTAACAACATAGACTTGAATTTTCCTGCCCCCAGGGGTTCTTTGTCCTGATCCCAGAGAAAGACAAGCTCCCCTTCAGAAAAAATCCGAGGTTTGACCGATTTATCGTATTGATTTTTGACCCTATTTTTATGAGCCTCATTTGCTGTCAGCGCATCTCTACGCTGCTCATCTAGATGTTCTAAGTGTAACAAACGTTCTTCTAGCTCAGTCGTATCAGGTAACACATGAATAACAATATTTAAGGATGGGATTTCGCATTCAACTGGGGTTACTGCTTCCACTCTATGAATGAGTTGGAAAGGAGAGAACTTTGTAGCAATTTTCACATTGGTTCGATAAGCCCAAAGTGCAGGATATAGCATGATGTGCCAATTGGAATGGGCTGCATTAATAGTGCACTTGAGAATAGTATTCAAGGTTTTATTTACAGCCTCGACTTGACCGTTCGCTTAAGGGTAGAAAGAATATGAATGCTCCTGTCTAAACCCTAGCATGGTGGTCAATTCAGTCATCATACTATTTTGGAAGTGACTGCCATGGTCAGTGACAATCTCTTTAGGGATACCGAATCGTGCAATAATTTGGTTAAAAACGAAAAAAGCTGTTGTTTCCCCGTCAGCTTTATAGGTGGGAATTGCCTCTGCCCACTTCATGAAATAATCTACAGCGACAATGATATGTTTGTGCCCCCTAGGAGAGACTGGGTTGCACGTCACGTAATCTATCCCCCACTTCGTGAATTGGCCCAGTGAGATGACGGGAAACAATGGAGCAGGATGCGACTGCATATTTCTGGTGTAAACCTGACAAGGATGACAGCGTTTCACTGCTTCTACACAATATTTAAAGATCGTGGGCTAGAAATAACCGACATGTAAGATATTTTGGTCCGTTGATAACCCAGAAAAATGAACCCCACACGCTCCACTATGGGCATCATTTAGGACAATATCTGCTTCTTCGTGGGTAAGACATCGACGCAAAACGAAATCTACCCCCCTACGATATAAAGTATCTCTAATAATGAGGTAGTTTTTGGCATGTACACGTAGTTTGTGCCGTTCTTCCCGCGAGAAGGCTGTAGGGTAATTCAAAGTATAGAGATAGACAAGTATATCTCCGTACCAAGGGTCAGAGGTGGAAATAAAAAATATATGCTCATCTGGGAATGAGTCTTCTTCAATGGCTACATCTTCCTCTACCGGAAATTCTGCAATGAGCTCAACAAAAACTAAGGATTTTTTGGATTTGGAGGATTGGAAATCTAAGTCAAACTCCTGAAGAATAACTATCCATTTATTGAATTTGCCTCCAACTATCCATTGGGACAAAACATATTGGAAGGGATTAACATCCGCCACTACTGTCGTGGTCATCAGTAACATGTAGTGACACAACCTCTGAACAACATACACAGCTACCAAGGCCAACTTCTCGAAATGGGAATACCTAAGTTCAAGGCCAGCTAAAGCACGACTGAGATAGTAGACGACATGCTCTTGGAGCTTATCATCCTCCTGGACTAGTACTACCCCTATGTTCGACTCAGATGCGGCCAGATACAATATAAAATCACGAGAGTAATCTGGCGGGTGCAATAACGGTGCCAATAACAAAGCTTTATTTAATTCCTCGAATGCAAGTTGTGCGATTTCATCCCATACAAATGGGGTGTCCTGCTTCAATAGGTGCATGAAACCTTTAGTAATCTTGGCATAATTTACAATAAAACGTCGAAGGAAGTTGGAATTCCCTTGTAGGCTTTGAAGCTGCCTGATAGAATGAGGAGGAGCCAGATTTACTATGGCCTCAACTTTCAAAGGATCCACATGAATACCTTTGTTGGAAACAATGAATCCAAGCAGTCTCCCTGACTCAACACAAAAAACACACTTGTGGGGATTTAGGCAAATTTTGTAGTATTTGGATCGTTCAAAAATCAATGCAAATGATCTGGGTGATCGATCCTCTTATGAGAATGTGCTAGCAGATCATTAAGGTAGGGTTCGACAATGGATTTAATGTCATGAAAGGAAAAATTCATTGCCCGCTGAAAGGTAGCCCTTGAATTTTTCAATCCAAAGGGCATTTTCTTGTACGCAAATGTACCCCAAGGATAGATGAGAGTTGTTTTATGTTGGTCTTCTGGTTTAATTTGGATTTGATTATACCTAGAGAAACCATCCTTAAACGAAAAGAATTCACTCCCCGCACAGGCATCAATGATTTGATCTATGAATGGCGTGGGGTAGTTATCCTTAGGACAGGCTTTGTTTAGATCCCGAAAGTCAGTACAAACGCCTATGGTCCCTTGCTTTTTGTCGACATGAACGGGGTTGGATACCCATTCTATCAAAGCTATTGGGTAAATGAAATCGGATTTCAACAGTTTTTCAACTTCATCCTTAATAGTTGCCGCTTTACGCGGATTGACAGGTCTCAACTTTTGTCGAATGGGTCTAGCATCATGGTAAGTTCGGATTTCATTCTTGACTATTGATGGATCTATGCCTGACATATCCTCATATGACCAAGAAAATATGTCATAGAATTCCTTAAACAAGGCTTTATAGATCACAATCTCCTTCAAAGAGCAGTTTATACCGATGTGTACATTTTCCACAACGTTTCGGTTTGCAAAGATATTGATAGGGATGGTAGCGGAAATTTTTTCCATATTCCCCTCAGCAAATATTCCTTCCCTTCGTAAGGGATTAATAGGTGTATCAACATCACCTGCCAGTCTCATATGGAACTTATGGTTCTCAATTTTGCTTAACTCTGGAAAAAAATAGGATCGATGGTGAAGATCTTTGTAGATCTTATCTCGTCCACACATAGCTTCCAGAATGGCTTCATCAGAAGGCAAAACCATATCTAAGCAATCTCTAGAATGCAAAGAGTTCTCTGCCTAAGAAGGCAGATAGGCTTCTTCCGGCTCCTCTGAGACTGTGAGAGGGACTGGAATGGGATCAATAGCGGTATGAACAATAGCTTGATAAGCTACTTCCGCTGTCGATAAGGGCACTTTAGGTTCATGGCGGGAAGGAATAACCCAAGGATCTGTTCTATCAACAACTGTTGCTATAGAATTCCCTACACTAGTAGAACCTAGATAATTAATCGAAGTTGGGATATCGAATGTGCCCATGAATGATGCATACATTCCAGCCCCTAATCTCTTTGCAATAGGTTTAACCTGATCAACCAATGGTAAAGTGGACTCGTTAGTTTCCATGCAGCCCTTTCGAGTAAAACAGAGTTGGTCTACAGTAACCAACTTCCCTTCGTGTGGAAACACTACAACCCAAAGTACGGCCGATGCAATAACATACATGGCATAAGTCCAACTTATCCTCAAGAGAAAGTTATAATCCAAAGGTGCATCAATCACCTCTACCTCAATAGATAATGCCTTCCTTGCCAACTTTATTTCGAAAGCTGGTAGGATACCATGTGGACAAAATGACCTTCCGTCGAAAGCAGTAAGTAGGGTGTTTGATGGGACTAGCTCTGGAGATCCAAGAGCTTTCCAACAAGACAGGGACATGATACATGTAGAAGCACCCTCATCAACAACTACCCTTCCAATGGTTTTTCCACCATGAATGACATCTATCGATAAGGCTACATGATAAGATAGGCGAATTTCGACATCAAACAAATTAAATTTCACCATGAGGCTTGATCAATCCATGTTGCCTAAGGCTGCTAAGAGTGCATCTCGCTGGGCGGGACAACTCTATAACATCTCTAAAGCCGACATCGCACAAGGGGTCTGGGATAAATATTCAACTGTAGATTAGTTGGTTATAGCCCTAGCATTGGGATTGTGCAAGGTTTTCTTGAAGACACCTTTCGGTATCTTGGGCATAGGTTTGACATGTTTTTCAATTGTGAGAGGGTTGGAAGTTTCACCTGTCAACTTACCCTTCTTCGAAGCCTCTGTCTCATAGTTCTTGTTCCTAATATGGAGTAAGGTCTAGGATCGAACCATGTTGATATAATTAGGGTCCGAAGCATTTGGGGTGCCCCCTGCTACATTTGAAGCTGAAGCAGAATTCTGTCCTTTGGGAAAAGGATCCTTCAGGACAGCCGGTTGTTGGCCTTTTAGAGCTATCTATGTGGATTGAATAAGTTGATAGATGAGATTCCACAAGAATACCCAATTCCATGAGAGATACAATCATTAGCTGATCCCTCACCCAAGACACAAGGGGCTGGCTACACGTCAGAAGGGCATGGCTACACGGTCAAGACCTGGACAAAATATTGATAAATAAATCAATTGAATGGAGTTAATTTCACTAACCAATCTTCTTAATATTATTATTATGGGGCATGGAAGACATATTTCCCCAACCGTCAACGATTAAATAGGAAGGAGACTTCCTACTAAAATACTTTTAGAGTATGTCTGGGCGGTTAAGTCTATTGCAACAGGCATCCGGTATATTCAAGTTACTTTTGAAAGCCTCTCCCTTTAGTCAAGCTCTCCTTCCATCGAACCTAGATATGCTTAATTTTCAATCTATGGTTTGTCCACATTACCCTACCTCTCCCTCAATGGGCTTGTCAGATTCAATAAATAATAGGTTAATACAGGTAAGTTAATCCAATAAGTAATAGAAGTTTATCCAGCCAAAAAGTAATAGGTTGGTTTATCTATATACAAATAATAACTCATTAATTTACAGATAATAAATATATATACACATATATTGATATTTATATATAAGTCAATATGTATAAGTAAGATAATGCAGGTCATAAATAGGTAAGGGCAGTTAAGTAAATAAGTAGGTAATATAGAGGTAATAGGTATTCATGCATGCGCTAAATAAATATTTCTATGTAGGTCTTGCAAATAAGGGGTTAGGTTATTTTGGTAAATATATTCAACCAACCCCAATACTTTTACCATTTAACATATTAGAGTATTTTACAAAACCTTTATCACTTAGTTTTCGACTTTCTGGAAATATATTAGCCAACGAATTGGTAGTTGTCGTTCCTGTTTCTCTGGTACCTTCAGTAGTTCCTATACCTGTAATGTTCCTAGGATTATTTACGAGTGGTATTCAAGCTCTGATCTTTGCAACTCTAGCCGCAACTTATATAGGTGAATCCATGGAGGGTCATCATTAAATCACTAAAAAGATGTCTGATCAGACATAAGATTTTCTAAGTATCATACCAATTCATGACTTGATATGTATTGTAAAAGCAAATCGGAATTCTTAGTAACAAGAGCTTGGTAAGAATAGTTAGCATCAGTTAACTATTAATTCCGTCCATTAGATCTCCAGATAGAGCAGATCAGATTGGCTCATTTGTATAGAGATATGAAAAAAAAATAGGATTCAACAGGTTCACTAATCGGAGTTGGTTGAGTAAAGAATGTACCCCGGCGTAGAACGATGAAATTTTTGTTCCTAGTAAGGGGAGGATTTTTTCACATTTTTACTTTGTATATAGTTTGTTTCATATATTAATCCATTTATATTGATTATGGGACTAACAACTATTTAGTTGACGCTAAGCTAACTCTTAGTAGTTATTTGAAATTAGACTTCTAGCTTTCTTTCTTTCAACTTGTCTTTCTCTCTAGTAGTGCATAACTAGTTCAATATCTTTAGTCTTACTATTTCTCTTTCTCTGTTCAGAAGCTAAAAAACGACTAAGCTCTATTCTATGTGATTAGCCTCTCTGTAGTGCGAGTGAAATAATACTCTTTATCCCCTTGCCCAATGCGGACAAGACCTCTAGACCTTTATATTCACCTTTTCTTTCTATAATGACTACTTTTCTTAACCTTTTTCCTTAGTATAAAACTCTGTCTCTGTAGTCCCAGCTGAGGCCTTAGCTCTCTCTTTTGCCGTTAAGAATGAATAGTAAACCTCCCCGCTTACGCTAAGCTTAGATCACAGTGGAAAGGTTCTACATAATTCAGCTAGAAATCAACCAATCAGAATGCCATCGAAGCATTCTTCATCACCAAATTTGGAGATTCTAATACCCCTACCACTCTCATACTGGAATTGTATAATATGAAAGTGCAAAATAAAGAAAAAGTTCAAGATTGAAATAAAATATTTACAACACTCCTCTCCTTTTAGTCGAGACCACCTTCCGTTGGACCTCAACAAAATCCCAATCACTTTGAGAGATGCTGCAAATGTGCTTATATATTTTCATACTACTTATCTTTGGTTCCTTTATTAATAGCTCTGCTCAGGTTTACCAAGGTAATTTGATGGGCCTTACTCAGAACCAGTATCAGGGACATTGATGGGTCAAGTGATCTTCATGGCACAACTTACATGGGAATTTCACCTTCTTCTTTTCGTTTTTTCCCCCATCAGCATTGTTTGTGGGTTTTTTCTTGTTTTGGTTTTTCTCACCTTTTTTTCCTTTCTTCTTTTTCCCACCGGGCCGCTAATTTCCCTTTTGAGAGGATTGTGCAAAAACATTTGCATTCTGGGGTGAGGGGGTAGCCTTTACTGCCTCCACCGTAGAATGTTTGACAGACAACTCATGGAGCTGTTTCGCCAAAGACTCTACAGTGGGAGATTTCACAGGAACCAACCACACCATCGGCATGGGGTCTAGGTTTAGGTTTCTCTACATTATGCATTGGCCTCGGTGCATCAGGGATGATCTCATATAAAATCCAAGACTGAGAATATATCAAATCTAGATGCTGGGCCCTGAGGATGGCCTCTTTGTCATTGGTCACTCCCGAAGTAGATACATCCTTAGATATATATGGCAATAGGGATTTAAGGAACCATTCTAGTAAAAACTCGAGAGGGATGGTGGCTTTGATAAGGCTCTTCGATCTTCTCCACTCTTGGATGTGATCCGAAATATGAGTGGACTTGTCCTGCCGAAAGGTAGCCAACAAGTCTGTCCCAAAATCATATCGGACATGAAGTTGGAAGTGACTAAGGAATACATTAGCCAAGTCCCAAAAACTATCAAACGCAGCAGAAGGCAGTTTAATATACCATTTTGCTGTAGTATTGGTCAGAGTTCTTTAGAACAGTCTAAACCAAACTGTATCATCGTTCAGTGAGTTGGAATAGCACAAAAAATGGAAAGTGGTGACATGAGCTCCTGTATCATCACCAACTTTGCCTTCGAATTTTGGAATGTTCAAGGGCAGCTTGGTAGGAACGGGTGGCCAAGAAGAGTTATGTCTCACCAGGTCATTCATCAGTTTTGACAAGTCTGGCAAGTTTAAAGTTGCCAGGAAAGGGAGCTTGGGTCTAACCAGAGCATTAAAAGTACCAGCTTGAGGATTAGAGGGGCTTGCCCCCATGTTCCTAGATGTGAAGGTGGGGTTGCCCCCTGCTGTCAGTTGCGAAGTGGTTGGGATGCTTTGGAAAGGATTCCACCCATAAGCCAGTGGATTGTTTATGTGCGGTGCAGTGTATTAGGTTCTAGCTGCCCCAGTCGAAGATGGGGTTCGGAACATAGGAGCAGGTATCCCTCTGCTAAAAAGCGAGAAAGGAGAGCTCCTGAACGGAGTTGAAACCAGAGTTTGAAAACCTTGACCATAAGGATTAGGGTTTCTGAACTGCACCTGTCCATATGCGGGTGTTGGTCCTACATATGGAGTGGATGGGGGAATTTCCCCCCCATTCCAAGGAAAACCATGGACAAATGATGAGGATCCTATAGGACCACTCTGAGTAGTGTGTGCGAAGGAAGTAGGAACCGAAGGTACACTAGGAATCCCAGTGACCACTTCACCAGAAGTACGTGCTAAATTGGTGGGAGCTGGTAGTTGAACCACCCGACTAGCTCGAGTTAAAGGTGTAGTAGGTATACTTGTTCTAGGGGCACCAATAGGGGGAGGTGGCACTCCTTCAGCCGGAGCAACTGAGGTGGAAATAGAAGAACTTTCTCATGCAGTAGACATTAGTTTGCCTAGAGGGACACCAATCACAGGTGAATTGAAATGACGAACTTGAACGATCACATGATCGTTTAATTCAGTTAGAGGTGAATTAAAGTTCCTTTCAAAATCGTCAGCCTACAAGTCTTCTATCTCAACTATAGTTGAATCAAACTGGTCTGTCATAAGTTCTGGTTCACCCGGAACTTCACTATCTCCTATTGGTTTGAAAGAACCGTTCGTGTCTAATCTCCGTCTTTGAGGGGGAGGTGGAGGTTCCAATGTGATAAGCGGAGGAGGGTTTTGCAACCTTCGTGACCTTCTGACAGATTGGTCCTCTACGATTGTAAATTTGACTCTTCACACCCTAAGGTCAGCTAAACATAGACAAACCATAGAGCAATCACTACAAAATTTCCTAAAGTCTCAACAATCACAAGGGGTATAAGATATGATTTCCCGAAGAAAGCTGAGAGACAATTTATTGGTGTCCTTGAAGAGATTCTTAGGCACAAGCGGAGGAATCACCCATTGTCCTCCTACACTTTCAACAAGGGTTACCTTCCAAGCCCATCCAAGGTGAACCAGAAATAGCCTTCCGGTTTACCTATGTATAAACCCTAGATGTCAAAGAGACTAAATGATACCTTAACTATATCAATAGTTTGGGGGGACAGTCGCAAGCCTGATTTGTATGCATGGTTAGGGTAGCAAATCTCGAAACTCTGTCTAGGACAGAATCCCTAGATGCACAAAAACCTAGGTCTACGTTTTGAGAAGGAATCAAAGGGTTATCTCCTCAGTCCAAGCCTCCACGCGGCCTCGTGCTTAACTCCCGTTTGAGAGGAGCTTCCTAGATACTACCAACATAGAGAAGGATTTACCTATCAAATGGCCAACTATGTTTGAATTTAAACACTTGTGGGGATTTTACACTTCCTATCCCACAAGTCTAGCCTATGCTAGTAGATGTATGACCCTATAAAAAAACTTACTAATAAATTTTAAATTATAGTGTTCATTTTAAGGGTTGTTCTTAGTTAGAGGGTAAGTGGCATGAATGACTATGATATTATATACTCGATAAGAAAAGTAAAAAGGTGTATAAAATGAATTCCAAAACAAATTACAACTACTTAAAACAAGCTTCTTTTCTTTTTGTAAATATGAGCTAATGAAATTACAACCAAGTATGAGAAGATTACGACTTATTTTTGTAATTTTTGAAATTTTATTCGAAAAATACTAAAAATAAAACTACAAAATGCAATTAAAATGCAAATGTTTCAAATGTTTTTCTTCACTTTTCAAATTCTTCAAAAATTACCATGCACCTAAATGCAAAACTTCTTGAGTATGTTTGAATAATTAGACCATAAAACAATCAATATGAAGTATAGCGGACTTGCAAGAACCAAATTCAACCACTTAAGGAGGAGACTTGGCAAACACCTAACTTGGGAAGAATCAATGAATAAAATCCACTGAAATCACTAAAGGACAAGTGACAAACTGACACTACTAGAAAGCAGTACAGAGTACAAGGTATCTAAAATCCTGATCATTGACTCGGATACAAATCACTGAACCTCTCAACCAAACAGGAGAACCTACCTCAAATTGCTAAGTGAAAGAAGACTCAAACAATAAAACTCAAAGGATTACTGAAAAGCACAAAGCATGGTGTACAGGACTTTCAGACTTACAGGAAGATGCTAGCAAGAGAAAACCTTAAATCAGAGAAAAATCCAAACAAGACAGGGACAAGCAACCCTACCTAAAATTTTGTGCTGCTACAAGACGTACGCGGCTGTCTCATAGAGAAACCCGCATATTGTACGCGACTGTCCTATAGAGAAACCCGCGTATACAGGTTGTTGTACGCGACTGTGTAGCACAACAACCCACGTATACAGGTTGTTGTATGCCACTGTGTAGCACAACAACCTGCATACACAACAATTTTTTTTCAAAAAATAAAAAATAATAAAGGTCTCTAAACACTGCTACAAATCAAAGCCAAGATAGACAACAACACACTAAATCAGAGCAAAGACTGGGCAAGTATCTACAAGACTAACCCACAACAGGATGGACTCCCTAGCGGAGTCACCAGTTATGTTGTTCAGTATTAAGCACCCTTGTAACCTAGGGTCTGGGGTTACCAACTTATTACTAACCTTGTAGATAGTCAGCTTTACCAGAGAATGGAAAGGGAATAGGAAGAAAGTCTTGACTTACCCAATAACCAACGGTTGATCCAAGCTTGATCTTCTCTCGCTCCTCTTCTCTCCAAAGCTTCCAGGGATGCACCTCTTTCACTTGCAAAGAGAAAATCCATCAATTAATATCTCATGCATGTATATATATCAGAGGTTATATAAACAATATATCAAACATATAATCAAATACATTCATTAACCACAATACATGAAATAAACTCAACACAAAGTTGGAAGTAGAATTCTCTTTATTAACAATCAGTGAATGAGATAAGAGTACAACCCAGCTTCTGAGACAATGACTCCTCTGCAACCAAAGGACTCTGAGTTCTTCTACTCCAAGACTTCTGAAGATATACCACCAGCATAACTTTGCTCTCCAATCTTGATTGATTATTACCCACCCCAAGGCCTCTATTTATACTTTGGAAAATAGAGTAGTTTCGAAGGCTGGGATGGTTGAAACAGTTGGGATAGGTAAAGATTAGGGCCCAACTAATCTCATATAATCATGTTTTATATTTTTTTAAAGCCAAACTAAGATGTACCCGACTATTGATATAAGAAAGCCGCGTATGTCACGCAATTTGCTCGAAGGAAACCTGCGTACACTAGTGTACGTGGGTTACAATGCAGATAGTCGTGTACAATATGTGACTTGCAATGAGGATAGTCGCGTACGCAACTCAACACTTAGAAAAATATATAGCAAGCTGGTTTAATAGGTAAATGCATCCCAAGTCATGTCCATCTATAGTGCTTTGGCAAACTTCAATCCTAGTTTGTCCTTTTGTGTACCAACATAAAGAATGTCGACACTCGGATAGAGAAGTGCCATTTGGGTTAATAACAGAATCTGTCCCACATATTGTCGTGCCGGCTAAGTAGGTGCATGGGTCTACTGCTGTGGCGTAGGTTGTGCATAATAAGTTGTAGCTCCAGACTGGGACATCATTCTTGCATAGTCAAGAGCTTGGTTTGTGTACGCAACACTAGGGGTGTTGCTTGGTTAAGGTGGCACCATAGGTGGTGTCGGACGGTGTTGTGATTGGTGGGATATGGAACCTATGATGCCATCTACGGCATGGGATTTCCCCGACGCATCACGGTAGGAGGTGCCTGCATGGGGAGCATCTAGAATGATGGTGTAGAGGTATTCAGACTGTGCGTAGATGAGGTCAAACTATTGGGCCTTCAAGATGGTCTCTTCCTCTATTTGGGGACGTTCAGAGGTGACGTCCTTGGCTATAGGTGGCAGCAAGTTTTCCAAGAACTAGTCTAGGAAGATCCTATCATCAAGCTTGATCTTTCATAGGTTACAATGTTGCCTCCACTCGTGGATGTGGTCGGTGATGTGGGTCACAGTGTTCTAGCAGCAAGATAGCAAGATTTACACTCCTTCATCATATCTGACGGGGAGTTGGAAATATTGCAGGAACATAAAGGCCAAGGAGTTGAAATATGGATACTTGGCTTGTGGTAGCTCAATGTACCACTTGGCTGCAGCACATGTGAGGGTGTGTTGGAATAGTATGAGTCTTATCGAATCATCTACGATGTTGTTTGATGAGAACCATAGGTGAAACATCATGATATGGTTTTGGGGGCACTCCCCTACCTTCCCTTCAAACTTGGGGATGTGTGAGGAGAGTTTGGTTGGCATGGGAGGCCAAAAGGTTTGATGATAGATGGTGTCATTGGTTAACTTGGCCAAGTTAGGCATGTTGAGGCATGCCATGAAGGGAAGGTTTGACCCAAGGTTGATGTGTGATAGACCAAAAATAGTGGTGGGGTTTGTAGGAACATGATGTACCTGCATGACTGGGGGTACTTGTGGCATAGTTTTGGACGAGCCACTGCCCCTAGGTATGGTAGGAGGGACAATGTAGGTGGAAGGGCCACTGCCCCCAGGCATTCCAAGTGGGACAGTGTGAGTGGATGGGACACTGCCCCCAGACATGACAGGTGGGACAGTTTGAATGGTAATTAGTTGACTTATGACAGTCTGCATGACGATGCTAGGGCCTATAACAGGGGTGTTGGTGGTGGTGTGGGGTATGGACATTGGCCCACTGCCCATCACCAAGCTGAAAAATGGATCTGGGTTTGCACCACCCATGGGGCTAGATGGTGCAGTGTGTAGATGTGACTCAGATTGATATGATTATGAGTTTGAATTAGAGGCTATGTGGCCTTCTAACTGTGTAGAGGGTCATTGATAATGGTCTCGACGGTGTTGGTTCAAGGACCCAAACTATGGTGGATCGCCTCTTAGGCATGAGGAAGAGCGTCGGGGTTCAATTTTGTCTGGTTGGTAGATCAGGTGGTGAGATCTGGTAGTGACATTCTGGACCTCGGTTTCAGTGGCTTCTTGTTGGCTTTCAGGTGGTCACTTGGCCACCAATACTTCCAGGAGACAGTGCTTGAATTTTTCCTCATGGGAGTGCTAGTCAATCGGTAGGGGTCGCAGCCCATTTTGCTTGGCAATTCCTCTTAGTGGCCAACTACTTTGGGGTTCCCGTCGTACTCCTCACAATGAGTTTCTGGGCCGAGCCCAAGTACTTCCAACGGTTAAGGAAGTCAGGGAATTATGTCCTCAAAGACCGCAAGTGTTTGAATTAGTGTAAATTAATAAAATTTACTAGCTAGCTCAGCGTCATGAACTGAGTTTGGTTGTTTTATTTGGTATGGTTTGTGTGCATGTCTATTGTATTTCTGTTACACTTGGTGGCTTCTTGTATGGTTTATGAATATTCTACAGAGATTGTTTGGTTTATTGCAGAACTTATAACATGGGTAAGTTGTTTATGAAAGCAGTAAATTGTGAACATAACTTTAAAACATGTCATACATGAGTCTGAACTATGGTATACTTACTAGGTGACTGCCTTACACCTGTATTTCTCTTTGACTAGGAAAGAGTGTTGGGTTCTCAACACAATGGGACTAAGCCCATATGTAGATCCTCAGTTCACTCTCCGAGTGCAAGGTCGATCAATAGGGAGGACGCGAATGCCATGAGTCCCCTTGGGCCTACCACCCCCTCTACCTTCCAAGTCACCAATTTTTAGTGGTCTCGAAAAATTACATTTGAAGTTCTTATTACTATACAAGCTGCAGCCTTCATCTTATCCCAAAATACCTCGAAGGGTGATGAATGGGTAGAGGAGAAAGGGCTAGGCAACATGTTAATTTCCAATTAAGAACTGAAACTTAACCTATAGTAATTTGTTCAACCTTTAAAACAGATTCATTATACCATTAGCCAGTTAAATTTATTAGTGATTTACACAGATTGTATGAAATGAACACAAATTGTTGGACAGAGGCGACTAACCATCCAGATAGCTTGAAAAATCAAATCTGAGAGACAGGTCACCTGTTTCGGGGCCAATGTGGCGAGGGGGTGGCCAATTTTTCCAAAATATAGGCGAGGGGGTCGCTCAGAAACATAAAACAGGAGTGATTTGGCTCCTGAGAGGGAAGTCGCACCTTTCGGGAAAAACTGAGCGACTTGGTCGCCTATTTCAGCCCAATAAGTGCGACCTGGCCTGAAAAATGGAAAATTTGTTAACCTGAGTAGGGAACGGTCGACAGTAAATTGTACTGTGGCCGAACGGGCTCGGTTTGGCCTTAAGGAGGCTTAGCTGTGAACTAAAATGCAGAAAAAGATAGATATAAACTAGATTTAACAGAAAATGAACTAGGTTAACAGAGCAAAAACAAAAAACTGAAACTTGAAAACAAAATCCAGGGATCCTATGGGATCAACCTAGTATGGTTTCCAAATCTGTAGTGCGGCTTTCACCCTAGCTATAGGTAGGAACGACTACCTTTCGTCTATAGGATGGAAGGGTAGGGTTCCTGTGAGGTAGAAGAAAACCTGCAAAACAGTGTTAGGGACAAGCTACGAAACCCTGGATGAAATGGTTAGAAAAAAAAAATATAGTTGCAAGAGATCAAAGGGAAAACATGCAACAAAGCATTAGCAAACAAACTTGCAAGCAAAATGAGTTAGAAAACCGGAATTAAAATGACATAAAACAAAGTTATACCTTCTGTTTGAGTGGAAATGGGCCACCATGCCCTAGTTGTGGAAGCACCTCTCTCTTTGGGATGGAAGCTTGGCTTGTGGAGCAATGGAGAAGAGGGAGGGTGAATGGATTGAGAGGAAAAGGGTCTCAAGGCACTCACACGGGCAGCATAACGATAGAGAGAGAAGGAGTGTTTTGAGAGTGACCCCCACCCCTCTATTTATACTTTTTCTTTGAGATTTAGGGTTTTAAGCCCTTGGTTAGGGCTTTAGCCCATTTTTTGGGCTTTAAGCCCCTTTCGCCCAATTCTTAGCTCCTTTGGGGGTTTTAAGCTCCTTTGAAGGGGCTTTAGCCCCTTTTTGAAGGTTTTATCCCCAATGAGAGCTATTTTGGCTTTTTTAGGGGTTTTTAAGCCCTTTTTCATATTTTTGAGCCTTAGCAAGGGTGTGGGGGTTAATGATGAGGGTTGTACATAGATGTATTTGGATGGTGTAGGTCATGTAGAGATCATTGAGGGATTTTTTGGGTTAACATGGGGGACGCTTGCAATACCTGAGATAGACACAAGGTTGTTTCAGCTCCTTGGGAGGGTGAGTAGCCAAGAGCTAACACTTGGACCCCTGGTGATTGAAGAACAATGTAACCATTTCTCGTACCTTCACTACTTAGCAATTTTTAAGGCGTAATGTCACTCGGGAGCTACTAGATTTGGAAGGCCCTCTAAATACATCTTTTCACTGAAATCCGGTTCTTTGGAAATAAGTTTGCTTGTTGATTATCTTAGGGACATTTTTAGTCTGTGGACACTTGTATTTTTGTTGAGTCTAGCTGCCTTTAGGATTGTTTGACTGTATTTTGATATACTCTAATAAAAATCCTTTTATTAAATTTCATAGTGATTAATCTCCCTATCCACCCGTCAAGGTGGTAGTGAGGCAAGTTACCCAAGTTTGAGGGCCCCACTACATTGTGGAGGCATATACATGAACCACATCGTTGTGACTTTGAAAATGAACTACTTATAAACCCAATCAAATGTTACTAGAGAAGAAGAGCGTCAAATCAATTCTAAAAATTTGTCACATCATGAATGAAACATAGATGGAATTGATGATCTTACTTTAGTTGAAATTGAAAAAAATAGAATATCACACATTTGCTCACATGAATCCACCCTCAGCACATCCTTTAAACTCAATCATACTTATGAAAAGTGAGCCACTAGTTAGTCTTTTTGAAAGTTGGGATAATATGCAGAACTTTACACTTAACCCTTTGGATTCGTCGGGAGTTGAAGGAAACATATCAATGTAGCCTCAAATGGTTGCAGGAGGTTATCAAAATCCTCTTGTCACACACAATAGTTGTCTAGGTTCTACTTCTGTGGGAAATCCTTTACCATGGAATCTTAGTATTCCTAGAGAAAGTAATGCATCCTGGAACAAAAATGCCAATTGGAATTATCCTTCACTGCTGGGAGGAAATGTCCCAGAGGGTCATCCTCTGATTTATCCGAGCACTATGCCTAGGGGAAATTCACCTATCAACTCCATTCCACAATGGAGTGGTCATGTTTCAGAATGTAACCAATCTTTTTGGATCCAACCTTCGTAAGGAGGAAACACACCTTGGAATTCCAATCAAAACTAAGGATAGAATCAATGGAATGGTCAGGTTGTAGTAAGTAACCAATCTTCTTGGGACCCAAGGAAATCCACCTAGTGGTCAGGTTTTAGGAAGTAACCAATCTTCTTGGGACCTAACTCCATCAGAAGACAATCCACCCATTGATTATGTTCCAAGAATTACCCAATATTCTTGGGGGAAAACTTCGCAAGGGGGAAACCCACCTTGGAATGCTAATCAAATCCAAGGACCACCACAATGGAGTGGTCAGTTTCTAGGAAATAACCAACCTCATTGGAGTCTAACCCCACAAGGGGGAAATCCACTCATTCATCAATGGTGTGGTCAGATTCTAGGAAATATCCAATCTCCTTGGAGTCTAACCCTGGAAGGGGGAAATCCACCCATGAGTTCCATTCCACAATGGAGTGGCGAGGTTCCAAAAAGTAACCAATGTTTTTGGAACCAACCCACAATACCTGTGTTTGATCTAACTATTCCTCCACATGGACCTCATTCCAATGGTATGATTGGTTCCACCAACAACCTTGAGCTGATCACCCAGCAAATGGGACACATGTCTATTCAAACTTGAGAACCTACAATTGGTCAAGATATGCAACAACATGCTAAGCCTTCCCCAACTTTTGAAATCCTCATAGTTCAATCCATGGAATTTAGGAGGAAGAAGAAGAAGTACAAGGGGAAGCACAATGTTAATCCTTCCCAAACGCCTGAAAAACTCATAATTCAATCCATGGAACTTAGAGGAAATACGAAGAAATACAAGAGTAAGAAGAAAGCTAACTTTGGGAAACGAGATGCACTAAATCCATCTCAAGACAGTGGGAAACAACAATTTGTTGTATTGATGGAACCTTTTCTGTAGCACCATCATCAAATGCCTGCTACAATGTTTGTACCTTTGCGAGGGGGCAACCTGTCAAAATCCCTGCAAGAGGGAAATGATTCCAATGCCAATGTCTTCATGTGTGATCATGAGGTGAACATTCAAATGATATATCATTCTTATGATGTCCCTCCTTGTACATTAGATCAACCAAAATCACATTCAAGTGGTTCTCTCACCGTTGAGAAACCAACCATAGGCATAGTACCACACCCCCCCAAAGGTGATATATGTAGAACAATGCATAATCCTAATGCACGAGCTGCTCATTATGAAAATGTTGTTGAGGAAATAGCTCATGCACCATGTTCCATGTCCGCCATGGAGGTATTGCAATATTGTCCTATTCAAAGAAAGGAACTACAGTCTTTAACTAGAGCTGTTGATCCATCCGATGCAACATTGATCACATTAGACTTAGACCAATAAACCTATAGGGTTCCTTCCAAAGTTGCTTTTCAGATTAAAGTAACATCTCATTGCAAGAATATCTTTCAAACCATAGTTGATGAAGGGGCCTCAACCTATGTCATGTCATTTAAATGTTGGAAAGCATTAGGATCACCCACCTTAGTTCAATCCCATATGGTGCGAAAATAATTTGACAGACATTCATTCTCTCCTCACAAACTCATTGTATCCTTCCCTATTGAATGGGGTGGAAAAAAAGTCACAGTAGATGTTGAGGTAATAGATGCACCTATATATTACAATTTTCTATTAGGAGGTAGTTGGATACATGCGATGATAGGTATAGTGTCTTCAAAGTCCAGAGTGATTTGGTTCCCTCATTGGGGGAATATTGTCATGATCTACCAATTATATTACTGGATGCTTGAAACTGCTATCCAATCGAATGTTCCTTTCATTAGGGATGCTATAAAGGAGATTCGAGAAATTAAGGTAAGATCATTCAAAAATGGTTCCCTCATGGGAAACTTTATTATCTCGCAACCCTTATCTGCTGTAGAAGTGTCATACCGAGTTGTTCGAATGTCTTTGATAGATTTGGATCAAAATATTCCCTTGATGAAGGAATATGATCAAGTTACTTGGCCCATTTTGGCTGTGAGAACTCCTCGGGCACCTGATTTCTTGCACATAATTTTATCATCAGATGAAACTATCCTTTAAATTGTAAACATTTGGTTGTACCCACCTAAGGGCATATTTTGTGGGACCACTGGAAGCATATTTGGTTTAAATCCACCCAAGTATAGGAGCATCCTTTGTATGTTCCTTGATCTTATCAAGTAATTTTGGAAGCATGCATATAAGTTTAAGTTTTCCCTCTGTGAAGATGCATTTGAACATTTTGCAACCCAAAATTTCCATAGGGCCGAACCTGTTGGAAATTGGTGGGTCATCCCATCATATCGGTATTTTCCACAATTCTAACAGAAGATCCTACCAAACATGGGACACACTAGTCAGCACCCCATTTCCATTTTGGTGCCCATGCTGAATTATTTTCATAGGTATGGGATCCCAATTAGTCCCATTATGACCTGGAGTTTGAGACCCCATAGTTCTCTTCCATACATTTCTAACCATTTCTTGCTGGGATCCCTATTTCATGTTAGTTTACATAAGCATGTGTTAAAATATTTGCATGAACATTTGTGCTTATTGCTTCGGTGCTTATTGCTTATGTTGTGTATATTCCTTTGCAGTCACTTTTTGC
Organism: Pseudotsuga menziesii; assembly: GCA_001517045.1. Classification (NCBI taxonomy): domain Eukaryota; kingdom Viridiplantae; phylum Streptophyta; class Pinopsida; order Pinales; family Pinaceae; genus Pseudotsuga; species Pseudotsuga menziesii. Next base: position 172,474 of record LPNX011142270.1, on the reverse strand, counting down.
TCAAAATACATGTAAACCATTTTCTTTTGTTTAAGTTGGCCTATACACGTGAGAACTATTTTATTCAGGTAGTTGATGGACCAGGATTCATTGTGATTTATGATTTTGGTGTTTTTCCCAAGAATTAGCATGAAGTAAACCATATTTCCCCCTTCCTACTTGTTCATCGCATCAAATTGGATAAACGCAGTCACTTGGTTCTATTTCACCGTCTCTCGACGCATAATCATGCTTTAGATAACCGACCGATGGAGGGAACATCTGTAAGAGTGTGCACAACTAGCTCAGCCCTTGTTTACAATATGTATATTTTCCTTGGCCTGACTCGTGCTCTTGAAAAACAGAGTACGCCCCTACAACACTCGTTTCCTCCTATGTACCATAGATTTCTTTAATCTTTTTTCAAGCTAATAAATGAAAAAAGTACAAAAAATTAAAAAAACACACAAATAAAAAAAGGGAAAACTTGAATCATGTCATATTAAATCTTTGAGACAAAGGCAACAATCAATAATAGTCACCCTTGAACACGGCACATAATTTTGTATCCACTGTCAGTACACCATTTACATTTTCCTTAGAAAGTTGTACCAATAATTTGAGAAGATCTCCACTGATAGGTTATCCTTCTTTCCATCTATGGAGCTTTCGTTAATTCATCTAGAGTTGACGAATTTCACAATGGTTGATTACTCAAGTCTTATGTTTCCAAGTGTTCATTCTGTGTCGTGTTATGTGTTCAAGGGAAGTCAAACCAGTGTTGGCCATTCCTCAAATGTTTCTGACCAATCATGTCGGCCTTCCTTGTGTCAGTATACAGTGTTGGATCTCGTAACTCTACCAAATTATATCATCCTATTGATCACAATTTCGTGCCAATTGATGTGGGATGCATTAATTCCCTCCTTCTGACGGATCCGTTCCTATCGATGCCAAATCATCATTTGGGAAATGGATCTAGGAACCCTAGTGAGTACCTTGGATCTTGCAGTCATTAGTGGTAAGATTCCTTGCAAACGACAATGGGTATACACCAATGACTACTGATTATTACATTCTACAAGTGTTCAAATTCAAAATATCTATTCACACTTGTCATTTTGTACTCAAGTTCCTTGGATTCCATCATCATTATCGGTGGGCCTCCTCGCATCTGTTAACGATATACATCAATGAACGATAATCAGATGGTGTTTTATTATGCTCTACATTGACTCATTTATTCGCATGATATAGACTCATACTATCGTTGGTTTATTTCAAGACCTTGGGAAAAACAATCATATCACTCATCGGTGCACTACCTGAGTTGTGTAAGATTAGACTGCCGTGTCGAAGCACCACAAAGACTTGGATATTTTGTGCTCATCGAAAAGTGAGTGTATACATTTTTTATTTTTAACATGGATCCACTGTGTATTGTTCGTGGCCATGATTTTTTACTGCTGAGCATGGGTTTACTCGCCTCAGGAAGGTATCATATGTTTGAGAAATTTACTTGTTTGACTTGCAGGTGTTTCTACAACTCCTGCGTTCATAAACCATCCTTTTCCATCATGCCTTGATCACTAAAGAGTATCAACACAAAGATTATCAGAATGAAATAGAATCAATGTATTTCGACCCTCAACATAGCTTCAGACCTCACACATTAGGGGGCATCTGTTAATAATAAAATTAACACCCTTGTGAGTATTGGTCTGAAAACATATTTCTACTTCGCTTGCAACATGAAGATCAAAGTTTTTGAACAATTTGACCACTGATTCCACAAAGAAAGAAATGTTTGAAGACAAGGTGGCTCTAAAGAGGCCAAGTTCGTGACCACTTAAGAGTGCTGGAATTTATTAAACCCACTCAATACTTAGGATACAATAATTAATAATCATTTGATTAATTATCTACCCACTAACTTAATTAGTTGGCATCCACTTGCACCTTAAAGTCAACACATGCCATCTATACCTTAGGAATGATTTATTTCTGATTCTGGGTTGATCTTGACCACTTTATGGACATCCATAATTAGTAAACAACTCTTTACAATAGATTCTGCTTTATTCTTCTTTATCCTTCTTTTTTGTGGATAAGGTAAAGCTAGTTAAGTAGGAAACCAGGTTCTTTTGTTTCCAACCCATCCTTCATGAATTTCTCTTTATTTTCTAGGATTAGCATGTTTTTCCATCACTCTTGACAACTCCCTCATGATTTTTCTAATTCGTGAGGTCCTTGGCTGATTTGGGAAGTGCTTTAGCCACCTCTGGGGGTTTATCATAGTCTGGTAAGTCAGCCTTTTTGAGATTTATGAGTTGTCTCCATACAACTCGATTTTCCTATGAGGGTTGTACTATTTATGTACACTATTATTCATCATTAATCAATGGAAGGATACACACCAATATTCATCTCTTCTTTCATGTGATTCAGTCTCTTTTCTTCTCTCTATTTTTCCCGTGTATGCTTGTGAGAATTCTTAGTAGCAAGATCTATTTCTGTGCTTCTTCTTAGCATATTTTCTCATAGCATTGAAGCTATTATTTCTACAAAGGGCCAAATTCCAGTTCCCATAACTCATAATGGAAAAATTCCTAAAATGGCCATTAATTGTCCTAGAAATATTGAAAGTCAAGTTGAAATGCCTAAAAACTAAGGAAAGTGGGTTTTTTGAAGGAAATAATCAAAACCTTAAAAAATCCTAGTCCCACATTCATAACTAAGAGATGGGATGATCAAAGCGCAATCCTATCAATAGAAGGCATATGAGGTGAATTAGGGAGGACAAGTAAGAAAAGCAAAGGAATCCTGTAGGATTTGGAGGCTAGATGGAATCTTTTTCATATTAAGAGTTTTGATGATCATTAGCTTTGATGGATAAGGATGGTTAAAATCAAAGGAGAAATCAAGTCACCTATTATTGGGTTTCAATCACTTTAATCCTATTTTTAATATGATGCAATTCAAGTTTCCCCAAATGTTGTGACTGAATCTATGCATTTTTACGTGTTATTGTAATGTTTGGTACATAGATTTCAAGTTTTTTGAAGTTTTCCAAAGGCTATAGGTAAGGAACTAGAAATATTGTTGCAAATGGAGGCCTAAAGGCCATGGATGCTGAAGAAGAAGGATATTCCATAAACGACATGCTTCAAGAGGTAATCTCCTTTCTTCCTCCCTTCTCTCCTCTTTGAAATGACTTAGAAATATCAGGAATCTTTCAATTATTGCATATATTCTGTCGATCAGGATTCACCTCCCTGTAATGAATGTTAGATTAGGCTATAGACACATCCCTACAGAGAAATATAATAACAAGAATCAACATTAGTTCATGTATAAGGTATACATCACACTAGATGCACTATTGTATACATCACTGCATTTTCACTACTATATACATTGCACTTACACTTGTACATTTCACAGCTTGCACATATAAATACAAATATTGTACATACACTACTCATTTGAAATGATTTCTCATACGTACCTTGTCAATATAGATATCACTGTATTTGTTGCACAATACTGTTTACACACACCTATACATTTATCATTGTAAATATACCATTGTATACACTTCACTGTACATATACAACATTGCTATTCACCCATTTGACTGTACAACATTGTAGATCATTGTTCATATCACTTTCATTGTATCATAGGTGTATGAAATAATAATCTTAGTACACATTATATCATGTACATCATCACAATAGGGTTTTCATCATAGTAATGTCATCCAACATGCATTAATTCATAGAGTACACAATGATACTACCTTAGCAGGTAGTGCATGTAAAAACTCATACCTCGATTATGTATGCCTGCTTTCAAGACTGTGGATCACCTCAAATTCAAAAAGTTGATAAAAGTCCCTAATAGCAGTCAAGCTCGGGCTGAGTGTGCATGTGAAATATTCACACCAAGTATGAACTCTAGCTGCTTGTAAACATCAAACTCAGACTTTTTCAAAGGACTATGCATTCATGTTGGGTAAATGTCATCTTCTTGACTATTCACATTGATAGATTTGGAATTGCTAAACCCTTGACTGTTTCCATTCAAGTTTGGGACTGTTCATAAATATAAAACCCAAAAACAATATCCTCCATCATCAAGACCCAGGGTTTGTGCATGGTGTAAGAACTCGATACTGTTTTAAATGTGAAGAGCCTCCAATAATTTGGGTGTTGGTAAACTGTTGCCAACCCCAAACAAGTCCAAAATGGACTGCCAAAAGAAACCAAAGATACTTTTTCCCATGGAAAACTTCGGGTCCTCTCCTCACCAAAGTTCACCTCAGTCCTCTTCAAACTCTACTGCAAAATTCAGACTGTTCTGTTGCTACCACCATCGAAATTTCGACAGTCTACCTCAATCAACGAGAAATATCAAAGCCACTTCCATTCGTTGCACACATAAAAAATGAGAGCATTTTTATCTTATTTATACATATTTCCATGTGTATTTTTATGGAGCCGACTTGTAAATAACATATTTATTTTTATTTAAGTTTTGTTTGACTATTTGGACTGGTCCGACTTCAAGGATGAACAAGGTATATATTTTTATTATTTTCTTTTTCACCAAATACTCTTCAATAGTAAACCTTAGTGTTTTTCCATACTCATAAGTCATATTCAATGTCAACCTCACGTGCTTAAGTATAGGGTTTCCCTTCATCTTACCATCAAAGGGTTGGAATTAATCCACTAGGGCTTCTATACACATGTCATGTGCAAGAGAATGATTCCTCCAAATTTTGTGGGATTCAACATGGATTCCATTATTGTTAGTCAACCCACACATCATCTTCAAGGGTTCAATGACCATTAAATCATTAAGTGTGGGTCCAGGGAATTATTCAAGGCTTCTTCATAAAGTAAGAGGCTTCATGGGCTTCTTCAACCACCTTAACCATGCAAGGGGACCTCCAAGGGTCAAGATCCATCATGACATCACTTGTGGGGTTGGAAAACCTTCTCCTAGGATACCATGACACAATTAGAGCATGAATGGACACATAATGGGTCATTAATGATTCTCCAGTCCATTTATGGTTTCTCCATCATCCATAAGGGATTCAACACAATCTCTAGGGTCTTCAGCATCATAAGCAAGGTCTTTAGCATCGTCGACAACTTGTTGGTTCCAAGATCCAACCTTGTGGGTACAAGGACCTTGTCAACTGGATACAAGGTGATCCAAAGCACAAACCATCTCTGTGTGAGATCCAAAGCACTATATGTAAGGGTACTGGGATCATCGATAATTGTGCACTACAAGTGGGACTTAGTGGCATCAATGAAAACTTGTGGGGCCACTTCAAGTCCATGTTGGAATCAATGACAATTCAATCAACAATACCCCCATTTGTCATCGATGACAATTCATGCTCCCCTTGTGAGCATGCTCCCATTTTGTCTTCATCTCTCCCCCTCTGGCATAAATCTCAAAGGGTGTCCATATACCTGTATCCGAAAGTACTGATCACTGATCACTAGTCATTGCTTCCCTTGTCAATATGCACGATCCTAGGACCTGTTGTATGCTTGGTGTAACCATCCTTTCTCCTTTGAGTTCGTCCTCTAGCCTTATGAACTCAAGTTGTGCTAAGGTCTTTGAGAGACCTTAATCTTGGATTTCCATATGGAAACCATCCTCCCTATTCTCATCAACCTCTCCTATATTTAACTGCTCGGTCTTCTTCATCCATTCTTGCTTCATGGTATTTGTCTTTTCAACATTTGTTCCTTCATTTTTATTGGCTTTCCTTGATGAGTTGTATGAGAACCTTCTAATGGGTTGTTTTTGTGTACTCCAATGGTATTAATGTTTGTTTCCAAATCCACTGCAACTATAACATCTCATCGTACGACAATATGCAACAATGTGACCAACATGGTTGCATGTCCAACACTTGACTAAGTTGGAAATTCCAACACTTCTTTGATCAACTTCATTTCTCCATACCTGAGAGTGTCCCTGACTGTAGGCATTTGTATTCTGATCTACAAATATTCCTGCATTGGTCTTCTTCCAAGGTTAACAGTGGTTCTTCTTTCTGATGTGTATGAAGGAATCCTCCTTGGTTGACTTCTTTGATTTGCACATTCTTTGGATTTGTGACCAAACCCACTGCAGGTGTAGCATCTCAATGTGTGACAGGTAGCAACAATATGTCCAGCTTGATTACTTGTCCAACATCTAACTTATTCTTCCGTCACTTATTCTTCCGTAGAGTCTACAATCCATAGCCTTATGACCAAAGTTAGAACAAAAATAACAATAACCATTGAAAACAATTTCATACTTGAGATTTTGGTTCCATCTTGGAGTTGTTTCTTTTCTGGGCTTTGTTTGAGGAATAGACCTAACTTTTTGATTCATTCTTGAACTTCCAAGGTCTTTTTCATTGTGGAAATAATAGCTCTAATTCTATGAGAAAAGATGTTAATAAGAAGCATAGGAAATAGATCTTGCTACTAAGAATTCTCACAAGCATACACAGGAAAAATAGAGAGAAGAAAAGAGACTGAATCACATGAATGAAGAGATGAATATTGGAGTGTATCCTTCCATTGAATAATGATGAATAATAGTGTACATAAATAGTAAATCCCTCAAAGGAAAAATTGAGTTGTATGGAGACAACTCATAAAGCTAAAAAACGATGACTAACCAAAATATGATAAACCCTCATAGGTGGTTGAAGCACTTCCCAAATCAGTCAAGGTCCTCACGAATTAGCAAAAGCATGAGTTCATTTTCAAGAGTGATGGAAAAACATGCTAATCCTATAAAATGGAGAGAAATTCATGAAGGATGGGTTGGCAACAAAAGAACCTAGTTTCATAGTTAACTAGCTTTACCTTATCCAGAGAAAAGCATGATAAAGAATAATAAACAAGAATCTGCAATAAAGTGCAGTTACCAATTTTGGATGTTCATAGAGTGGTCAAGATCAACCTAGAATAGGAAATAAAGCATTCCTAGGGTATAGATGGCATGTGTTGACTTTAAGGTGCAAGTGGATGACAACTAATTAAGCTAGTGGGTAGATAATTAATCAAATAATAATTAACTATTTTATCCTAATTATTGCATCGGTTTAATATATTCCAATACCCCCCTTTAAGTTTGACTTAATGATGGTATGTCAAAAATATATGTTTATATAGGGCCCAAAAACAAGGCTATGGTCATCCTTTAACAATTATTCATATCCAAAAGGATGAGGAAAGAGGAAAAACCACATGGGGAAAATCATCCATCAAGAAAGGACAAGGAACAAAATTTGAAATAATATGTATTCAACATATCTTTATATTCAATTGAATGAGCTGAGTGAACTGCTTCTGGATGAAATATTTGATGAAAAAATCATGAACTCCATGATCATGCACTAGAGTGTAGAACCTGCAAGAAGGAAAAGGAGAGAGTCCTTGTATCTCATCAATTGATGAAGTAGGAAAATTATTTGAATGCTTATTACTTCTGTCAAACTTTGATCTGCAAACATAATATGAAATGGAAAATATATATTTGCATACTGTTACGGAGAGAAATTCCTATGGCTTGGGGTACCACAACAGACAACTTGACTCCAGAAATCAATCCTTTCCAATATGCAAGAGAAATCAAATATCTAACACTAAAGGATCAGAACTTGTACCTTATTCCAGACGGTTGAAGTAGATCCTCGTTGAGATTTCCAACTTTAGCTTGAATTGATGAATCACTTCCTCAACAACAAGTAAACAAGACAAGCATACTATATATATTGGTGTTAGATCTACTATAGCATATATAATCAACAATGTATAAGCATTTGAAATCATCCATGGATAAAATATTCATTCAAACATACATTATTGGATAGGAAAATATATTTCTATTAATATGAAATAAGAGATTACAATGAATACAACCTCTGTCGGCACGTCTGCAAATCGGAGAAACTGAATCCCCCACTTGGGCCTCCACCACCTCAATCCTCCATCTCTCGATAGCAAGCTCACAAGCAAAAGGCAAGCTTGGGAAAAACACCAAAGTGCTCAAAGGGACAAAAGGATGCAGACTCGAGCACAGGTTTCGGCAACAATGGACTATAGTTTCTTTTCTCTCAATTCTCTTATGCCTTCAATGTATCCAAAGTGTTCCTTATATAGCTTCTCATAGGGGTAATGAAAGGTCGAATCCGAGTGATCTTAAGGCATATGGAAGCCCAGGAGACAAGTGAGTCGGATCCATGTCAAGGAAAACTCCAAAAGGATTTGGATTTTGTACACATCCCGATGTACACGGTTTTAGGAGTCAAACCCGCGTATATACACGATTAGGGGTTTAAAAGTCGCGTATAGCAATTTTCTCATGTTTATAGGGATGGTCTAGGAATCATCAAAGGACAAAAAATGGTCCAAGGGGTCTAAGGAGTCTGCAGAGGGATAGGGGAATGCCATACAAGTGTGATTCACCTGGTGTGGTAAAATCAGCTATAACACATACTCCTTCCCAAAGAGTACATAAATTAATACAATTTATCACACACTCAATTCCCTGAATAGCTGCAAAATTGTGATGTGAATCACATGTCAATATTCCAATATGATGTAGCACCTTTCTAGACCTAATATGAGGCTGATAAAACTATGATATATAAAAAACACTAGAATATGGAACAACAAAGACAAAGGCTTCAGTGAATCTATGAGGATATAGGGCTAGACTAGGAAAACTATGAGGAACTAGGGAAAATTGATAGGTGTACAAATATGAATGATGGATGGACATGAGATATGGACCATAACTGTTTAGAATAGATCCAAACATTTTTAATATCAGTCCAAATATGACTAAGTTCATGGATAACCAACCACTGAAATATAGGAAAAACTTCAAACCATGTAAGATAAGTAACACTGCATAAGAGACTAATGAGGAATCAACTAGTGAACTTGGGATTTGTATAGTATTAGGATTATTCAGAGGTATGCTAAATGGTATGGATGGTGGTATGATTTGTGTCATGACATACATATCAGCATGAAAACAATATTATAAATCATATATATAATCTTGTGAGGAAGAGATGCTCAAAGACAAGTCAATATTTAGTGAAAAATCACAATTTTTGGGAGATGAATCTAGTAGACTGAGAGGATGATTATCAAAGAAATTATCTGATATTTCTGATTATGATATATCAGAGACTAAATCTATAATAGAGACACAATAAAAGGATTTAACCCTGGCACTCAAAGCATAAGTTATATCACCTTGTAACTGCACACTATGACAGTGTTCTGAGGAATCATCAGGCTTCTCTAGTTCATTTGGAACTTCGATCTTGTGATTCTCAAGAAGATGAGACATGATGTCCATATTCTTATTGAAATTTTTTTCTATGAATTAAAACACTTGTTGCAATAAGAACACTTGGATGTGCTCCTTTTCCTCTTACCCTTCCTTACTGAATCTTCATCAGTAAGCTTCAAACTTTCATCTTCAATTTCTGACTTTGGCTTCTCCACAATTTGCTTCTCTTTTTATTTGACATTCTTTCTTCCTTGAACCATGAGAGAATGATACTTTCCCTTGGAAGAATTAAGGAAACCCATATGGATCAATTTATCTTTCTCCTTTGTTAGTGAATCAAGAAAAATATTCAAAGAAGGCATTTTCCACTTAGGAGAAACAAGTCTAGTAGCATGAAAAGTAGACACAAAAACTGAGTAATTAGTACCCAATTTATAAAGAATGGAAAGGATTAATCGATTATATTCTTTCTCAATCCCACATTGCTTGAGAATTAGAACAAGTGACTTGAACTTGGTGAAAAACCCTCAAGAGAATCAAAATTGCTTGGACTGAGTGAGAATAACTCAATCTCCAATTGATGTGCTCTTAGCTCATCTTGAACCCCAAAGAGAGACTCCAATTGAGTCCACTCCACAATCTATATGAAATATTAGATCAGGATAAATAGAAAGACAAAGCAATCCATAGGCTTCTTCCAACCTATTATGCCACTTATCTTTTTCAATCACAGCATTGGGATCATTCTCCAAATCTAGAGTAACTCTATATAGTCCTTTAGTGAGCAATAGAATGCCAATTTTGGATTTCCATTCATGGTAGTTGAATGGAGTAAGAATTATAGCTGAGGAAGAATCCATATTGCCGAGTTGATGCACTCAATAATAAACTCTATGTAACTTGTAAAACAAAACTAGGAGAACATATTGTAAGCTAAACAAGCTCTTCTTCAGAGAGGGATAGGAGATTGGATGCGCTCTGCTGGAGAGAAGAAATAGCTCTTCAAATCTGTAGAACTTGATCAAACTTGCATTATGATACCATGTGGAAATAATAGCTCCAATGCTATGAGAAAATATGCTAAGAAGAAGCACAAGAAATAGATCTTGCTACTAAGAATTCTCACAAGCATACACAGGAAAAATAGAGAGAAGAAAAGAAATCGAGTCACATGAATGAAGAGATGAATATTGGAGTGTATCCTTCCAATGAATAATGATGAATACTAGTGTACATAAATAATAAATCCCTCATAGGAAAAATATAGTTGTATGGAGACAACTCATAAATCTAAAAAATGATTACTAACCAAAATATGATAAACCCTCATAGGTGACTAAAGCACTTCCCAAATAAGGAAAGGAAATCACGAATTATCAAAATCATGAGTGATTTTACAAGAGTGATGGAAAAACATGCTAATCCTAGAAAATGGAGATAAAGTCATGAAGGATGGGTTGGAAAAAAAAAGAACCAAGTTTCATAGTCGACTAGCTTTACCTTATCCATAGAAAGGAAGGATAAATAAAAATAGAGCAGAATCTGCAGTAATGCGTAGTTACCAATTTTGGATGTCTATAAAGTGGTCAAGATCAACTGAGAATCTGAAATAAAGCATTCCTGGGTATAGATTGCATGTGTTGACTTTAAGGTGCAAGTGGATGCCAACTAATTAAGCTAGTGGGTAGATAATTAATTAAATAATGATTAATTATTTTATCCTAAGTATTGAGTGGGTTTAATATATTCCAACAGTCATGTGCAGGTCCATGGGGATCAAATTTGGACATTGATGGAACTACTTTTGGTGTCTTGGGAGACCAAGTGCTATCTTTAGATTTTTCTTTCTCCTTCTTGTAACCAAGACCAGTATTGTCAAGTGGATATCTCTGGCAATCCAAGATCTTATCTAGGACAACTGAACTATCCTTGAACTTGACAAATGCATCATTCTTTTCATCTTTCTTCCTGAGTCTAACTACCTCCCTCTCCAATTTTTGGATTTTCTGCTCCTTTTCTTCCAGTTGTTTCTTCAAGATTTCTTCTATCCTTTTGGCTTCCTCCAGCCGAGTCTTCAAATAATGATTAGACTTTCTAGTTTCTTCGATCTCTTTTGAGTCTTCACCAGGGTCTTCTTGTTCTTCCTTTTGACTAATCAATTCAGTCTTTAGTTGTTAAACTTCAACATCCTTGTCTTTCAACTGATCCTACAATTCTGTATCCTTGTGTTTGGGCTTCACAAGCAATACTTTCATTATCATGGTATTTTGCTGATATTCATTCAAAAAACCTAAGATTTTCTTTCTGAAATTTGTGAATTCACTATGGTTTAGATTTACTATGTTCAAGACCTAATTTTATCTGAGATCAATATTTATAATGGTGAAGTGTATCTCATGTGCAGTTTTTGATAGCACTTCATCATCTTTTGCAAGAACCTTTTCAATTTCATCACACAATCTATCATTATAATCAAAAGAATCCATACCTTGACCAGAGTCCTCTTCTTTCTTTTCTTCTTCTTGATTAACCTCTTCCAAGGGCTTGTCTTCTGATTCCCAATCTTTCTTTCCGGGTTCTGGTCTTGTTTTCTAATATTTTCTTTTCAACATAAAATATATATATTTGGATGAAGTGTACTCCACTACATTTTCCTTCTCTGAGCTGGGAAGTCCATCCATGAGGAAATTTAAGGCTGTAGTATTGTCCTTCTTTGCTTCCTTCTATGCAACTAATTTTCCCTTCTTATTTGATGGATTGAGTGGATTTATCACAATCTCCTAAACACCAAAATTATTCAAATATGCCTTCATTTTTCTCCTCCAATCGAAATATTATGTAACACCAAGTACATGCATGTCATTGCTTGATGACTCTGCTTTTGATTCCATTGTGTTTCCATGGATTTCCTTCAAGCTTGCAAGGCTTGTGACGAAGGCCTGCTCTGATACCAATTATTGGACACAATGGCCACACTAAGAGGGGGGGTGAATCAGTGTGTGAGAAATTATAAAATTTTTACCTTCTTTTGATCAATCATAGTATATCAATCATTATGTCATTAATTACATTATCATATGCATCAACTAAATCAACCATAAGCACAATCATCACATCAAGAGAGACACACGAATATATGTAATTTTAATCTTTATTTATGGTAATGGAAGGCTACAATCTTCTCGATTACAATCAACACCAACTGATGGAAAGAGAACCAATGCATGTAACAGGACCCAACCTGATTTTCTTAGGTCCAACTAAGAAAGGGTTGAGGATCCAATCCTCAAGTGCAAGATTATACTTGCATCAATCTCTGCTCATGTACCTATGCACCTTGATCTCTGCTGGCCAACCTATAATCATCACTCTTTGAAATCTACTCATGAATCAGTGCTGTTCAATCTGGTCAATCTTCTCATGTCCACATCATCATCATCAATAGCATGCATGCGTCACGGTATCGATATCACCATCAAGGTCTACAACATCATCATAGGGTATGCATCATAGAGTGTACATTAGAGAGTAGCATTCATTTGAATCATCATCATTATGAGTATTATTGTACCACTGCAAACATCACTATACATACACTATTGTATACTTCATGGTTTTGTAAACCACTGTATACTTCACTACTATATACATCAGTGTATAAATCATAACAATGTACTGTATACATCACACTACATGCATAATGCATCATATCAACATCATTGTGTATGCATGCACCATCAAAATCATTTTTTTGNACTACTATATACATCAGTGTATAAATCATAACAATGTACTGTATACATCACACTACATGCATAATGCATCATATCAACATCATTGTGTATGCATGCACCATCAAAATCATTGTTTTGTACATGCCACTATACTTATACACTTCACTATATATATATATTGTACATCACTGTATATTGTGTATAGATGCCACTGTATATGTAACTGTACACATACCACTATATTGTAACTAAGGCATCAACATTAGTTCAAGTATAAGGTATACATCACTGCATTTCCCCTACTATATACATTGTACTTACACTTGTACACTTCACTTGCACATATAAATGCATATACTGTACATACACTACTCATTTGACATTATTTCTCATACATACCTTGTCACTGTATATTTCACTATATTTGTTGGACAATTCTGTTTACACACCCTTGTACATTTATCATTGTAAATATACCACTGTATACACTTCATTGTACGTATACAACATTGCTATTCACCCATTTGACTGTACACCATTGTATATCACTGTTCATATCACTTTTATTGTATCATAGCTGTACGAAATCATCATCTTAGTACATATTATATCATGTACATCATCACAGCAGGGTTTGCATCATAGTAATGTCATCCATCATGCATTAATTCATAGAGTACACAATGATCTTACCTTATCAAGTAGTGCATGCCAAAACTCATACCTTGATTGTGTATGTATGCTTTCAAGACTATGGATAACTTCAAATTCAGACTGTTGATAAAAGGCCCTAACACCAGTCAAGCTCGGGATGAGTTTGCATGTGAAAGATTCACACCAAGTATAAACTCTCGATTCTTGTAAACATCAAACTCAGACTTCTTCAAAGGACTGTGTATTGATGCTGGGTAAAGGTCATGTTATTGATTGTTCACATTGATATATTTGGACTTGTTAAACCCTTGACTGCTGCCATTCAAGTTTGGGATTGGTCATAAAGATTAAACCCAAAAAAATATCCTTCATCGTCAAGACCTAGGGTATGTGCATGCTGTAATAAATCAGGACACTTTTAAGTGTGAAGAGTTGTCATGTCCCAAATTTTGCATTGGGTCACAATGGCCTAATCACATTTTCCATATTCATGAGAGTTTGCCAAATTGATGCTAAGGGTCAAATAATTGCCAAGGAGGAAAATTACTAGTTTCCTAGGTTGGGGGTGGAAGCTTTGGGATTTGGAATAAGGGGGAAAATAAATGATGTTCATAAATTAGAATGTAATAAATATTTAATAATGGAGCTTATTAAATAAATACAAGATAAAATTGAAGCGGCAATGGAGCATGGAGACACATGGAGACTATGGGGCCCACACAAGCTAGAATTTATGTGCCACATGGTATCCTCCTCTTGCAATTTCGAATCCATGAGAATCCTAAATGTTATTCGATGATTTATAAGGATAATACACTTGGCCATATGCATCATAGGTCGAATTTGGAAGGAAATGTAACTTACATGGGAGATGAAGAGTAATTTTGGAGCTAGTGAGACACTTGGACTAGATTCCCTTGCCCTATGAAAACAATGATGAAGATTCTATGATACCTATAATACGAATCATATCTGAAGGCTGAAATCTGACATATTTGACATGTCATGTCAAAATAGAGCATCCAAGATGGCACTCATGTGAGTTGGGGAAGCTCAATGGGTTCCTACTCAAATTGGGGGAAGGTGGAAGGCTAGGAAAGGGAGGACACATGACAAATATTGAGCCCACACCCAAATTTTAATTGGATTGAGTTTGTGGATGGATTGGAAAACTTTGAAGGCTAAGGATGTTTATAAAATACATGATTCAACCAAGATAATATCTTTTGATCATTTGATAAATTGCATTTGTGAATTGAGAGAGCTAGTGGATGACTAGTTTCTTGCCTTAGCTAATTTCGAGGTTGAAAGATTCCCATCCAAGTTGGTGTTTGGAGAGGTCACTCAGGTCTTTCATGGAGATTTAATGGATTTGTATTTGCATGTGTAAGCTACATGGAAGCTCATGGTTCCTTCTATTGCAGCAATTTCTCTCCACCATTTCTAGTTTTTATTACATATTCTTGTTCATGGAGGGATTGCGCTTTGGGTGAGCTATTGAACTCTTTGGGGAAGATTCTAATGCCCCATTATTTTATGTTCTTATGTAAGTTATCTGTATTTAAATTTTAGAATACTCTTAGGTTGAAATACAGAAATATTTCATGTAAAAATGTTAACCAATGAAGAAATAGTGCCATTTCCCCACTATCTTGTTGTGAACCAATGTAATGTTGATGGATTCGAATGGATAAGTAAAATACTAATGGTGCATGAATGAATGGAATTTTATTTCAGTATTTAAAATTTCATAAGACTCTTAGGTCGAAATACCCAAAATATTTCATGTATAAATGTTAAATAATGAAGAAACTGTGCCATTTCCCCACTACCTTGTTGTGAACCAATATAATGTTGATAGGTTCGAATGGATAAGTAAAATAATGATGGTTTATGGATGAATGGAATGTTATTAATGGATTATATGAGTTTAATGTCCAGTACATAATCAGTTGAAGTTTTTTTTGAGTTTCATATCATTTGGAGAAGTTTTCCTATCATTTACCCCAAGGTTGACACTAGTCTTTTTGCATCTGATTTAAGGGAGTTATAGCAGGAATTAAAAGTTGAATGGTGATTCATATGCATTCATATTTATTTCCTTTACATGTGCCCTTCTTCCATCCATAAATTCGAGTTGGCTTGTGTTCATTTTGGAAGCCATCTTCTGTATTCATTGTGGGGGAATTAGAACCCCAAATTACTAGTCAAAACTCCTACCTCGACCAGAATATTAAACAAGTTTGCAGAATACTTTAGAGGGTCACAAATATTCCTTGAAAATCATATTCAAACCTTAATATCATTCATATACCTTCTAAGAATATTTGGGAGCATTTGGACTAGTTTGGATACCTAGACATCAAAACTAATCAAAGGTCGAAATAGGGGAAAAAGTGAAAAATTGGTCATTTAATAAAATTCATAAAAATGGACATTATAGTGGTATCAGAGCATGATATTGGCACATGATGTGGTTTTATGTTTATGAGGACAGTAAGTCAGCGACCACCATTAGATATTGAAACCCAAAAGTGCTTTTTTTGAAGAGGAAACTATGACTAGGGATGAAAAGGGAACCTCATATGATGGTGAGGAGCATATTAAAATCATGGAACCTATCTTTGAAGACATGAACAATAATATTATGAAAGGATTCGAATTGTTGGCTATCCAATGTTGGAGAAAATATATTGATCTTAAGAAAACCAAAGGGAAAAATGCATTATCTTACTTGAAGGAGCAAAAGGAGAAGACCCATGAACCACCTAGTTCTGAAATAGGTGAAGTAGAAGAAGTAGTACATGAAGAGGATCGAAATTCACTCTCAAATAAATCTAAAAAAGATGAAGAGACATCACATGAGTATTGTTAACCCAAAAAATTCCTCACTCAACTCTACATGGCCTACACCACCCAAGGACACCCATGCACGACCTTCGTATCACCCCATTAGACCCCCACACCCTCAAAAAGGATTAAAAATGAGTAAAAGGGCTTAAAAAACCCAAAAAGAAGCCTAAATAACTCTCCTAGGGGCTAAAGCCTCCAAAAAGGGGCTATAACCCCTCAAAGAAGCCTAAAACCCTAAAAGGAGCTAAAGTTAGGGAGGAAGGGGCTAAAAGCCCCAAAAAGGGACTACAACCCTAACCAAGGGCTTAGAACCCTAAAAAATCTATAAAAGGAGGGGTGGGGGTCACTCTAAAAAAACTCTTCTCTTTGCATATTGTTATGCTGCCCGTGGATGCCTTGAGACCCTTTGTCTCTCAAGCCACCCACATCCCTCCTCTCACCCATTCATCCTTCCATTGAGCCATAGCTCCTCCATAGCCAAGAGAGAGAGAGAGGTGCTTCTTCCAGCTAGGGCATGGTGGCCCATTGCATCAAAGAGAAGGTATACCATTGTTTGTTCATGTATTTGCTTTAGTAGCTTAGTTGTTTTCTAACCCATATTTGCTTGTAGGTTTGTTTCTTAACTTGTTTTGTAGGTTTTTTGTTTCTAATAGTTGTTTGCAGGTAGCTAGAGCCAAGCCCTAACATTGTTTGCAGAGGGGCTTCCGGTTGTTTCTTGTCCATCTTTTCTTCCTTTCTGTTCTATTTATTTTTCTTGCATTTCCACATAGGAACCTATCCTTCCGTCCTATAGACGGAAGGGAGCCATTCCTGCCCTGTAGCAAAGGAGAAATCCCTGCTATAGAACTGGTGACCATACCAAGTCGATCCCACAGGATCCCTGGTTTAGTTTTTTAAATTTCAAGTTTTATTTCAGTTTATGCCCTAGGTTTAAAATTTCTTGTCAAATCTAGTTTAAATCTTGTTTATTTACAGTTTTTTGTTTCTGCCGAGCCTCCACAAGGAAAATCTGAGTCCATTTGGCCACAGTACAAGTTACTACCAGCCGGATCTGACTCAGGATAAAAAAAAACCCCTAATCCGGAGCAGGTCGCACTTATCGGGCCTAAACAGGGGACCGGGTCACTCATTTAGGCCTCACAGGTGCGACCAGGTCACCCTTTTTCCCTTGAAAGGTGCGACTTCCTTCATAAAGGTAGACCTCTTCTGTTTGTGAAATCTGTGCGACCCCCTCGCCTGTTTCTGAAAAAATTTGGTGACTCCCTCACCACATTTGACTCGAAACATGTGGTTTGTCAGTCAGAAGTTAATTTTCAATTTACTAAGGACTGTTAGTGTGGCTCAGCCACCTCTGTCCAGCACAATAGTCCCATTTTTGTTTCTATTTCAGTTTACTGCAATTTCATGTATAAACAAAGTGTAAATTCAATTTTATTATTATTATTGGTTAATCAACATAGCCTAACTAAAACTGACATAAAATTAACAGTCTTGCTTACCCTTCCTCCTCTACCTAGCCATCACCCTTTAGGGTATTCTGGGATAAGACGAAGGGCACAACTCATATAGTAATAGGCCCTTCACCCAATATTGTTTGAAACCATTAAAAACAGATGACTTGGAAGGTATAGGGGGTAGAGAAGGAGGGCTTCTCATGGCGCTAAGTGCCCTCCCTGTTGACCAATATTGCATCTGGGAGGTGACCTGTGGATATACGGATGGGCTTAGTCCCATTGTGTTGAGAGCCCAACACCTTCTCTTGGTTGAAGAAG
Organism: Pseudotsuga menziesii; assembly: GCA_001517045.1. NCBI lineage: Eukaryota > Viridiplantae > Streptophyta > Pinopsida > Pinales > Pinaceae > Pseudotsuga > Pseudotsuga menziesii. The sequence continues at coordinate 154,140 of LPNX011142270.1, read as the reverse complement.
AATATAGGTGTAAGGTAGTCACCTAGTTAGGCTATCACAATTCAGGGTAAAAAAAATGGTATATGTCTACAAAATTTATGTTCATTTACTGCTTTCAACCACAATATGATGAATTCATAAACCATTTGTAGCCACCAAATAACAGAAACACAGAAAGACATACACACCATACCACATAAATTAACCCCACTCAGTTCATGATGCTGAGAGAGCCACTAAAATTGATTAATTTACACTAAGTTCAAAAATATGCAATATTTGAGGACATAAGTCCCTGACTGCCTTAACCATGGGAAGTACTTGGGCTCTACCCAAAAACTCATTGTGAGGAGTACCACGGGAACCCCAACATAGCTGGCCATTGAGAGGAATTGCCAAGCGAAACTGGCAACGACCCCCACTGATTGAGTAGATCGCCCATGAGGAAAAAGCCAAGCGTTGTATTTTGGCAGTCTTGGTGGCCAAGTGACCACCTACAGCCAATAGGAAGCCATTGAAGCTGGGGTCCAAAATATCATTCCCACCGCTTTGATACACAAATATAACACAATTGATCCCTCACACTCTTCCTCGCGCCTAAGAGGAAAACCACCACAATTCAAGTCATTGAACCGACACCATCGAGACCATTCTCGATGACCTCTCACACCATCAGAAGGCCACACAGCCTCTGAGTCAGATTCAGACCCATATTAGTCTGAACCAGACCTACACACAAGACCATCAAGCCCCATGGTTGGTGCAAACCTGGATCCATTTTTCGGCATAGCAATCGCTAGTGAACCCATGTCCACACCACAAATTATCACCAACAACCCTGTAGGTGGCCCCGACACGGTCATGCAAACTGTCATCAGTCAGCTGCCACCACCCATAGTAACCACTCAAGCTGTCCCACCTGCAACACTTGTGGGAAGTGGACCTTCCACATACATTGCCCCTCTTGTCACACAGGGGGGTAGTGCCCCTTCCACATACACTACCCCTCCTGTCACACATGGGGGCAGTGACCCTTCCATCCACACTGTCCCTCACACCGCACTTGGGGGGCATTGGCCCATCTACAATGGCACCACCAACACCCCCAGCTATGCAGGTACATTATGCACCTGCAAACCCCACCACCATACCTTCCCCATCTCACATCAACCTAGGGTCAAATCTTCCTTTCATGGCTCATCTCAACTTGCCTGATTTGGCTCGATTGACAAACGACCCCATCCACCATCAAACCTTTTGGCCTCCCATGCCAACAAAAATTCCCTCAGACATTCCCAAGTTTGAAGGGAAGGCAAGGGAGTGTCCCCAGAACCACATCATGACATTTCATCTATGGTGCTCATCAAACAACATCGTAGATGATTCAATCAAGCTAAGACTGTTCCAAATCACCCTCACAGGGGCTGCAACCAAATGGTACATTGAGCTACCACAAGCCAAGTACCTAGATTTCAACTCCCTGGCTTTCATGTTCCTGCAATATTTCCAACTCCCCGTCAGATATGATGAAGGGGTGGAGATCTTGTTATCCTGCTGCCAGAACATTGTGACACATATAACCAACCACATCCATGAGTGGTGGCAACGTCATAGTTTGTGCAATATCCAACTTGACGATAGGATCTTTTTGGATTGGTTTCTCAAAACTTTGCTCCCACCCATAGCAAAGGACGTCGCATCCAAATGTCCCCAATCTGAAGAAGAGGCCATACTGAAAGCCCAACAATTTGACCTGATCTATGCACAGTCTGGATACCTCTACACCGTCATTCCAGATGCTCTTTGTTCGAGTACCTCCTACCGGGATGCACCAGGGGCATCCCATGCTGCAGATGGCATCATAGGCTCGGTCTCCCAATAGCCATAGCACCGTCCGACACCACCTGCAGTTCCACCACAACTAAGAAACACTACTAGTGTTGCCTACCAAAACCAAAGTCTAGACTATGCCAGAATGATGTCCTAGTCCAGAACAACAACTTCCTACGCACAACCTGCACCACCGCAGCAGGCTCAGGCCTTGGCATGGCAGACACAACAATACGTGGGGAAAATTCCCACATTTGTGGCACTGCCACCCACCCAAATTTATTATGCACCACTAGTGCAAGCGGTTCAAGCCCTCACCCCCACCCCACCTGCTCCATTGGGACAAGTATTTGCACAACAAAATAGTCCCAACCAGCCAACCCCTAATAATCAACAAGGGCAAGCCCGAAATAACCGACCTCGAAACCAAGCCAATAATCAACCGTAGGGAGGTGGTCAACAACCAAACCCCCCCAACAACGCCGCGGCAAGCCGACCCGCCCAAAATCCTCCATGACCAAATGCACCAAGACACAACACTCCCTTGCGTACAAGCCAACCATGCACACTATGTGAGTTCTATGGGAACTACATGTTCGAGTGTCCCTTCATGGGTCGAATGAAGCAGGCCATTCAGAATGAGGTGCAACATGCCACCAACACAATGGACCAAGCCCAACCCAACCCGACACCACAAGGACCTCCTCCTGTGGTGCTCCAAAACCCGTTACCATTCCAAGGATTGGTGGCAAACGCACCCCCTCCCCAACCCAATCCCAATGCTCTGGGGGCACCTCCCACGGCCGAAACATGTGTCCACCACCTACTAGCCATGATGACTGAAGAGGTCAACCTACAAACTAGATGGAATCAGTACGAAACCACCACCGAACCCGCTGACACATCAACAGCCTCTACTTCCAAATCGATCAATGCACCTCTTCAGTTACCCCCATTCCCCTGCCCCCCCATACGCTGAGTTGCCAATAACGCCACGGGTAGAGCTGCCGTCAGCTATAGCATCATGAATTATTTGGCCCAAACACCAACGACCATGTCCTCTCTTGAGGTACTCAAAACGTGCCCAACGCAACGGAAAGCCTTACTAGCCGCCCTTGGGGCCGTAGACCCCTTCGATTCCAAGTTGATCACATTCGACACGGAGAATGGAGAACCATGCATGCCATGCACCATCAGCTTCCAAATCTAAGTGTCTATCCGGAATTTGGTTGTGCACCGGTGCATAGTAGATGAGGAGGCATCTACGTGCGTTATGTCTACCCCAGTCTGGCAGAAACTTGGATATTCAATTCTGCAACCATCCTCCACAACTCTGCGGGCTTATGATGGCCATCCCACTAAAGCCCAAGGAATCCTCCCCCATGTCCCCATCACATTAGCCGAGAAGACAGTGCTGATCGACATAGAGTTTTTCAACGCTCAACTGGACTATAACCTTCTCCTAGGAAGAAGTTATATGTATGACATGAGAGCTGTCGCATCAACTATTTTTCGTCTCATGATGTCCCCCCATGAAGGGAATATTGTGATGGTTGAACAACTCACTTATCATGATCCGCAAGGGTTAATGGCACCCACCAACTTTATCCCTACCATCACCACCATTGAGCCACAAGGGATGACCATACATGCCAATGTCGTCCCTGCAATCAACACCATGGTTGACAACACACCAACCTCCCCATTGTTGAATGTGGGCCCTGGGTTGTTTGCCGATACCACCATGATGACTCATTTCCCCCTAGTGTCACCACCACCGACACAAAATGAGACTGCGGACTTGTGCATGCTCTCATCCATCACCACTGCACCCAAACAACAACCGCATCCGCAACCCCAAACGCAACCACAACATCGTCCGCAACCGCAACCACAACCACACCCCCACGTACAACTAGCAGGGAGTTATCTGGGTTCCTCACCAGTCCATACAATTCCCTTCCTCTTTTCCCTGCCTGGTGTCGTGAGCAAGCCAATAATGGCCACCCTCAACCTGCCCAAATTTACATTGGGCATTTCGGTGTGGTATCTTGATCCACCAGCTCAACCATCGATACCCCAGGTAGTCTTAACACCTATGCAGCCCATTGCGGTCTAGTCCCATCCTCCACTCGGTCCGCAAAAACCAACCACCGCACCCGCACCTGCACCGCCCCACTCGAAAAGGGCCAGGGGCAAGAACGCCAAATCAACTGCAGAACCTCGGCAGATCCTTCCTTGCACCGTTTGTGAACAATAGGGCCATCCAACTCAAAACTGCCTTGAGATTCCAATGATCTGTGCGCATTTGGATGCCATGGACACAACTGAAAACCTCCTCGTGGTTGAACTTCCAACCGTGCCAATAGTCAGAAACAAGTCACTGAGAACAAACCATGCTTGCGCTCTCTATGGTTTGTATGGACATTATTCTCACCATTGCCAATACTTTCCCAAATTTTGAATGGCTTTAACCTACCTCCGTCAACATTCCTTGGATTTTGAGATCACACTAATTGAAGAAATTCACCCCCCACCTCCTTCTTCAGACACCATGTTTATTTACATGATGTCCAGTTCAACTGACCCTATTGTCTCCACCATCACTGATGGTCCATCAGACCTATCTCTTCTGTTGTTTCTGCAACCGCAGCTCCATCCACAACCGCAACCTTAGTTGCAACCTCAACCTCAGTTACCAGAGAAACAGTGGGGTTCATTCCCGATCAACATGATCCTTTTCCTTTTCCTACCATCCAGGATCATGAGTAACTCAATCTTGGAAACCTATAATCTACATGAATATTCCACACTAGGAGTTCCTGTGTGGTACCTTGAACCACCTACACTACCTATGAGACCCCAAGATGTGTTGACTCTGGTCCAGCCAATTGAGATGATGTTGCACCTACCTCCGGGTTCATCAAAGACTCCTCCCGTCTCCATGCCTGCTCCTCTTCCTCCAACAGAGACTGGGGGCAAGGAAACCAAAGCCACAACCAATACCATTTTCATGATATCTAGCACTAGTTTCCCTTTTGCCTCGTCGGCTATAGAAGATCCACCTAATCTATCTCGACACCACTTACGCGATGACGAAGATATATGTAAGACCTCCTTCGGTTTTACCCCAATCCATTTAAACCATATTGTGGAATTGGTTCTTCCCATAAAAGACCATATTTTGTCATCCTGCCTTACCAATGAACTTCATATCGGCAAGGGGGCATACCTCTTCGTTGACTCAGACAGTCGACTCTTGAAGAAGCCACGCAACGGGCTCCACCTCAAGAGAGTATATTCCTAATATAACCACTATGAGTCCCTTATAGCGTAGTTTTTTCTCTTTCTTATTTTTCAACATTTTTTAGCACAAGTCAGGGGCAGCACCATCAACTGCTAATTCAAAGTCACCCAGAACCTGTTCGAGACACCCCTCACACCTCCGGGCCCAAATTTCTATCTCCTTATGAGACCATTGTCTCATGTTTAACAAACAAATTTCGGGACCGCTTCCCGGAAGTCACCTCGATTTGCAAGCCACAGCATGGTGATGCAAGTGTCTGTGGACATGTACTTGCATCACACTTTCCTACCACTACTCATGTGGGTTTTCAGGCCACCGCCCGTTAAGGGACACCACTTTTATTTCTCTTTTTGTATTTTAACACATAGTTGTCTACTCCATCCACCGCACCTTACGCGGATCTCTGGACCATTGTCCACAAAACGATTCATTTTCCTTTACATGTATTTGGCATATAAGTGCCCCTGGACTTGCACTCACATCACATGTAGTCAAGTCCATCCACTGCAACTCACACACGCTCGCCTGAACTCTATCCGAGATCCACCTTGGTTTGCGTGCCTATGCCGCACCGAATCGCGAGCCTCTACCGCGATCTATCTCACACATGTATTGGTATGTTTGAGAGCCACCTGCTCTGTCCATACTACGTGGATGACCTTTGGACCACTGTCCACCGTCCCAACATGGGGTACCGCTTATGCCACCACAATCGGTGGACCATACTGGAGTTTCATTTAAGCTATTTTCTGACTCCTAAAAAAAATGAAAAGATAGCCGAGCACAGCTGCTTCCTTTTCCGCTCACTAAAGTATAGGAAAGGGCGTCTACATCATCTCATTTACCTCCTTTTGCGGACTATGTAGACCATCAAATGAAAAGGAACGCCTTGGCGTATTCAAGCCAAGACCATTCCCCTCTGCTTATTTTTATGCTTTCTCAGGAAGAGGGGCCACACTTTATGAAAAATCTCACCATGGGTTGTCATTAAGCTCTTTTCTAGCCTTCTCATCAAGAAAATATTTCTGAGCAAACTTTGTTTCATTCATGCTCGTAAAAGTATCTGAATGACTGTCCAGTCAGTATACGTTTAACCTTTTCTGGCCTGATTGGACTACCAACGGTAAAAAATTCATGTTGAGGCCCCGAAATTCGCAGGCAACAACAATAAGGGATTCTCCCCAGTCAACGTTCCCAACTAGCCTGTTGACTGTTTGGCATAGGGAATCCGTCTGGTTTGCGGTCCGGCTACCGTAGGTCAAAGTAACAAAAACAGAGGCTTTACCGGTTGCGGCCCGGTCCACCGTGTATTTGTATTTTTTGACTTAATGTATGATATGCAAGTGCCTAATTAGCCATGCAGGGCAATAAGATGCAAGGAGCAGTCACAATGTGATGCGCAGGTTCTTACCTCTCGTCTTAAACTCACTAGCATCTAAATCACATACAACAAGAAAATAAACTAACTACCTAAACTATCCCTAGGGAGCAGGATTATCATTCATTAGTGAGTAATGCATTTTGTACTTGCATAATGAAAAGTTGCAGATAGCTGATACTTCTTTCAAGACACATGAACAATTATAGATATTTAAACAACCAGATAGCCAATTGTTTTATGAACAACATTTATTACTCACAGTGGAGAGCATCACAAAATATATTGAAGAGCATTCAACAAGAACATAGATTCAGGAAGTTAAACACTCTCGCAGTTAATGAAACACAGCTGAAAACGAAATAGTTCCCCTTCAACATTGTTCATTTAATCACATTGATACATTCCACATTTCTCTTTCTCCAGCAGGAAAAAGTTGCAGTGTCTGATTGTAAAACAAAATAGTTCCTCTTACAAGCAAAAATGGTTTACAAGTTCTTCCAGGGAAAAAGTCCTCTCTCCGTTCTAACTTTCAAGTATTTAAACTATAGCAACTGATCGTTTGGGCTGCCCCCAAACGTGTGACCTTCCAGTTCTTCCAACGCTTCATATTCTTCTGTGTTGCCTGTATGCACTCATGAATCTTTTAGTAACAGACACACAGTCTGGTTTGTGCCTTTAGCATTATTGACTTTGCCTTTTGCTTCGATGGCCCTTTTAGCGATCTAGTCGGTTTCCTTTTGATCCTTGCCAAACTGCTCCTCTATGTCGTCGCGCATCGTCCACCTGCAATTTATCCATGTGCATTATTCATCGAGACTGCGTTACAAAACAACACAACAGATTATAGAACTGAAATGGCTATTCCACAGGAAATGGCCAAGTGCACCATGGTGGAAGTCGGAAGGATACTGACGTCGAAAGTCAAAGGCTTTGCCCAGCCACAACGGCGGAAGAGGAAAAGGCTATAGTCTTCGATTCAAAGCTGTGGGTGGGAACAAACTTAATCGGAAATCGGAAAGGTTTAGACATCGGAAGCCGAATGACTTTCCCAGCTGCAACGGCGGAAGAGTAAAGGCTGCGGGAAAGCAACCGTGGGAGGAAAATCAACCAAAAGTTGGACGGCTTCACACTTCGGCAGCTGAAGGACTTTCCCAGCCGCAACGGCGGAAGAGAAAAGACTTAAGACATGCGACCTTCTGGCAGGACAATTTCCCATCGGAAATCGGAGCACTTTGTGCTTCGGAGGCTTAACCACTTTGGGAGCCGCAACGGCGAAAAAAAAATGACTACAGGCGAGCGATTAAAAGCACAATACACATCGGCAGTCAGAGCAATTCGAACTTCGGATGAAGAATCGATTTAGGAGCCGCAATGGTGGACAAGAAAAGGCTATCAGCTGCCGATTTAACATAGTAAGAGATCAATAAAAAATGACTTAAGTGTTTCGGACAGTTTTTTAAACTCAATAACGGATAGAAAACCTGTTATACCTCCGCAACGACGACCCACAACAAAGAACGATTGGTTCGATCAACAAGCAAAAACAAACTTAGAATCTACGATTCACCTTAAATTCCAAACGCGATCAAAATTCGAACCTTGGGTGAGAGTTAAGCTTTTAAAACTAGACCAAAAATTCAGAGGATCCAATGATTAAAACAAAGCAAAATCATGAGGAGGGGCCCAAAATTTAAGAAATTTGGGGAAAAACAGTTGCAGCTGCAACAATTGGTGATTACCTGGTGAACCTAGATCTCTGGGAGATTTATCTTTGAGTGACAGACTGTTTAACAACAAATGCATCCTATTGATTTCTTCCAGCTATCTGGATTTCTCAAATGCCAGAAGTGTGTACCTCCAATCATTGATAATAGTCCAATTTGGGAGAGTGGAAACCAAGATTTTCAAGTCTAGATGACTCTGTTGAGGTCAGAGGATGAATTTAATTATTACCTTTGTTTTCAGGTAGCTGATAGCTTTGGACACCACAGGATTATAGCATATGATAAACAGAAATATTCGTTTGTTCCTCATTCCCATGCCTTTTTAGCACTTTTTTGTGCTTTTGGACTTTTGTCCCTTTTCGTATGAGTCCTCCTGCATGCCTTTCTTACTGAATTTTAAATCAGGATCCTCTATCCCATAGTGTCCTTTTGTGTGAGTGGTGTACTTCAAGTTTCAGCTCACAGACGAAGAGGATCTTTCAACAATTTGGTACTTATGATTCAACACCTGCTTTGATTAATGATGCTTTCATAGGAGTTTTTTACTCTTTATATTCCTTTTGGCATTCGTTTCTTGGCATGGGATCATTTATATTTAATATATTGTTCACCTTGCTCCTTTCCATGGGTCTTCTGCTGTCACTCCTTAGAACATTTTAATTGTGACGTGGATGGACCCTCAACATAGTATTCCAGACTCTTCGAATCCGGTTTATTTCATAGGGGTTAAGCAGGACTTCAATGCACACAGAGTTTATTCGAGAAAACTGCTAAACTGGAAGAAGTTCTTTTAGCAACACAGTTTGAGACTCAAAAATGTCTATCATTCCCAAACATTTTGATGTTCCCCATGCAACTGTGGGTTCGTTCCCTTTATTTAAAATCAAGAAAAACAAACTAAACCAAACTGAGAAAAACATGACTCAAAAGACAGCCAAGCATATTATTTATATACAAGACAGAAGAACTCAAGGAAACTCATGAAAAGTAAGACTTGAGAACCAAACCGTTCACTGGTAAGTTCTCTTCCCACCCTTGAAGATCCTGCAGCTTGTAAGTAGAAGGGCCAAGCTTTGCTGCAATCTGGAAAGGGCCTACCCACAACTGCTGAAATTTAGTGTGCTTTCCTTTCTCATCATGGGGGTGATCCCATTTGAGGACTAAGTCTCCTACTTCAAAGTATTTTGTTCCAGCTTTATGCTTGTCAAACCATCTCTTAACTAACTCCTGTTGTTGCTTAAAGCATTCTCTGGATTTAGATCTAGCCTCTTCTGCTTTCAGGAGATTATATATTCTTATTTGCAAAACTTCATCATCCGACCCCCTAGACTCTTGAGCTAGTATGGAAGATGGTAGCATGACATTGGGAGGAAGGATGGCTTCTTTTATGGAGACACTCCAATCGCAGACTTGGGGGTGACTCTATCGGCCCAAAGGGAATTTGGTAATGCTGAGTGCCAACTCCTCTGGTTTTCTACTACAGTCTTCTTTAAAATTCTAATCATATTTTTGTTGGAGGATTCAACCAAGCCATTTCCTTGTGGATAGTAATTAGCAGAATTATGCAATTTTATTCCTTTATCATGAGCAAAAGCAGTCAATTTAATTGATGAAAAGTACTTAGCATTATAAAAAACTAACGAAACTGGAACTCCAAACCTGGTCATGATGTGGTCTTGTAGGAAGCTGATGACCTCGTCTTCATTTATCTTGCGCAGTGGGATGGCTTCGACCCAGCGAGTGAAATAATCAGTAGCGGTCAGAATGTACTTGTGTTGCAAAGAGGAGTTTGGTTTTATTTCTCCAATAATATCCAGGCCCCATTGCTTGAATGGTTTCTTGATCATCACAGGATTTAGAGGTGCTGCTGCTTTAGGCTGTCTCCCACTACACCTTTGGAAAATATCACACTTCTTGACATGTGCGTGTGCGTCTCTAAAGAGCGTAGGCCAGTAGTAACCTGCCCTGAGGATTTTGTGGGCTGTGGTATCCCCTGAATAATGTCCTCCAGCAGGACCGTCATGCAATTCTGCCATCACTTTCTTTGCATCTTCCTTTTCTAAGCATCTGAGAAGAACCCCGTCATAATTCTTTCTGAATAATACCCCTTCAACAAGTTGATATGCGGCTGATTTAAGACGCATCGCTCTACTTTGCTTGGAATTCCAATGTTTGGGCAACAGTCCTACCTGCAGGTAATGCACAAGGTCTCTATACCAAGACTCGGGAGCTGTAAACAAAGGACATACCTCCATTACATGTAATTCGGCCTCATCTTCCCAGGCGTGTTCTTCATTTTTTTCGTTTTCAGTCATCTGTTTGCACAACCCTTGTCCTTTAACTATAGATGCTGGCTTGAATTCAAGGTCGTACTCTTGAAGAGCTGTTACCCAGTTGCCTCTTCTTTCTCCTAACTCTTTCTGTATAAGAAGAGACCTTATAGCTGGGTAGGGGACGATCACCTTGGTTCTATTTTTTAAAATATAAGGCCTGAATTGTTTTACTGCTTTGAATACAAAGTAAGCTTGTTTATCAACAGCTGGGTAATTCAATTCGGCTCCCTGTAAACCAGTACTCATAAAGGATATTGGGAATTCATCCCCCCCATATTCCTTTTGGGTGAGCACCGCTGCCATTGAATCATCGGATGCGAAGGTGTACAAGATAAAATATTTGTCAAAATTTGGGCTTTTGAGGGATGGTGCATGTGCGACAACAGTTTTCATTTTGCTAAATGCGCTCTTCTCAATTTCAGTCCACTTGAATAGTGCATTTTTCTTTACCATCTGCTGCAACGGCTTGACAATCTGAGCAAAATCAGGCACAAACCTTCGCATGAAATTTATCGTTCCCATAAATGATTACATCCCCTTTTTATTATGGGGCAAGGGGGTTTGTTCAATAGCCTTGATTCTTTCTAGATCTATAGAGATTCCTTTCTTCGAAACTATGTGACCTAGCAACTTGCCCTCCATGACAGCGAACACACACTTCTTAGGATTGAGTGAGATGCTGTATTTTCGACAGCGTTCGAAAATTTGCCTTAAGTGAAATGCATGCTCTTCTCTTCTCTTCAATAATATTGTAATATCGTCAAGGTATACTACAACACTTTGGCCAATCAATCCGCGGAAAGCTATGTCCATAGCTCTTTGAAAGGTTGCTCCAGCATTTATAAGCCCAAAGGGCATTCTCCTATAGGCGAAGGTTCCCCATTTGGTCCTGAACGTTGTCTTTAATCTGTCTTCTTCGGCTACTAACACTTGATTGTAGCCAAAGAAACCATCTAATAATGAAAACAGTTCAGAACCCGAGACCATTTGCAACAATTGTTCCATGGGTGGCACAGGGTAGTTATCTTTATCGGAAGCGTGGTTTAGATTTATGAAATCCACGTAGAGTCTGATTTCTCCAGACTTTTTTCTTACTGGTACCAGATTTGATACCCACTTAGAGTGTCTGACTTTAAAAATGATTCTAGCATCCAATAATTTCTTTACTTCACTCTGAATCGGCGGCTCCAATTTTGGATACATTTTTCTTAATGGTTGCTGATAGGGCTTGACGCCTGCTTTAATGGGGACAACATGCTTGATGATGTTGGTGTCGTATGTTTTCAAATCTTCGTATGTCCATGAGAAAACATCTTTATATTGTTTAAATAGACTGATGAATTTGTCTCTTTCTGCTGGTGAACAACACTTGCCGAGATTCACAAATTTGGGATTCGTCTTAGTCCCTAAATTTATCAGCTCAAACTGTAGGGATGAGCTGTGGGTCTTCACGTTGGTTGGTCTTCTGAACTTTTCATTTAAATCGAACATTTTTTCTAATGTTCTGACACCTTTAGGAATGAAATTTTCATATTTCATCTCGGCCTGATGCTCTTCATCGTCTATGATCGCTCCTTTAAACACCTCGTCATTTGTCAAACATTCTATGATTTGCTGATCATCGTTGAACACTCGCAAGTTGGTGATCATATCCGGTACTGAGGGCCTGAAAAGCAGTTCGACAGAACACCGATTATTAGTGGGTACGAGTCTAGTGGCTGATGTGGCCAACAGATCAGAAGCTGCATTTTTAATTCTTGGAATTGAAATAATGTTGAATGCATTAAAATATTTAAGCAAATCCCATACCTCATTCTGGTAAGCCTTTAAGTGAGGGGAAACACAATGTATCTGATTCCGGATTTGTTTCACAATAATCTCAGAATCCCCAAAAACTTTTAGATTGCTTACCTTTAATTCAATTGCCTTCTTTAGTCCCTGCACCAGTGCTTCGTACTCAGCTGTATTATTAGTACACTCAAACTCTAATCTACATGAAAGGAAATGTTTATTCTTTTGTGGGTCGATCAGGACACAGCCAGCCCCTGACCCTTCTAATGTCTTAGAGCCATCAAAAAACAAAATCCAAAAATCACTAACTACTGAAGGTGAATCTACTCCTACTGCTAAGCTTACTATATTACAGTCAATCTCATCAGCCTGTGAGAATCGAAGGCGATCAGGCTGGGTGTCAGATGTGTTGCTGGCTTCTTTCGCTTGATAATTCCTTGGTTCCAACTCAATAAAATAGTTTCCTAGTACAGAATCCACTGGTACATTCTTCTCCTCCAGCTGAGTAACATTGTACTTCATGTGAGGCTCTCTTAGAATCTTAATCTGGTTTGGACTCCCTTTGTATGGCAACCAAAGATGGGACCAATCTGAAGCGAAATATCCATTTAATTTGGCCGACCAATCTCTGCTCAAGACAAGACCGTAAGCGTCTGGTATATCAGCCACCACGATGTTAATAACTTGGCAAACTTTGTCATTAGATGCCAAATGGACTAGGACATCTTCCAGCTCACCAATTACCTTTACATCCGTTCTATCCAATTGAACCACCCTCCACATGGATGGCTTAGGCTGTCCATTGATCTTTTTACAGACTGATATGGGAATAACATTTACCTACGCCCCTGAGTCTACCAAGAAATTATGTACATTATGATTGAAAATTTCAAACATGAGGCGGAAAGGTGGATGTTTTCTTTTAGACTTACCTCCAACGTTGGTTTCTCCAATTTCTTCTTCTTCCTGAGGTTGATTGTTGGCGGGCAGCTTCTCATCCGATGCTTCAAGTGCTTTCAACAGTCTTTCTTTTTGCTGCGGCACTTTACACATTTCGAATAGTGGCACATTTGATTTTACCTTTTTTAAATCCTCCACAATGTCATAATCCATCGATTGCTCAATGGGATGGGGTTTATCATCATTTTCTTCACTTGGATTGACCCGCGCATCACTTTGCCTAGGATTTTGGCTGGTAATAGTGAACTTTGGAATTTCATCAGCCAAAGATTTGTTTTGAAATTTCTTCTTAACATTTCTTTGAAGCCTCTTAATATTTGGGAGTATAAGACTGTCTTCCTTAACCGTCCCTTGGCTCTTTGTGGCTACGTTGATTTCCATAACGTCCTTGTACCCCTGAGTCTTTTCCTCTTCAGCATCAAATAACGAGACCAAATTCCATAAAGCCATGGTTTCCTCTTCCCGTTCTTTAGTAGAAGTAGAAGCAGAATTCTATTTTCTTTCTTCATCTCCCTCTTCTGTTAATCTAGAATCTAACAGTTGATTCATGACCAACGTCATCGAATTAATCCATTGAGGACAATTCTTTTCAGAGTGTGGCTGTTGGTGGAAAGTGAAAAAATTGTCCAAGCCTACCTCTGTTAAATTCATAGATGCAGTATTGTGAGGAGGAGGTTGAGACTGATAATAAGGCTTATAAAACTTTTGTGCTTCCTTTTCTTTCTCCATATCTATGATTTTGTTGGACAACTTCTGCATCATTTCGGCCATATTTTCCAAATCTGGCGACTTTTATTCCTTAGGCTTAGTAAACAATAAGGCTTTTCTTCCTGCACCTTTCTCTCCTGACTATTCTGGATAGTATTCAATGCTCTCTCTTTCAGCTTCCACCACTTCTGCTTCTTCATAAGTTTCCGTCAAAGTAGGCTTGGCCCTACCTTTGGCAAACATGGCCAAATCAGGGCCGAAAGTTGAAGTATAATATTCAATCAGAACTTTGTCTGAAGGTCTATCCATTTCAAAAAAATTCTTAAGATAGGCTGCAAACCTTTGTGTGAAACTGTGCACCTTTTCTTTTCTTTCTTTCTTCAATGCGCACAGCCCTTTCATGAGAGCTGCATGAGTTTTCTGAGTTGCATACTTACTTCTGAAAATTCTTTCGAAGGTATCCCAATCAGGGATAGAGTTAGCAGGCAATCCAAAGTACCATGACGCTGCAACTCCTTTAAGGGTATGCGGGAATAGTCTGCAGACTACATCTTCATATTCCCCTGCACTTAATCCTTCAATTTCCAAGTAAAAACTTTGTAGATGATCATCTACTAGTATTTTCTCATTTGGGTCGAACTTGGGCAACATCTTGTCAAAGGATTGAAGTAGGTCGTGTAATGGAGGTGTAAGGTTTAATGGTGATATGGCTCTCCATGCAGGTGGTGGATTTGGTGGGTTAGGTGGTTGGTTTTCGTTTACGCCAGCCATGAGTCTGGGTCGAGAATGGGGAGGTGAACCAACTGGAGTATGAGCAGGAGAACTGTGAGGGGTTTCTGGGCCTTCTTGATTCAAAGGTAGTACAACTTCCTATCAGGATGTTTCTACAAGTTCTTCCCAGTCTCCAACCAACACTGAGTCTTCCGCTACAGGATGATCTTTCCTTTTATACTCTCTTCTTGGCAATTCAGGGATGATTGGCAATCCTCCAATCTTCTTTACATATGCCCTGGTGTGTCTTCTCAGATCATTAACAATTTCGTTACCAATAGAATATAGATGTTCTCTTTCTTCCGGAATTGGATTATGAAATCCACTGCTTTCAGAACTGTCACCGATGGAATATTCTCGGGAAAACGGGTTTCCTCGGCCAGCCATACACTGGCGGCCCTCCTTCTAGCGCCAAAACTGTTGAGGCCCCAAAATTTGCAGGAAACAACAGTAAGGGATTCTCCCCAGTCAACGTTCCCAACTAGCCCATTGACTGTTTGGTATAGGGAATCCGTCAGGTTTGTGGTCCGGCTACCGTAGGTCAAAGTAACAAAAACAGAGGCTTTACCGGTTACGGCCCGGTCCACCGTGTATTTGTATTTTTTGACTTAATGTATGATATGCAAGTGCCTAATTAGCCATGCAAGGCGATAAGATGCAAGGATCAGTCACAATGTGATGCACAGGTTCTTACCTCTCATCTTAGACTCATTAGCATCTAAATCACATACAACAAGAAAATAAACTAACTACCTAAACTATCTCTAGGGAGTAGGATTATCATTCATTAGTGAGTAATGCATTTTGTACTTGCATAATGAAAAGTTGTAGATAGCTGATACTTCTTTCAAGACACATGAACAATTACAGATATTTAAACAACCAGATAACCAATTGTTTTATGAACAACATTTATTACTCACAGTGGAGAGCATCACAAAATATACTGAAGAGCATTCAACAAGAACATAGGTTCAGGAAGTTAAACACTCTTGCAGTTAATGAAACACAACTGAAAATGAAATAGTTCCCCTTCAACATTGTTCATTTAATCACATTGATACATTCCACATTTCGCTTTCTCCAACAGGCAAAAGTTGTAGTTTCTGATTGTAAAACGAAATAGTTCCTCTTACAAGCAAAAATGGTTTACAAGTTCTTCCAGGGAAAAAGTCCTCTCTCCGTTCTAGTTTTCAAGTATTTAAACTATAGCAACCGATCATTTGGACTGGCCCCAAACGTGTGACCTTCCAGTTCTTCCAATGCTTCATATTCTTCTGTGTTGTCTGTATGCACTCATGAATCTTTTAGTAATGGACACACAATCTGGTTTGTGCCTTTAGCATTATTGACTTTGTCTTTTGCTTCGATGGCCCTTTTAGCGATCTGGTCGGTTTCCTTTCGATCCTTGCCAAACTGCTCCTCTACGTCGTCGCGCATCATCCACCTGCAATTTATCCATGTGCATTATTCATCGAGACTGCGTTACAAAACAACACAACATATTATAGAACTGAAACGACTATTCCACAGGAAATGGCCAGGTGCACCATGGCGGAAGTCGGAAGGATACTGATGTCAGAAGTCAAAGGATTTTCCCAGCCGCAACGGCGGAAGAGGAAAATGCTATAGTCTCTGATTCGAAGCTGTGTGCGTGAACAAACTTAATCGGAAATCGAAAAGGTTTAGACATCGGAAGCCGAATGACTTTCCCAGCTGCAACGGCGGAAGATTAAAGGCTGCGGGCAAGCGACGGTGGGAGGAAACTCAATCGGAATTCTAACGGCTTCACACTTCGCCAGCTGAAGGAATTTCCCAGCCGCAACGGCAGAAGAGAAAAGACTTAAGACACGCGACCTTCGGGCAGGATAATTCCCCATCAGAAATCGGAGCACTTTGCGCTTCGGAGGCTTAACCACTTTGGGAGCCACAACGACGGAAAAATAATGACTACAGGCGAGCGATTAAAAGCAAAATACACATCGGTAGTCGGAGCAATTCGAACTTCGGATGAAGAATCAATTTAGGAGCCGCAACGGCGGATGGGAAAAGGCTATCAGCTGCCGATTTAACATAGTAATAGATCAATAAAAAATGACTTAAGTGTTTCGGACAGTTTTTTAAACTCAATAACAGACAGAAAACCTGTTATACCTCCGCAACGGTGACCCACATCAAAGAATGACTGGTTCGATCAACAAGCAAAAACAAACTTAGAATCTGTGATTCACCATAAATTCTAAACGTGATCAAAATTCGAACCTTGGGTGAGAGTTAAGATTTTACAACCAGACCAAAAGCTCAGAGGATCCAATGATTAAAACAAAGCAAAATCATGAGGAGGGGCCCAAAATTTAAGAAATTTGGGGAAAAACAGTTGCAGCTACAACAAGTCGCTCATCCCCTACAGGATGGGTGAGCTCTCCTATGTATACTTTTATCCTTTTTTTGGGCACAAGAGACTACTAATGAAAAAGAGCCCCCACTGGAGTCTTCTTCGTGCTTTCAGACTCTCTAAAATTGAAAGCACCATCGAGCATTTACCTTCTCAGGCTCGCCAAAAATCCACGAGATCGTACCATAATGGTGTCTCTAGACACCCCCCCACGAAAACAGTTTGGCAGCATTCCCACTTTGGGTTGCCTTTGTTCAGAGTACTATGCAATGTGTCTTTCTTGGACCCCATCAATATCAAAAGTATCCACCTCCCCCAAGTATTTCTCATCTACAGTGACATTCCCGGTATTACAGCTATGATCCCATTCCCATGAGTCAGTTTCATTTGCTTCTTGGTTCGCCTTGTCGTCATACTCTAAACAAAGGAAGTTTGAGTCTACCACACTCCACCTGCCCCTGTTCAACTCTTTCCCTCCCCCTCCCCCACCCATTCAATGGGTCAGTCCATAGATTGTCTCACACCTTTCAGTTATCTCCCTCGTGCTTCTGATCAAGGAAACATCATTGCCTTTACTAGGGGCAGGTCTCCCTATGTCGATGACAACACACATATTCCAGAGGATAGACTCAGAGGTGCTTGTATTTTGGTTTCATTAACATCATTGATGAGTTCCTTGGACCACTTGAGAGGAGTCCTTAGTGCCTCTCAAGATGGTTGTTTCTCACATTCTCGACTCCAACTACATCATCGCATCGTTGAGATTCGTACAGGGTTTGGTCTGTGCAGTATTTGGTCGAAGACCCTAGATGTCACCTGATTCTAGCACATTGATGAATCTATTTGAGGGACCTAAATAGGTTATGTCCCTTGTGATTTTCGGGTTGCGTTGGAGATAGTGTTTAGAAGCCCCAGCAGTACTGCTTCTATATAGATTTATGATTGATGTAGCATACTTGTACCACAAAGAATCTGACTCTCAATCAGCAAGTCCATACAGCTATGTACCGTCCCAGATCCAGCAGGCCGTCATTCATGAATATATAACATTCCATGAGAATGCCATGGGTCCAATGTACCAATTCTTCAAATCAGTATTGTATTTAGCCTCACATTGAGGCACCCACTATGTATCATCAGTTGTATATGATCGGCTCTTGTATATTAGAGCATAGATCAAATTATTCTTTTGACATTGTCACAAGCATGGGGATGCCTGCCTCATCCATATACATGTCACACATTATTTGTATCTCACCCATTGATGGGAACCATATTATTTGTATCTCACCCATTGATGGGAACCAACGGTAAAGAAGTCGCTCATCCCCTACAGGATGGGTGAGCTCTCCTATGTATAATTTTATCTTTTTTTCGGGTACAAGAGACTACCAATGAAAAAGATCCCCCACTGGAGTCTTCTTCGTGCTTTCAGACTCTCTAAAATTGAAAGCACCATCGAGCATTTACCTTCTCGGGCTCGCCAAAAATCCACCAGATTGTACCATAACAGTGTCTCTAGACACCACCCCACAAAAACAGTTTGGCAGCATTCCCACTTTGGGCCGCCTTTTTTCAGAGTACTCTGCAATGTGTCTTTCTTGGACCCCATCAATATCAAAAGTATCCACCTCCCCCAAGTATTTCTCATCTACAGTGGCATTCCCGGTATTACAGCTATGATCCCATTCCCATGAGTCAGTTTCATTTGCTTCCTAGTTCGCCTTGCCGTCATACTCTGAACAAAGGAAGTTTGAGTCTACCACACTCCCCCTGCCCCTGTTCAACTCTTTCCCTCCCCCCCCCCCCCCCCATTCAATGGGTCAGTCCATAGATTGTCTCACACCTTTCGGTTATCTCCCTCGCGCTTCTGATTAAGGAAATATCATTTCCTTTACTAGGGGCAGGTCTCCCTATGTCGACGACAACACACATATTCCAGAGGATATACCCAGAGGTCCTTGTACCTTGGTTTCATTAACATCATTGATGAGTTCCTTGTACCACTTGAGAGGAGTCCTTAGTGCCTCTTGAGATGGTTGTTTCTCACGTGCTCGACTCTAACTACATCATCGCATCGTTGAGATTCGTACAGGGTTTGGTCCGTGCAGTATTTGGTCGAAGACCCTGGATGTCACCTGACTCTAGCACATTGATGAGTCTATTCGAGGGACCTAAACATGTTATGTCCCTTGTGATTTTCGGGTTGCGTTGGAGATAGTGTTCAAAAGCCCCAACAGTGCTTCTATATAGATTTATGATTGATGCAACATACTTGTACCACAAAGAATCTGATTCTCAATCTGTAAGTCCATATAGCTGTGTACCATCCTAGATCCAGCAGGCCGTCAATCATGAATATATAACATTCCATGAGAATTCCATGGGTCCAATGTACCAGTTCTTCAGATCAATATTGTATTTAGCCTCACATTGAGGCACCCACCATGTATCATCAGTTGTATATGATTGGCTCTTGTATATTAGAGCATAGATCAAATTATTCTTTTGACATTGTTACGAACATGGGGATGCCCGCCTCGTCCATATACATGTCACACATTATTTGTATCTCAACCATTGATGGGAACCATATTAATACAAAAACCAAAATCCACCATGCCCCAGCCTCGGAAGCACCACCTCTCCGTAGCAAATCCTATGATGTCCGTCGGCCATACGATGAGCTCCTACCCTCACACATCAGGGGGCAATCTGTTAAGCCAAAAAATCCTTCACTCAGCTCTACATAGCCTACACCACCCAAGGACACCTATGCACGACCTTCGTATCACCCCATTAGACCCCCACACCCTCAAAAAGGCTTAAAAATGAGTAAAATGTCTTAAAACCCCCAAAAAGGAGCCTAAATAACTCTCCTAGGGGCTAAAGCCTCCAAAAAGGGGCTAAAACCCCTCAAAGGAGCCTAAAACCCTAAAAGGAGTTAAAGTTAGGGCAGAAGGGGCTAAAAGCCCAAAAATGGGACTAAAGCCCTGACCAAGGGCTTAGAACCCTAAAAAAGCTATAAAATGAGGGGTGGGGGTCACTCTCAAAAAACTCTTCTCTTTGCATATTGTTATGCTACACATGGATGCCTTGAGACCTTTTGTCTCTCAAGCCACCCACATCCCTCCTCTCACCCATTCATCCTTCCATTGAGCCATAGCTCCTCCATAGCCAAGAGAGAGAGAGATGTGCTTCTTCCAGCCAGGGCATGGTGGCCCATTGCACCAAAGAGAAGGTATACCATTGTTTGTTCATGTATTTGCTTTATTAGCTTAGTTGTTTTCTAACCCATATTTGCTTGCAGGTTTGTTTCTTAACTTGTTTTGTAAGTTTTTTTTCTAATAGTTGTTTGCAGGTAGCAGGAGCCAAGCCCTAACATTGTTTGCAAGGGGGCTTCCGGCCATTTCTTGTCCATCTCTTCTTCCTTTCTGTTATGTTTATTTTTCTTGCATTTCCACACAGGAACCTACCCTTTCGTCCTATAGACAAAATGGAGCCATTCCTGCCCTGTAGCAAAGGAGAAATCCCTGCTACAAGTATGGAGAAGTTTCTTTTGAAAATGATGAAGATCATTTTGAGACACATTCTACCCTGGAAATGAAACAAAGAGCATCTACCGTTGGATCTTGAACTATGAAGGAGTACCTACTGATGGGTGCTCACAAATCTATGTTGGTGACATAGAGATCAGATTTCAAAATGTTGTTGCAAGCCAAATTTCTAGCAAACATGAAAACCTTGTAGTAGTTGAAGAAGAAACAAGATCAACTTCCCCATCACCACTTGAGCTTCATGAAGTTGGTCCAAGCGAGAAGGAAAATGATGAGGAGGTTCATTTGCAAGAGCCTCATTTTATTAAAGGGTCCTTAAATATTAATGAAAAGAAGATCAAAGAGGCCCTTAGAATACTACATGACACTAAAGCATTGGTTCCAAATTCTTGTTGGAAAATTTCTTCATTGGAGGATCCATCCTTCCTTGAAGACATGGAGAAGATTCAAAGAGCAATGTACAAGATTGGAGGTAATTTCATGTCTTTGCTTTTTGATAGAAACAATTTGGTTGAGATTAATGAATGTTTACATGAAGAATAATTGAAAAATAATGAGGATATTCATAATATCCAAATTCAAAATGAACAACTTCTAGAGAGGATGCAAGATACTTGTTATTCCTCCCACGTTTCAGATTGCCATATGGTAGATTGCTTGGAGGATTCTCATGACATGGTGGATCATGAAAAATGTAGAAATTTGAATGTGCTTGATGTGTTTGAATATGAACTTGAAGAGATCCAAACAGTTGATGTGGTGGAAGAGGAACTTGGATTGTCTGTTGATGAAGGTTATGCAATTCTTAAAGAAGAGCACGATTCCTCTACATTGGAACCAATATATGACAAAGGTTTCACACTTTTGAAGGAGCTGCATGTTAATACCCATATGGATCCTTTCCATGATTAAACTTCTGGAATTTTTGACCATTTGGGTCAGTTAGTTCATTCTCCTACATCCTACAATTCCATGTTTTGCAACATTTGTCACATGCCCCAATTTTGCAAAAACAATTTTATATTATTTGAGGAACAATATGTTAAATTTTATGCTACGTTGTAATTGATGACCTAGTGGGGTCAAGGATATTTAATGTAAATTCTGAATATTTTATTATAAATAAATAAATGAGGAGACAACATCTTAGGAGAGCTATTAAAAGAGTGTTTACTAGTCAAATTGGTGGAGGAGACTGGGTGAAGAGAAAACTGACATGTGGCAGCATCCTCAAACCACTTCCAACTGTTGCAGGTGGAAACCTCCCTACATTTGTGGTCATGATTCTCCAAGAAAGTGGAATCAGAGCAGGTGGCTCAATTAATGAAAACTGACCTAAAAGACCTAGGGAATCTTTAAAAAAATTCCCATTGAAGAGAGCTGAGGCTGCTCATTCTAGAGAAGTGATCAAGTTTAGGTTAAATGAATGTACTTCAGAGAAATTCAATGGAAGGGAAATCTGGAAAGTGTTTGAGGGGATAACTGTTGATTGATCTAGTTGTAGATTTTAAGCTGAAGATCATACTCCTGAGATCAGAGTGTTTTACTGAGGTATTGAACTAGTCAGTTGACAGAGAGTTATACTGTTTTCATTCTCCACCCAGTTCTCAGCCAAGAAGACCAAGAATAGGCTCGAGGGTCCTGAGGAAGCATTGTTTGAGCGCTCTCCAGGAGATTGGTAGGGAGGAATGACCTCCTAAAGCTGTTGTCGTCTGTCCTCAACAGGTTCTATGTTATTTGAATTTACTGTTTTTAGTTAAATAATCTTAGTTTATTTGCTAAATGAATGTTAAAAAGTTTAGAGTTTGTGAAATGTTAGATTTAATGTTCTTATTAGATTTTTATAGAAATGAAATTGGTTTAAAGAATAATGAAATAGAATGAAGATAAATTTCTAGACTATGTTTTTCCACACCTAGAAACGAGGTCGTACTCTAGCATAGTTAGAATGCTTTAAGTAAATGAAAGAATTCTTAAGAGAATGAAAATAGCAGATAGGATATTGTATCTGTAGATAGAAGAGTAAATTTATTTCAATGTATAAAATGTTAGGAAAAACAATGTTATGGTTCATTTGTGCTGATTGTTTTTACTTAGAATAACTAAATAAAATGCAGGAAAAGAAATAGTAACTACACTAGAGTTACAGTAACAGTATATTAATATAAGTAAAAGTTCATAGAAAACAACAGCTAAGTTTATAAACGAGTTATTAACCGAGCAGTTTATCTTTTAAAAACTATTAACTAAATCTTAAACTAATACTTAATATAAACCAGATTAGGGTTATATTTAAAAACCCTTTATTTATGAAAAGTAAACAGAGTTACAAAGTTAACCTTCTATTTCTCATAGAGCTCAGAATAATTCTAAATTACAGAGCAGTAAATACAATAAATGTAAATATAAACATTTAACTGAATAAAAACTAAGAATGGCATGAATAGGAGCTAATTATTTTGAATAAACAGGCTTATAACCAGTGGAAGAAAAATATGAGGGTCGAAACCCTAAACAACTAATTTACCCAATTAAAAATTAACCAGTAAGTATAATCAGTTATATTATTAACTCTGTAACAAAAATTAACAAGAAAACTATAACTCATGCTTTAGACCGAATACAGTCTTGTTCTTAAACTTAAAAATGTATTTCCAACCTCTTTTAAATTAAATATTTCGTTTAAAGGTTAATAAACAAACAATGTACATGTAATAACGAAACTGAAGTAAAAGAGAAACAGTGCCAAAGTAATATTTTAGTTAAGAAAACATCTACACAAGGGTTTCATTTTCATTAAAACCCTAACTATTATATTATGGACTGATAAGAATAAAATTTATAATTTACATTATGATTGTTCCACAGTCTTCATATTAATATCATTTACTTCTAAATATATCATAAATAGTAAATTTCTTCACTGACAGTAGAAGAAAGAAAAACCTATTTTACAGGTTAATGAAATCATAACACATGAGACAGAGCTCAAGTTTAACAAAAAATTTAATTATAAAACCAACTGTAATACATTTATCAAGCCGTAAGGCTATATCTTTAACTTAAACATCAAATACATATCACGGCTCAAGGCCGACACAACATAAACAACAAGGGTTTCCAAAGTAAACTAGTGTAACATCATATTAAAATCTCTTAACTAACGAGAAACCAAAAATAGGCTTCCAAGCACCGTATTATCTCCTTCAACAACCCTCATTGCAAGTAGGGAAAAACCCATTTTGAAATCAGGGCTTACCGGTTGGGGCCACGAGTCCATGGAAGCCGGTCGTTGCATTTCCTCTTCACTGAAGTGTCGAGCAATTGTGGGTTCCTGTAACAAACACATTACGAGCTTTAGCACAAAGTTCAGCTTCTAAACTAAAAACCCTAACTGTGTTAAGTAACTTAACAATGATTTTGTATAATGAAGAGTTGAGTTTGTTTTTACCTGCCAGTAAGGAGAGAATTCGAGCAATGAAGAAGCTGCCACCAACTCTACAAATTTACACATAGGAGTAATCAACCCCTATGCCAACCCTTGAGTGTAGACAGTGATAGCGAGCTTAAGCTTCACAATGTCGTCACAAGCCACGAGAAGAGCAGAGCTGAAAACTATGGGCAGGCCTAGAGCCATACAAAACAACCATTAACCTCGCGCAGTAAGGTTCACAAGCTCAATGATTTACAAGATAAGATTGAGTATTTGAAACTACAACAACAACAAACACAAGCCACAGAGCGAGCAAGAAGAGGAGCAGCCTCTCATGGCCGCCAAGAAATTTCACAAAGTAGCCCACAGGGCAGCGAAACTCTCAAAGTAAAATGACAAGAGAATACGGTTTCCAGCCTTTTAAGTCACCAATGCATGGACAAGGGAAAACCACGTGCCTCCAAATCTTTCAACCATGCATGGGTATTGTCTATAGTCATCTGTGTTTTCCAATCATCGAATTATTCATACAATGATATATAAACAAACTATGCACACGACTATGGAGTGCGTATATATATATATTATTCACCAATGATAACAAAAAAACTATATCATTGTATACAATAGTTTAGAGGAATGTGTTTTTGGTTAATGATGATTTCATAACATTGACCATAGTGTAAGGTTGTAATAACCTTGTCATTGAAACAATCCAAAGGTCGACCATAACATAAAATTTTCCAATTTTCCAATTAATATGTATACTTTGCAAAACGACGATAATATATTTGCATATTATAATGAAGTCAAACTTTATTTATTTTAAACCAATGGTTTAGGGTAGTTATAATATATGTCGTTTGACTATAAGAGTAAAGTTATTTTAACCATGACAATTACACAATCACAAGGCTCGACCTTTGTTATACCAAAATCCTCTCACCATCATGTGATAATACCTTTGACATACCTACTTGCCCTGAATCCCAGCACTTGGAGTGGAAACCCATGCTAATTGTCAATCTTTCATGAAAATTTTTAGCACCACGCTTTCCCTGTTGTCCAGGAGCGGCACCTTGTTCGCACCTCCTATCGCTTATTGTCCACAAGCGGTGCCACTGCTTATGGTCCTTAGCCCATAAGCGTTTCTTACCAGAACCGCTCTGTCATTGAAGGAGAAACGCAGTACCCTGGGTAAAAATGGAAAAAGAGAAGTTTCTCAAGGCTTCTAGATGATGAGCCTCATGTCTTCCCTTATCCCTATCATTGTCTGTTAGTTGAGCTCGAGATCCCTCATCCTGGGATCTTAGAGGCCACCTCATCCACTAATCTCTCAACCATCCCTATCCATTGAGCCTTATAAATACAAGCTCATATCCATGGTTGAGGGGGAGAACTCTTAAGGTATTGTTATGATGTTGGATTGATTACTTGGCCCAAGCCATTGGAGAGCATAGAGATCTAGAGTCGGAGCTTATGGGGATGATAGTGCTTGGTTTCATGGAGATGTATGTCAACACTAAGGCTTGGTTGTAAACTTCTCCATTTTTATCTTAATGCAAGTTGATTTCCATCCCACATTATTGTTGTTGTTTGATTTCACATGTATGTTGTTAGATTCCTTAGTCACTAACATGGATCAGTAGATTATATTCTAGCAACTTTGATGTGTTTGTGTGTTTAAGATGATTACAGGTGCATAAGGTTACTATCGAAGCATTACATTCCAGGTATCTACGACGTCCAGGGAGGGTCTTCAACCTCTGTCCTTCATTTGTTCTGGATCTGAACCATTCAGACCAGTGGAACACCTTACTGTCCACAGAAGGTGAAATATTCCAGCTAACAACCTTGGTATAAGATTTTACAAATAAGTGTTTTGTATGCTCAGCTTGCCAATGATAATAATAATGAATCCTATCATTATTTACAATGACAGTTTTTGATTGTATGTGTTAATTGGATTTTATCATAGTATAGAAACCTTGGTTATAATGTTCACTTGAGATATACCTTAGAATAGAAGTTATAGGTAATGTAATCTTCCATAGTAGATATTATCAACTACAACTTGTTATAAGTGAGACAACATAATAATAGTAATTTTACTATGGAGTAAACCATGTACAAGGTTTATAGTTATAGGAATAAAACTGATAATATATCTACCTATGACTTAGACTTATGAAAGTGATGATAGGTAGTATTCCATCTTAGGATGATACATTTAGTTACATTAACCTAACTTTTAATGTCATAGAAATTTCCAGGTAGCAAGATCTCTCCAGGATGCAAGTAACGATCATATTAGTACATTATAAAATAATATGGTATTGTATGTTGTTACATTATTACATGCAGCAAGGCGATAATGTAAGTATTGAAGTTTATAACTTAAAGATGAGCATCTTTACATACAAGTTACTGGTTGATAAATACCAGGACTATTAAGATAGAGACGAAATAGAAAACTTGTACTCTATTGGAAATCTTTACCTTTAAATTTGACAGAAATACTTTCATGAATAAAAAATAGTTACTTTACCTCATTAGAGCTTGCTTTTAAGTAATCAGTTTATTTACTAGCATATTAACATGCAACAGATATACTTCTTCCTACTTTATGAATTAAAATCCTACTTGATCAATCGTTACCTGTTAAACCTGTAAGAATCAATAGTCCATTTGCGTTAGCATAACGCTAAGTAAACCCAAGTTTTCAAAGATAGATTTCACCTACTTGCCAAAAAGTAAAATTATTAGTAAAGCTAAAAGAAATCTGAATGCAGGTCAATCTTTTATACATTATGAAAATGAAAGTTGTATTAGTTATTGTATTATGAAACTAATTAATAATAATGGTTAAACTGTTTCATTTTCTGCTAACCGCTAACCGTTAGTAAATTGTGTATTCAAATATTTTATGTTATCTTAAAATTTTTAATTTTTTATGAAATTTTGGGGTTTTGACACGTGGTATCAGAGCACAAGGTTCAAACACTAGGCCGTGATGAATCTCAACTTGCTTATATGAAACAGTGTAATAAATCATTTTGCTGATGTTGTTTTCTTTTAATGCTATTCAACAGAGAAATTTGTTTCTGAGTTTAACAATAGGTATGGAAAGACTGGATGAATATGCGGAAGAGGAATCTCCTTTTACTGAACAAGAAAACTTACAAAGAGAACCTATACAAGAAGACATAACCACTAATTCCTCAGAAATTTTACAAACAACAGAAGAATTAAAATCTGAAATGGAATCTGTTAAAAAGGAAAATGAGAGGATTCTGAGAGCTCAGGAGGAGCTGAATCAGATCCTAACAGAAATATTTCATGTTGAGGGAAGGGGTAAAAGAGCTGATTCATACGATATAAGTTACCAACATAAGTATAAAAAGACTAAACAGACTAAAAATGAAAGCAGCTCATCATTCGAAGTATTTGGTGACCAACGCAATTTTCATTTTACTAGTGATAGTAGTGAGGATAACCATTATACTAAAAAGAGAAAATATAAACCTTATGAGGAAATTTTGAGGGAGTTTAAAAAGATCAAACCACCAACACTCAATGGGGAAACTAAAAAGGGGGAGGAAGCGAAATCCTGGTTATCTGGGATGAAAAAGTACTTCCATATTTATAACTATTCTAACCAATTAAAGGCTAGAATGGCTATCTATAATCTTTCAGGGAAAGCTCATATATGGTGGAAAGATTTAAAGAGAGTGAATGGAATAAGAGACAAGAACGTAAATTGGAGTACCTTCAAGAAGTACTTTAAAAAGAAATTTTTATTTGAGCAGTACTATGAAGAAAGGGCAAAATAATTCGATGAGCTTAAACTAGGTACAATGACTATGAAAGATTTGAACAACAAGTTTTTAAGTCTGCTTAGCTATGTACCATACCTTGTAGATGAAAAATCGAAGGTACAATGGTTCCTTAGCTGTTTACCTTATCACATAAAGGATAGGAATGAGTATGACAATCCAAAAAATCTGGAAGAAGTTATGAGAAAAGCCAATTTCTGTTATGAACAGAACCGGAAAAAAGAGAGCATGGCCAACTGGAAGGCCAAAAATAATAATAATAATTATTCTCAAAAGAAGAGAGAGTTTGTGCCCAATCTAAATTCTAAAAATAATAAGGCTAGAAATTTTCCTAACAAGAATTTCCAAGGGAATAAGAATAATTCACCAAGCAATCAGAACAATCCAAAGGGTAAAGAGTCTGCTAATAATCATGGTAATTACACAAATAACTTTGAACGCAAAGAACCCATAAAGTGTTGGGAGTGTAATGGCCCACATTATGCTTCAGTCTGTCCTAACCGAAAAAAGACTATCAATTATATCCATACAATACAGTAGGAGATGAATGTTGGAGATTTAGCGAGGACTATGCCCAAAATCAATGCAACCTTGGAGAATCGACATGTAGACTATCAAACTTCCATGGTGGAAGTAGAAGGTAAGATAAACCAAAACCCTA
Organism: Pseudotsuga menziesii; assembly: GCA_001517045.1. Lineage (NCBI taxonomy): Eukaryota > Viridiplantae > Streptophyta > Pinopsida > Pinales > Pinaceae > Pseudotsuga > Pseudotsuga menziesii. The sequence goes on along the minus strand of LPNX011142270.1, from coordinate 125,474 downwards.
TAGCTATTTTAATTGATCCAGGAGCTATTTTAAGTTATATTTCACCTAAATTGATAGAAAAATGTAAGCTTCCTGTTGAAAAATTTGAAAGTTCTTGGTTGGTTCAGTTAGTCACTGGTGCAAAAATGAAGGTAACTTGTTTTGTAAAGAAATGTGCAGTAGTTATGGATCAATTTGAAACTTTTGTAAAGCTTAACATACTACCTCTTGGTTCTTACAACATACTAATCGGTATGGATTGGTTAGAGCAACATAGGGTGATCTTAAACTGTTATGATAAAACCTTTACTTGTATAAATAATGATGGAAAATCAATAAGTGTAAAGGGAGTCCCTAGAAAAACAACTATAAGGCAAATTTGTTCTCTACAGCTTAAGAGAGCTGTTAGGAAAGGTTGTAAGGCTTATGCAGTAATAGTATCTAATGAGGAAAATCTAAATAATACAGATAAATTAAAATTGGAGGATATACCAGTTTTAAAAGAGTATGCAGATGTATTTCCAGAAGAAATTCCAGGACTGCCTTCGAAAAGAGAACTAGATTTTACCATTGAGATGGTACCGGGTGCAATACCTAGCTCAAAGGCCCCTTATCAGATGAACATACTTGAACTTAATGAACTTAAGTCACAATTAAAAGAGCTTATTGACAAGAAATATATTCGACCCAATGTGTCTTCTTCGGGGGCACCTGTCATCTTCGTTAAGAAAAAGGACGAAACTCTATGATTTTGCATAGATTACTGTCAGTTGAATAAAATGACTATTAAAAATAGATATCCGTTTCCTAGCATAGATGATCTGTTTGATAAACTACATGGAGCCACAGTGTTTTCGAAAATTGATTTAAGGTCTGGATATCACCAAGTTATGATTAAAGATGAAGACATCTTTAAAACAACTTTTAGGACTCAATATGGCCATTACGAGTTTGTTTTCATGCCATTCGGGCTTACTAACGCCCCAGCTGTTTTTATGTGTTTAATGAACAATGTAATGCATAAATATCTGGACAGGTTTATGGTCGTGTTTATCGACGACATATTAATCTATTCGAAATCTAAAGAAGAACATAAGGAACATTTAAAAATTGTTTTGCAAGAGTTACAAAATCATCAACTCTTTGCAAAGTTTAGTAAATGCGATTTATTTAAGGATAAAATCCAGTACTTAAGTCATGTGGTGACTAAGGAAGGAATTTCAGTGGATCCCAAAAGATAAAGGCGATTGAAGAGTGGCCAGTTCCTAAAGATGTAACTGATGTTCAGTCCTTCATGGGAATTAGAGGTTATTACCGGAGGTTCATTGAAGGTTTTTCAAGAATCGCAAATCCGATAACTTCTTTACAGAAGAAGGGAAAGAAATTTGATTGGAATCAGAAGTGTGAGGATAGTTTTAAAAAGTTAAAATTTTTATTAACCAACACACCTATTTTAAGAATAGCTGATCCAAATAAATATTTTGTAGTGTGTACTGACGCCTGCAATGATGGTTTAGGTGGAGTATTGACTCAAGAAGGGCATATTATTGCTTATGAGTCTAGGAAATTAAAAATTCATGAAAAGAATTATGCAACTTATGATTTGGAATTAGCTGCTATTATACATGCTCTAAAGATGTGGCGTCATCATCTAATTGGCAGAAAATTTATTCTAATGACCGATAATAAAGGACTAAAATATCTGTTAGATCAGCCTAATCTGAATGCTAGACAAGCTAGGTGGCTAGCTTTTCTAAGTGAGTATGATTTCAAAATTCATCACATTAAAGGGAAAGAAAATAAAGTTGCTGATGCATTAAGTAGAAATGCAAGGATGAACTTTACAGCAGTTATCAACACTTATACAACAGATCTGGAAAAACAGCTTAAAGCAAGGTTAGAACAAGATTGAATTTACCAAAATTTACAAGCAAAAATGAAAAAAATCCAATAGGAAGTTTAAGTAAAGGGTACAGTTTGAATGAAAAAGAATTTTTACTGTATAAAGACAGAATGTATGTACCTAATGTACCTAAAGTTAAGTTATTAATTTTAGGTGAAATCCATAAAAATCCATACTCAGGCCATCCAGGTTATTAGAATACTATAACTATGTTAAGAAAAGAATATTTTTGGCCAAACACGAAGACTAAACTGGCATAATATATCGCTAGGTGTTTTGAATGTCAGCAGGTAAAAACTAAACATCAACACCTAGCTGGATTACTTCAGCCATTGCCCATTCCTAGCTGGAAATGGGAGATAATTAGTCTAGATTTTGTTACTAGACTGCCTAAAAATCATAATTTAAATGATTCGATAATGGTAGTAGTTGACAAATTGAGTAAAGTAGCCTACTTTATACCTGTTAAAACTATGTATAAAGCTGCAAACATAGCTGATATATTTCTAAAGCAAATTTTTCGACTGCATAGAATACCGAAAGTTATAATCTCAGATAGATACCCTAAATTTACAGGTAACTTTTGAAAATCTCTGTTTAAAGGATTAAATACTACACTAAATTTTAGTACTTCGTTCCATCCTCAAACTGATCGATAGACTGAAAGAGTAAACCAAGTACTGGAATATTTACTAAGAATGTATGTAAAAGATCAACCAAGTAAATGGGAGGGTTATTTGCACCTAGTGGAATTTGCTTATAATAATAATTATCAAGCTTCAACCAAATTTAGTCCTTTCGAAATATTGTATGGAAGGAAGTGTAACACTCCTATCTCTTGGAGTAATCTGGTGGACAGATTAGTATTAGGTCCTGAACTATTGAAAGAAATGGAAGAAATTGTAAAGCAGGTACAAGGTAATATGAAGACTGCACAAGATTGACAGAAGAGTCAAGCAGACCTTAAAAGAACTCCAAAATAGTTTTAGGTAGGTGAACATGTGTTCATCAAGGTGAGACCCAAAAAGAGTTCTCCGAGGTTGGGTAGTTGTGCAAAACTAGCACCTCGTTACTGTGGTCCTTTCGAAATACTGTCCATGATTGGACAGGTAGCCTATAAATTATCTTTACCGTCGAATTTAAGAGTTCATAATGTTTTTTCACATTTTTGTATTAAAGAAATATGTTCATGATGCTACTCATGTTGTTAACTGGAATGATCTACAGGTGGAACCAAAAGGATATTTTCTGGTGGAACCGGACTGTATCCTCGAGCGGAGGGAAATCACACTTCGGAACCGCACCATTGGTCAGGTGAAGGTGCAATGGAAGTACCTTAGTCTAGAGGAAGCCACCTGGGAATTAGAAAGTAATATGCGGGATGCATATCCAATTCTGTTTCAGGGAAAGTCTGAGGACGAAGAATAAATAACATCGAGGACGATGTTATAATTTAAGGGGGTGTGTATGTCACATGCCCCAATTTTGCAAAAACAATTTTATATTATTTGAGGAACAATATGTTAAATTTTATGCTAAGTTGTAATTGATGACCCAGTGGGGTCAAGGATATTTAATGTAAATTTTGAATATTTTATTATAAATAAATAAATGAGGAGACAACAGCTTAGGAGAGCTGTTAAAAGAGTGTTTACTGGTCAAATTGGTGGAGGAGACTCAGTGGAGAGAAAACTGACATGTGGAAGCATCCTCAAACCACTTCCAACTGTTGCAGGTGGAAACCTCCCTACATTTTTGGTCATGATTCCCCAAGAAAGTGGAATCAGATTAGGTGTCTTAATTAATGAAAACTGACCCAAAAGACCTAGGCAATCTTTATAAAAATTCCCATTGAAGAGAGCTAAGGCTGCTCATTCTAGAGAAGTGATCATTTAGGTTGAATGAATGTACTTCAGAGAAATTCAATGGAAGGGAAATCTGGAAAGTGTTTGAGGGGATAACTGCTGATTGATCTAGTTGCAGCTTTTAAGCTGAAGATCATACTGCTGAGAGCAGAGTGTTTTACTGAGGTATTGAACTAGTAAGTTGACAGAGAGTTATAATGTTTGCATTCTCCACCCAGTTCTCAGCCAAGAAGACCAGGAACAGGCTCTGGGGTCCTGAGGAAGCATTGTTTGAGCGCTCTACAGGAGATTGGTAGGGAGGAACGACCTCCTAAAGCTGTTGTCGTCTGTCCTCAACAGGTTCTATGTTATTTGAATTTACTATTTTTAGTTAAATAATCTTAGTTTATATGCTAAATGAATGTTAAAAACTTCAGAGTTTGTGAAATGTTAGATTTAGTGTTCTTATTATAATGTTATAGAAATAAAATTGGTTTAAAGAATAATGAAATAGAATGAAGATAAATTTTTGGACTGTGTTTTTCCACACCTAGAAACCAGGTCGTACTCTAGCACAATTAGAATGCTTTAAGTAGATGAAAGAATTCTTAAGAGAATGAAAATAGTAGATAGGATCTTGTATCTGTAGATAACAGAGTAAATTTATTTCAATGTATAAAATGTTAGGAAAAACAATGCTATGGTTCATTTGTGCTTACTATTTTTACTTAGAATAACTAAATAAAATGCAGGAAAAGAAATAGTAACTACACTAGAGTTATAGTAACAGTATATTAATATAAGTAAAAGTTTATAGAAAACAAAAACTAAGTTTATAAACGAGTTATTAACCGAGCAGTTTATCTTTTAAAAACTATTAACTAAATCTTAAACTAATACTTAATATAAACTAGATTAGGGTTATATTTAAAAACCTTTTATTTATGAAATGTAAATAGAGTTACAGAGTTAACCTTCTATTTCTAACAGAGCTCGGAATAATTCTAAATTACAGAGCAGTAAATAAAATAAATTTAAATATAAACATTTAACTAAATAAAAACTAAGAATGACATGAATATGAGCTAATTATTTTGAATAAACATGCTTATAACTAGTGAAAGAAAAATATGAGGGTCGAAACCCTAAACAACTAATTTACCCAATTAAAAATTAACTAGTAAGTATAATCAGTTATATTATTAACTCTATAACAAAAATTAATAAGAAAACTATAACTCATGCTTTAGACTAAATACAGTCTTGTTCTTAAACTTAAAAATGTATTTACAACCTCTTTTAAATTAAATATTTCATTTACAGGTTAATAAACAAACAATGTACCTGTAATAACGAAACTGAAGTAAAAGAGAAACAATGCCAAAGTAATATTTTAGTTAAGAAAACATCTATACAACATTTTCATTTTCATTAAAACCCTAACTATTATATTATGGACTGATAAGAATAAAATTTATAATTTACATTATGACTGTTCCACAATCTTCATATTAATATCATTTACTTCTAAATATATCATAAACAATAAATTTCTTCATTGATAGTAGAAGAAGGAAAAACCTATTTTACAGGTTAATGAAATCATAACACGCAAGATAGAGCTCAATTTTAACAAAAAAATTAATTATAAAACCAACTGTAATACATTTATCAAGCCGTAAGGCTAAATATTTAACTTAAACATCAAATACATATCACGGCTCAAGGCCGACATTGCCCAAAATAAACAGCAAGGGTTTCCAAAGTAAACTAGTGTAACATCATATTAAAATCTCTTGACTATCGAGAAATCGAAATCAGGATTCCAAGCACTGTATTATCTCCTTTAACAACCCTCATTGCAAGTAGGGCAAAACCCAGTTTGAAATCAGGGCTGACCGGTTGGGGCCACGATTCCACGAAAGACGATCATTGCATTTCCTCTTCACTGAAGTGTCGAGCAATCATGGGTTCCTGTAACAAACATAATATGAGATTTAGCACAAAGTTCAGCTCCTAAACTGGAAACCCTAACCGTGTTAAGTAACTTAACAACGATTTTGTATAATGAAGAGTAGAGTTTGTTTTTACCTGCTAGTAAGAAAAGAATTCGAGCAACGAAGAAGCTGCCACTAGCTCTACAAATTTACACAGAGGAGTAATCAACCCCTATGTCAACCCTAGAGTGGAGATAATGATAGCGAGCTTAAGCTTCGCAATGTCGTGACAAGCCACAAGAAGAGTAGAGGTGAAAACTATGGATAGGCCTAGAGCCAAACAAAACAACCATTAACCTCGCGTAGTAAGGTTCACAAGCTCAACGATTTACAAGCTAATACTGAGTATTTGAAACTACAACAACAGCAAACAAAAGACACATAGCAAGCAAGTAGAGGAGCAGCCTCTCATGGCCGCTAAGAAATTTCACAGAGCAGCCCGCAGGCCAGCGGAACTCTTGGAGTAAAATGACAAGAGAATAGGGTTTCCAGCATTTTAAGTCACCAATGCATGGACAAGGGAAAACCATGTGCCTCCAAATCTTTCAACCACACATGGGTATTGTCTATAGTCATCTACTTTTCCAATCATCGAATTATTAATACAATGATATATAAAAAAACTATGCACACGACTATGGAGTGCGTATATACATATTATTCACCAATGATAACAAAAAAACTATATCATTGTATACGATAGTTTAGAGGATTGTGTTTTTGGTTAACGATGATTTCATAACATTGACCATAGTGTAAGGTTGTAACAACCTTGTCATTGAAACAATCCCAAGGTCGACCATAACATAAAATTTTCCAATTAACAATTAATATGTATACTTTGCAAAACGACGATAATATATTTGCATATTATAATGAAGTCAAACTTTATTTATTTTAAACCAATGGTTTAGGGTAGTTATAATACATGTCGTTTGACTATAAGAGTAAAGGTATTTTAACCATGACAATTACACAATCACAAGGCTTGACCTTGGTATAAGCTTTTACAAATAAGTGTTTTGTATGCTCAGCTTGCCAATGATAATAATAATGAATCCTATCATTATTTACAATGACATTTTTTTATTGTATGTGTTAATTGGATTTTAGCATAGTATAGAAACCTTGGTTATAAAGTTCACTTGAGATATACCTTAGAATAGAAGTTATAGGTAATGTAATCTACCATAGTAGAAATTATCAACTCCAACTTGTTATAAGTGAGACAACATAATAATAGTAATTTTACTATGGAGTAAACCATGTACAAGGTTTATAGTTATAGGAATAACACTGATAATATATCTACCTATGACTTTGACTTATGAAAGTGATGATAGGTAGTATTCCATCTTAGGATGATACATTTAGTTACATTAACCCAACTCTTAATGTCATAGAAATTTCCAGGTAGCAAGATCTCTACAGGATGCAAGTAACTATTAGATTAGTACATTATAAAATAATATGGTATTGTATGTTGTTACAATATTACATGCAGCAAGGCGATAATGTAAGTACTGAATTTTATAACTTAACGATGAACATTTTTACATATAAGCTACTGGTTGATAAGTTCCAGGACTAGTAAGATAGAGATGAAATAGAAAACTTGTACTCTATTGGAAATCTTTACCTTTAAATTTGATAGAAATACTTTCGTGAATAAAAGACAGTTACTTTACCTCATTAGAGCTTGCTTTTAAGTAATCAGTTTAATTACTAGCATATTAACATGCAACAGATATACTTCTTTCTACTTTATGAATTAAACTCCTACTTGATCGATCATTACCTGTAAAACCTGTAAGAATAAACAGTCCATCTGCGTTAGCATAACACTAAGTAAGCCCAAGTTTTTAAAGATAGATTTCACCTACTTGCCAAAAAGTAAAATTATTAGTAAAGCTAAAATAAATCTGAATGCAGGTCAATCTTTTATACATTATGAAAATGAAAGTTGTATTAGTTATTGTATTATGAAACTAATTAATACTAACGGTTAAACTGTTTCATTTTTCACTAACTGCTAGCAGTTAGTAAACTGCGTATTCAAACATTTTATGTTATCTTAAAAATTTTAAATTTTTATGAAATTTTGGGGTTTTGACAACATTAGTCGCAATGAAGTATGGGTGAAAGGGTTCTTTTTGATGGTGCTACATGAGGAGTATGGAACTCCTATATTTACATTTTATGATGACATGGTTGGAGAACATTATTATTCACATTTGCAGCAGCATCCTTTGTTACTTTATGATGATGCACATCTACATGGATGCACCTATGAAATGAATTTGAGTCACTTGAAGACTCGTGATTTTTCTTGCTCAACACTTGGTTTATTTGATGTTGAAGAAACTTCATCCAACACTGGGGTGAATAGATTTATGATTGGAGAACATTTTTGTTTCCATCCACATACTCTGTTATATCGTTATGATTCTCTCATTCATGGATGTATGGGTGAGACTTCTTTGATTCATTTGAAGTCTCCTTGTTTTTTTTGCTCATTATTTGGTTCAGATTTGAGTGGATATTCTTCATTCACTTCTTGGATGAAAGGATACATGGATGAATATTTTGATGCATATCACATCCTTTTGGAGTAGCATGATAGGACATGGGATCCTCACCTATTCATTGGAGTAGATTTGATTGGTCACTTGAATCTTGTATGCACTTGGAAAATGGTGGTCTACTTACTTGGAGGTATAACCACTTTCATGATTTTTTAATGAGGCACCTCCTTGATGTACATTTTTATTATGTTGTTATGTACTTTGATGATATATATTATCTGCTCATGATGTTTGGAAGAATGCATACAAGAAAATGGGATCCCGAAATTCTCTTTCCTAATGGTATGGGTTGTTGAGCAACCATAATTGTTGGAGTGCAATACAAGCAATGGGACCCTGGGATAGTTTTTAGTCCCATTGATTTCAATTTTTTTTGGAAACAAGCAGTATGGGAGATGCATTCCCAACTTAATAAAGTCATTTTAATAAGAGTAGTGCAACAACAAGCATGGTGGTTCCTCTCTAAAATATTCATGGAATCTCAAAGCTTCAAAGTTGGGCAACTCAGTGGCAACTTCAAAGAATCATACAGAAAGCAGGTTCTTCAAAACCCATGTTGGAAATTGCTTGAGGAAAATCAATATTGGGAAGGGAGTATTTTTCATGTCCAATCACATTTCCCATATTCCTGAGAGTTTTTCAAATTGATGCTAAGGGTCAAATAATTGCCAAGGAGGAAAATTACTAGTTTCCTAGGTTGGGGGTGGAAGCTTTGGGATTTTGAATAAGGGGGACAATAAATTATGTTAAAAAATTAGAATAAAATAAATATTTAATAATGGATATTATTAAATAAATACAAGATAAAATTGAAGTGGCAATGGAGCATGGAGACACATGGAGACTATGGGGCCCACACAAGCGAAAATTTATGTGCCACATGGTATCCTCTTGCAATTTCGAATCCATGGGAAGCCTAAATTTTCTTGGATGATTTATAAGGATAATACACTTGGCCATATGCATCATAGGTCGAATTTGGAAGAAAATATAACTTACATCGGAGAGGAAGAGTCATTTTGGAGCTAGTGATACACTTGGATTAGATTCCTTATCTCTATGACAACGATGATGAAGATGCTATGACACCTATGACACAAATCAGATCTAAAGGATGGCATATGACATATCTGACATGTTAGGTAAAAATAGAGCATCCAAGAGGGCACTCATGTGAGTTGGGGAAGCTCAATGGGTTCCTAGTAAAATTGGGGGAAGATGGAAGGTTGGGAAAGGGATGACACATGGAAAATATTGAGCCCACACCCAAATTCGATTTGGATTGAGTTTGTGGATGGATTGGAAAAATTAGAAGGCTAAGGATGTTTATAAAATACATGAATCAACCAAGATAATATATTTTTATCATTTGATAAATTGCATTTGTGAATTGAGAGAGCTAGTGGATGACTAGTTTCTTTGCTTAGCCAATTTCGAGGGTGAAAGATTCCCATCCAAGTTGGTGTTTAGAGAGGCAACTTAGGTATTTAATGGAGATTTAATGGAGTTGTATTTGTAGGTGTAAGATATAGGTCAGCTTGTGGTTCCTTCTATTGCAACACTTTCTCTCCACCATTTCTAGTTTTTATTACATATTCTTGCTCATGGAGGGATTGCACTTTGGGTGAGCTATTGATCTTTTATGGGAAGCTTATAATGCTCCATTATTTTATGTTATGATGTAAATGCTCTGTATTTCAATTTCATAAGACTCTCAGTTCTAAATACTGAAATATTTCGTGTAAAAATGTTAATCAATGAAGAAATAATGCCATTTCCCCACTATCTTGTTGTGAACCAATGTGATGTTGATGGATTCAAATGGATAAGTAAAATACTAATGGTTTATGGATTAATGGACTGTTATTTCTGTATTTAAAATTTTATAATACTCTCAGGTTTAAATACCCAAAATATTTCATGTATAAATGTTAAAATATGAAGAAACAGTGCCATTTCCCCACTACCTTGTTGTCAACCAATACAATGTTGATAGATTTGAATGTATAAGTAAAATAATGATGGTTTATGGATAAATGGTATGTTATTTATGGATTATATGATTTTAATTTTCAGTACATAAGAATTTGGAGTTATTTTGTTGAGTTTCATAGTGTTTGGAGAAGTTTTCCTATCATTTCCCCCAAGGTTGAAACTAGTCTTTTTGCATCCGATTTAAGGGAGTTATAGAAGAAATTAAAAGTTGAATGGTGATACATATGAGTTCATATTTATTTCCTTTACATTTCCCCTTATTCCATTCAGAAATTCGAGTTGGATTGAGTGCATTTGGGAAGCCATCTTCAGTATTCATTGTGGGGGAATTAGAACCCCAAATTACTAGTCAAAACTCCTGCCTCGACCAAAATATTAAAAAAGTTTGTAGAAGCCTTTATAGGGTCATAAATATTCCATGAAAATCATATTTAAACCTTAATATCATTCATATACATTATGTGAATATTTGGGAGCATTTGGACCAATTTGGAGACTTGGACATCAAAACTAGTCAAAGGTCGAAATAGGGGAAAAAGTGAAAAATTGGTCATTTAATAAAATTCATAAAAAGGGACATTACAAGAGAATCCAATAATTTGGGTGCTGGTAAATAGTTTCCAACCCTAAGTAATTCCAAAATGGACTTCCAAAAGAAACCAAAAATACTTTCTCTTATGGAAAAATTCGGGTCCTCTCCTCACCGAAATTCACCCTAGTCCTCTTCAAACTCTGCTGCAAAAGTAAAACTGTTCTGCTGCTTCCACCACTGAAATTTCCACAGTCCACCTAAGTCAATGAAAAAATCTTAGATCCACTTCCATTCGTTGCTCACATAAAAAATGAGAACGTTTTGCTCTTATTTATACACATTTCCATGTGTATTTTTATGGAGATGACTTGTAAATAACATATTTATTTTTATTTAATTTTTTTTTTTTGACATTTTGGATTGAGCCGAATTCAAGGATGAACAAGGTATGTATATTTATTATTTTGTTTTTAACCAAACAATATTCAATATTCAACTTTAGTGTTTGTCCATACTCATAATTCATCTTCAAATTCAACATTAGGTGCTTAAGTGTAGGGGTATCGTTCATATTACCATTAAAGGGTCACCATTAAGCCACTAGGGCTTCCATACACATGTCATGTGCAAGAGCATGCTTCCTCAAAAGTTTTTGTCTTAAACATGGGTTCCATTATTGTTAGTAAACCCACACATTATCTTCAAGGGTTAAAGTACCATTAATTCATTAAGTGTGGGTCTAAGGACTTCTTCAAGGCTTCTTCATAAAGTAAAAGGCTTCATGGGATTCTTCAACCACCTTAACCATGCAAGGGGACCTCCAAGGGTCAATATTCATCATGAAATCACCTGTGGGGTTTCCAAACCTTCCCCTAGGGTACCATTACACCAACATAAAGGATGCAACAACACCCTGATTATATTCCTCAGCACCTACTGGAAGGAGGCTACGACCCCATGATCCTTTCCCTGTCTAACCTCCCTGATATGAAATACAATTGTATAGAAAAATGAAAATATAGAAATACCTTATCCTTATGAATGTGTTCACAATCCACAACTGTTGTAACTTATTCTATCTACGTCAATAAAAATACAGTTGCCTAAAACCATGATGTGCGATAACTACTGGGTTTGTTTTTTTTGTGCATTTTGCGTCTAAATAGAATTTTGGCTCAGTCACATTTGTTGTTATGTGATCTACATATTTTACTAAGAAAGAATATCATAGATCCAAAATACGAGTATCTTCTTATTTTTACACACTTATTTGTTGTTCGTTACTGAATTATTTGCACGCTTCGACTATGTTGTATAAAGATATTGCGATCAATGAGCGATTGATACCTCAAAGAAAAGTCTAAATCTTGTCCAAATAGTTGTCTCATATTTTCATTTTTCACAAGCTTACTTCACCACATCCATCTCTTGCTTATTTATAGTCTTCTTGGCTAAAGATACGTGTCCACTTAGTGTAGCTCCTCAATCTAGGATGACACCCCAATTCTTTGCATTTTCAAGAAGTTTGGGTTTGCGTCGATGTGCCACTTATCACAATCCATCTTTGCATGGTGTATGACACACATATGCCAATGTCCTTGTGGGAATTTTGCACATAGATTCATGTGACTTATGTTTTCCTATGCAATGTTTTGTGTAACATACCATTTTCTTTATGGGACTTTTACTAAGAGTGTAACATACCATTTTATTTAAGTATTATTATATGTGCATTTGCGACCAATGTCATGTGGGTTCTTTGCTCTTATGTGACTTCCACATTCTTCCATAAGCATTTATTTAGGATGGATTTGTGCAAGGAAGTCTTTGGATAATTTTGATGTTCTTTTAGAAATCCCTTGACATGTGATTCTTCGACTTCTGACATCTTATCATTTCCTTTGATCCTTCGACATCAATTATTTTATTCTTTGAAATATGATCTTTTATCCTTTGACATCAATGATATTTCATGTTTAACAATCTCCCCCTTTTTCATTGATGTCAACACTGCCTTACGTGATTGTTCCTACCATAAACTTCTCCTAAAGGTGAGATTTACTTACGTGTGTCAAGGGCTTCTTTTATGATCATGCTCTTGTTTCTATTGCACATGCATATCTTCTAACTTTTTCATTCTATCATTTCTTCCCATGTCATTGGGACTTCTCTTTATCTTTATCTTTCTCTCTCCCTTTCGGACATCAATGGAAAATGGACCTTCTACTTTGTTGAATCACCATGGATTTGTTCTCACTACTTCTATTATTCCAGGTCGCAGATAATTTTGTCTCTGTGTCAGATACATGGAGCTGATTTATTTTGCATATTCACATTGTCAGAATTTAATTTAATGTATTTTGCAAGCAATATTGTCTCGAAATTCAGACATGTTGGCCTAATCTTCCTTCTTTTTTTGACACAAGGTTAAAAAAAAATACAATACCAACAAAACACCAAAATACATCGGCCTGACGGAGTAAGCTCAGTCTGTGACACCCGCAAGAAAGGCGCAGTCTCACCCGATATATTTTAATGTGTAACTACCAGAACCATGTTTTCGCAGTTGGCAATGGATTATACTCCTCGACAGAGATAGGAGGATGGAGTATATTACTGTGTGACAGAGGTGCAACTGTGTGCCACAACCAACGCATGACACACCATTTCCCTTAACCACTTAACAACTGGCGCAACCATGCGACGCAACTGATTCGTTACTTACAATGAACATAGTGCGGCTTATATTGTAACTTAGCAGCTTAACCATGAAATCATACATAACATATCGACCATGCTTTAAACATTCATTCATTCATTTACCGATTGGTAATATTGCGACATACATTCATTAACAACTGTAAGCAATACAAAGTAAACAAACATCCATATAAACCTTCAATATTCAACATACATCAACGCAGGAAATAACATGAAAACCCATCTGGGAAAAACCACGAAGGTGCTCTTCATCTAGCATGATAAATATAGGTAGCATCTTACAGTCTGTGACTAACAGACTGTTCTTAATATATGTCTTTTGCTTGGCTCTTCTTGCTCTCATGCTCTTTGGTTTATTCTCCTATCTACTCCTACTGATACACACACAGCCTGGATCGACTCTTCTACTTTACTGTTTGCGCACTTAGCTGCATAATACTACTATAAAATGGCCTTCACACTCAGCTGCAGATCCGCGTCTCAAAAACCTTCTACTTCTACTAGACTCCTCTTATGAGTCAACAATACTAAAGCTAACTGAATCTAATATGATCTTGATGTTGGAGACATTTACCCACATGCACACTTAATTTGGTCAATTTGGCCTTGTTAAATCACTATCCTAAGTTTTATTGACTTAATCGACATCATATGAGCAGACTATGACATCAGCATGAGCACACCCACGCCTACCTTCAGTCAAGGAGGCTAACTAGGCCTTCTCTTTCATTTAGGGAGGCTAACTAGGCTTCCTCCTTCAATAGGGGAGCCATTCGGGGGTGATATGAGTGTCATTAATGCACCTAATTTCTAACTGATTGTTACAATCAGTTAAGCTAAGTGGTGTAGGTGCCTCCATTCATTATATTGATTTTTTTTATCAATATTTATGAACTGGAGACAACTAGGGCACCTCCAACCACTTCTGATGACCAGTTTGACTTCAGTTAACCTCATCGGGGTTCATTGGAGTTAATGATGCACTACTACTTGTTGATTGGCATGCAGTGACATGTGTCTGAGCTACTTTTAGTTAGACTCAGTCATCTATTGCAGTCTGATACAGTGAGGACTTAGTTGAGTCAATTAGGACTTGATGAGTGGGTTAAGTAGGTGTGTTGACTATGGCTTGACATTCAGTTAAGCTACACCCATTCATTTAATTCGAATGACCTCCTTGGGAATTCAATTTGTCTTGGAATTCATGCATCTTGCATGATCATTGTATTGTAATTACTCATTCTTTATTGATTATATAGAGCTGCTACTCATTTTGTAGCACCATTATGATATTTTCATGCTTAATTGTCTGAAATATCTTATGAAACTGTGTTTTAGTCCCTAGATTACTGTGATAGATTAATATGGTATCATAGCTCACAACGAGATGAAGCTTAGATCTCTCAAAAACATGGTTTTTGACAGATCTTGCATGAAAAATTAAGCAAAAGATCAAAATTACAGCACTACACCAGAAGCCAAGGCTTACCACTTAATACCCCAAGTAAAGAAATTGTTGATCAAGCTTGCTTGATCAATTGTGTTGGGTGTGATGAAATCCTAAAATGTGCAGGCTGTCTGACCTTACGGTGCCCCTTTTGTTGTGATTTTCAGGTTTTAACAGGTGAAAAACATTCACTACAATAGTTTGAGATGGCTTCTTTCGTCGAACTCTTGAATCCGTTCAATTTCCATTCACAAAAAAGAGATATGGAGATCCAACTACGTGCCATAGGACTCTAACGGGTTACTATGGAAACTGAAGAATAGCCTACTCATGTGATAGACAAAGCTAGACTCTTGAACAAGAAAGATGAATCATTTGGATTTTTGTGCCTCTCTATTTCCAGGGATCTTCTTTTCCATCTCTCGAGATTGAAGACTCCAAAGGAAATTTGGGACAAATTGGACACCCTGTATGGAAAGCAGGATGATTTGAGATTTTACCATCTTGAGAACGAGTTGATGTCTCTCCATCCTTCCAATTTTGAGACCTTAAATGATTTTTTTCACAAAGTTCAAGCACAGTGTCTTACTATTGAAGCAATGTAAGGTGGAGAAGGAGGATGATCAGCTCATCCTCACCATTCTCTCCAAACTTGGAGATTATTATTCGATGTTTGTTTCTACATTCCGTGTGGGGAAGCTCACAACCCCTGGATGGAAGATGCCTTCACTCAATGCCTTCATTGAGTCCCTAACAAGTGAAGATGATAAGCTTGTCCAGATGGGGATCATTAGATCCTCCCATGATCAATCCCTCTATGCTTCGGGGCCCAAAGATCGAAATGGCAAAGAAAAGCAGCAAAAGAACCCAAAAACTGAATTCGAAGCTCCTAAGCCTAAAGTTCAAAACCAACAGCATGAAGAGCCTTCCAGATCGAAGAAGAACAAAAACAAAGGGCATCATGGAAAGGAGAAAGTCAAGTGTTCGTACTGCTGAAGGGCTTCCACCTTGAACATGCCTGCATGAAAAAGAAACTTTATGAAGCTACTTCTATTCTTGAGAAAAATCACATCAATCTTCCAGAAATATTTCGGAGGAGAGACCAAGAAGATCAAGAACCACAACATGAAAGAGGTCATGCTCTCATGGAAATCACTTCAAAGTCCAAAGATATTTTGATAGATTCTATAGCTTTGAATCACATGATGGTTGAAAGAGACTCTTTCTCATCTTTGGAGACTAGAAAATTCATTCTCATCCACATGGGAGATGACTCCACAATCATATCCGAAGGACAAGGTACTGCAAATATTGAGCATGGTTTCTTTTCCAATGTTCTATATGTACCATCTCTTGCATCAAAACTCCTAAGTGTTTATCAAATGAGGCATACGAGAGTTCCCAAGAGAGTCTCCTTTAGCCTGGATGATGTAGAGATCATAGAACTTGCATCTGGAAAAATTGTAGCAAAAGGCCTTGCAAACCATCATGCAAAATCCTACGAGTTCTCCCATTTTGTTTCAGATGCAAAGCCCACCGCATTGCTGACTCATGGAAATGAGGTTAGTAGAATATGTCATGAGAGGTTTGGCCATCTGAACTTCAAATAATTGTAGCAATTACAAAATATTTCTATGGTTGAAGGCCTCCTGGTCATCAAATCTACCACTGGAATTTGCAAGGGCTATGTTGTTGGAAAGCACCCTGAGCATAAGTTCGATTAGGGGAAGGAAAGCCAAACATCATGCATTTTGGGGCTGATAAATTCTGATATTAGTAGATCCATGCCTACCACATCCATGAATGGATCAAGGTACATTCTCACTTTCATTGATGACTTTTCCAGATACACATGGGTCTTTTGTATAAAAAAAAATTCAGAAGTCTTGGAAAAATTCACCGAATTGAAGGCTTTGATTGAGAATGCATATGGAAAAAATATCAAGATTTTGAGATATGATAATCATGGGGAGTATATCAGTAATGAGTTTCTGTATATATGTTCCCAAATTGGTATTCAGATCCAACATTCAGTCCCCTACACTCCCAAGCAGAACGGTGTAGCGGAGAGGAAGAATTGGTCTCTCAAGGAGATGACCACTTGTATGCTGGAATCAAAGAAGTTGGCTGAAAATTTGTGGGAAGAAGCCATGAATGCAGCAGCATACATACAAAATAGAGTGCCACACTCATCTGTGAAAGGGAAGACCCCTTTCGAAGCATACTTCAGACACAAGCCGGATGTGTCGAATCTTAGAGTGTTTGGGTCCACTACATGGGCCCGAATTCCACGTGATAAAAGGAGGGATTTTCAAACAAAAAGCATAGAATGTCTATTTATTGGATATCTTGATGAATCAAAAGGTTTCAAGTTTTTGGATATCAAAACAAAATAGATCATCATTGAAAGAAGTGTCATATTCGATGAGCCTCTTCAGGAGGTAGAACTAGTGAAGGAGAAAACTGCTGACTCTTCCTTCCTATTCTACTGAATATTTGGATGATGGAATTGGGGGTGATGAAACTCATTTGGATCCTATGATTTTGGATATTAGTTAAAAACAAACATAAGATTCTAAATCAGAACCTGAAGTACAAAATAATCTCCTAACTTGGGCCCGACCGACACTCTCCTTTGCAGGTGATAACATTGGAAATCCGGATAATCCAAGGAGAACCCGGTCTGATTTCCAAAGAGCAGGTATTGCGCTCTCTTGTCTTGATTATTTTCTGTCTGAATCTTGTAACTTAATGATAAGTTCATATCCTAAGTCTTACTACCATGCTCGGAAGGATCTGAGATGGCAAGCTGCCATGGATGAAGAGATGAATTCTCTTCAGAAAAACACTACTTGTGAACTGGTTTCTCTTCCTTCGGGGAGAAAATTGGTTCAATGCAAGTGGGTGTTTCGGAATAAGGTTGTTGCTGATGGAAAAAACTACAAATACAAGGCAAGTATAGTAGAAAAAGGTTTCTCCTAGGTCCAAGGTGTGGAATACCATGAGAATTTTGCACCGGTTGCAAAAATGGACTCCATCCGCCTAGTTTTGGCAATTTCTGCATCTAAGCACTGAGAAGTGGATCATATGGATGTTAAGTCTACCTTTCTGCATGGATATATTCATGAGGATATATACATGAATCAGCCCGAGGGATACATTTCTGATCTATATTTGGTTTTCAAACTAAAGAAGTCACTATATGGGTTAAAACATGCCCCAAGAGAGTGGTATTCCAAGATGGATGCCTTCCTTCTCTCGCAAAACTTCCAAAGGTGTAAATCAGATCCAAATGTGTATATATAGCAGTCTAATGGTCATTTTATTATTATTGTTTTATATGTTGATGAATTCCTGATTATAGGTATCACAGTTTCTTCTATTTCAATCATCAAAACTGTTCTCCACAATGCATTTGAAATGAGCGATTTGGGGTCCTTAAAGTAATTTTTGGGGATCGAAATTGAGCAAAATTTTGATGGGATGATGGTCACTCAGTCCAAATACATATTAGACCTATTACTCAATTTTAACATGGCTGAATGTAAGGATTCTCCATTCCCTTTCCTTTCACGGATCAACCTTGAAGAAGGAAAAAGCACACCTCCCATGGACTGCACTATTTATCGACAACTGATTGGTCGCTTGTTGTACTTGACTCATTCTCGACCTGATATATGTTATTATATGAATGATATGTCAATATACATGCAGCAGCCTCATGATATTCATTGGAAGGTAGCCAAGAGGATCCTCCACTATATTCAGGGAACCAGGACCTATGAAATTCACTATGCTGCAGACTCCGAGCTAGAGCTGGTTGGTTACATAGATTATGATTGGGTGGGTGATTCTATTGATCAGAAGTCTACTTTAAGATATGTCTTCATGTTTGGTGGTGGCCCCATTGGTCTAACAAAAAGCAGGCCACCATAGCATTTTCTTCAGCAAAGGCCGAGTACCAAGGAGCGGTGAATGCTTGCATCCAAGTTGTTTGGTTGCAAGGCATTATTTTAGAGTTTGATATTGGTAGTACTTTATCCATTGTCCTCTTCTATGACAATCAAAGTTCTATTAAGATATCCACAGATCCAGTTACCAGGAAGAGGACCAAGCACGTAGAGATACACATGCACTATATCAGGGAATTGGTGCATGACAGGACCATAATTCTGCAATACTGCCCTACTGATGAGCAGATTGCAAACATCTTCACCAAGATCTTTTTAGAAAACAAGTTCACTTACCTCCATTCACTATTGGGGGTGAGTTCATCAGGGTGATTAGACTACTTTCAGTGTTCAGCTTGAAGGGGGGTTTTTCCCACTGGGTTTTCCCTCTTTTTCTCTTAGATTTATTTTTGAGCATTGTTTGAATTACATTATTGTACAGGATGACCTATGGCCTTTGTTTATGGGGGCCTATCATTTCATGCACTTTATGTTTTACTTCTCCTGAGTATAGCTTAAGGGGGGGTGGTGGAGACATTTACCCACATGCACACTTAATTTGGTCGATTTGGCCTTGTTAAATTACTATCCTAAGTTTTATTGAATTAATCGGCATCATATGAGCACACTATGACATCATCATGAGCACACCCACGCCTACCTTCAGTCAAGGAGGCTAACTGGGCCTTCTCCTTCATTCGGGGAGGCTAACGGGGCTTCCTCCTTCAATTGGGGAGCCATTTGGGGGTAATATGAGTGTCATTAATGCACCTAATTGCTAACTGATTGTTAAAATCAGTTAATCTAAGCGGTGTAGGCACCTCCATTCATTATATGGATTATTTTTATTAATATTTATGAACTGGAGACAACTAGGGTGCCTCTAACCACTTATGATGACCAGTTTGACTTTAGTTAACCTCATTGGGGTTCATTGGAGTTAATGATGCACTACCACTTGTTGATTGGAATGTAGTGACATGTATTGATCTACTTTTAGTTATACTCAGTCATCCATTGCACTTTGATACACTTAGGACTCAATTGAGTCAATCATGACTTGATTAGTGGGTTAACTAGGTGTGTTGACTGTGGCTTGACATTCAGTTAAGCTACATCCATTCATTCAATTCGAATGACCTCCTTGTGAATTAGAATTTTCCTGGAATTCATGCATCTTGCATGATAATTGTATTCTAATTACTCATTATTTATTGATTATATAGAGTTTCTACTCATTTTGTAGCACCATTATGGCATTTTCTTGCTTAATTGTCTGAAATCTCTTATGAGACTGTGTTTTATTCCCTAGATTACTGTGACATATTCATACTTGAAGCTACCTCTCCAAGCTAACCCTTATACTGTAATATCCATGATCTGATATTCAGATCAGAATATTAACTTTTTGCAAATTAGCTTAATGTTTTAAAATAAAACTTGCAAACAACTAGTCGACTTTTGGAAGCTAGGCAGATAAGGGAAAAATGACCGATGATTTTGGTCATGGGGAAATGGGAAGAGGGAAGAAATTAGAGAAATAATAGGACTAATAGAGTGTCTTCCCTCACACATTTAGATCAGGGACCATTGAGTTTTCAGATTCTGCTTCGAGGAAACCTACTTCCATGCTGCTGGGTCACCTAACCATGAAACTAGGAATCACTTTTCTCATATCCACAACCAAAGGATTTGGAGAAATGATTTGGATTGGTAATAAATCTATCAGGCATGTATATAAAGGTATATTTATGTTTTAAAAAAGTTTGGATAGTCACAAGGCACATTAAGGGTGTAACTATGAAAACTAGTTACTAGAAATGGGTAATTAAATGGATAATGGATATGGGCATTTCTGAGATTATAGAGGTTAAATATAATTTAATAACATAAATTCAAAATTAATATATCATTCTAGAAAGCTACAAATATATATGAGCACATATTATAGCATAACTAATAAAATGACAATTCAGGACTGCTCAGCTAGCTGGACTTTTCGACTCCCAAACGATACTCAAATGAAATAGAATTTCTAAAATAGAGATTGGATCATGTCATGTGATATATTATATAAATCCAATAACTGGAATGAATTCACTTTGACTTTTACACATTGACTTATGAATCATTCATTGAAAGCTAGTCAAATTCTAGCTAAATCAAGAAGGGGTGCATAAATTGGAGAAGAAATCAGAGTTTTGTAATTTGTATTGAAGTGAATGATATCTGAACATTACATAATCTGTTATTACATTATAAATAGTCCAATATTCCTCTTGTAGGATGATGGAAGAATCTCTCCTCTTACATATAGGAAACTAGTTGTAGAATAGAAGGAGGGAGGATTTGATCTCTGAACTTGGTCATGATGATTCTAAACTTTCTCTTTGACCTCATAAGCTTCAGTACTCTGTTATTAAATCAGAAATAGGTTGAAATACCTCTCAAATCATCATGGGAAAATCTATCTTCTTCTACAACAAAAACTAGCTCCAGAAATCCATAGGAAGCTTGGAGATTCGATCTTTGGAATGGATGATGATTTTTCTGATCTTCAAATTCGAATTTATCAGCTACAATACCTGAAAATAAAATCAATGAAATTGTCTGAATTCCATTATCCTCTCACATAAAGTTGGGGCACATCTCCCATGCTTGACTAGGGACACATCTCCCAATTCTCAAATGCACAAATGCATTCATAAAATTTCTCAAACTAGCAAAAGATCTAAAAGGGAGTTGAAATAATTCTTTTATATAATTAATGTTGACATTTTGAGCAAGTTACTTGTCTTGGTGACCTATGACAATAGGTCACCCATGAGTGGACATACTTTTCTTGCTTTTCTTTTTTTTGGCTTTCCTTCTTTTTCCTCTTTTTCTGACTTTCCTTCTTTTCTGAACTTTCCTGCTTTTCCTGTTTTAACCCGCTTTCTAGATTTTTGTTGCTTTTCCTAAAATATTCCTCTTTTCTCATTTTTGACATCATTTTTGGACTCTAGTTCTTACTTGACTTCTACTCCAAGTAATCCCTCCAACCTTATCCACTAATTCGAATTGGTGGGCCAATTTCTCCATTTATTCAGCATAACAAATAAAAATATTAATTGCACCAATAATATTAAATGCTCCATAATTATTTATTCCAAGTGGATAGCAACTATGGATAAATTTAAATGCACACTCCTAATTAATTAATTGTCTCATCTTAACCCTCAATTAATTATTTAAATCAATTTGTCACTAGGATCCATGGGGTTCGATCTGCTTCATGGTGCTGTCAAAACGGGAACATGACAGTCCTCCCTTCCCAAGATTTCTTGTCTTCAAGCAAAGTATCCCAAGAGGTCCATCATGATTTTTCTGCACTACTCTGATCATAATCCACTCTCCAAGAAAATATTCACTACATCTGTAACTGAACATGCCTACTTCTATCCAAGTGAAGCGATTGGAAAGTGTTCCAAGATCCCATAAGAATATCCTAAATGAAAATATACAACTACTATGTAAACTATAAGTCCATCCAAGGAGTTGTTCCCTATGTGGGAAACTGAAACCAAGTAAAACATAGATGAACTGGTGCAAAAGAGGGTTGGCTTGCTCCGTCATGCCAAAATGCAAACAACTTTTCCAAGGACAAGCAATTCCAGTATCCCGTTCCTTGTATGGAACCCCCATGGATTAGAATAGCATCCAACAAAATCTATTAAGAAAAAGAGTGCATGAATCCCACTATTGATGTTGCATCTCCCCAAACATTAGTAACAAGAAAAAATGAACATCATATGAAATGTTGGGAAAGATGAAACCACCATACCACCATATTGGAAAGTCATCCTTTCCAATGCAAACCTGAAGATTTGAGGCCCCCTCAATCAATATATGCAAATCTCCAATGTAGGGATGAATCAAAGAAACACTATACATCCCCAAATATTCCTCCAAAAAGTGAGGCCACAATTCCACCAGTATTTCCATTCCAATTGGAAATTTCTCATGTGACCAATGCACACAAGGAACAAGTGTGTTATCCATGAAACTCAAGTGACAAGGGTGAGGATCCCATGTCCTAAAATACTTCTCCAAAAGAGAGTAAGTTGTATCAAAATCAGTCATGCTTATGTTTCCCTCAAATAATGAGGTATCATGGTCTCTATGGAACTCAACAGGTGCTCCCCTCTTCATCCAATGGCTCAATTCTCTACCATTGATCCAAGGGTGAAAAACTCCATCAATTGAACCACACATTGAAGGTAAGTGTATATATGATGCCTTCTTGTCAAAAGTGGCTACACACACATGCCTTTTCTGCTGCTTGTAAATCATAGAGAAATCAATAATATTAAAAAACAAATTCTTGCAACAAGACATACAAATTTTACCTTCAATATTTTCCTCTTCAGTGATTCCTCTATCCACCCATCTAGTGGATGAATCAAAGATATTACTTTCTGATTTATATGATCTATAATCAGCCATCTCTTCTGCAATATGATCTATCTCCCATGGGGGTAAATCATGATCCCCATGTTGTATATGTGACACAAACTAGAAAAATTTCTTCACCCACTGTTCATTGGCCATTAGTGTTGCTGAATCTAGAACATGTGGGAAAGAGCTGTGAACCTTCTTTTCATGTATGCAACCTTCAGTAATCAGAATTATGGCTGAAATTTTTTCAATATTGGATGGCCCAAATTGGGTGCTCACATCCCACTATTCCAAGGGAGAGTGACTTTCTTCAAGGAACAACTCAAGTTTCCTTGGAAAGAAATCAAGTGCTTGGTTCTCATCAAACTGTTCTACACACTCATCAAGAACATACCGAATAGAATGCTCCTCATGTTCCACCCACTCATGAGGTTCCTCCATGTAATTTTTAATGTCATTTACCCAGAAGGGATGACTCTAAGGAAAGATTGAGTATTTAGTCAATTCTTGCCACTCTTGTTGGAATTTTTCTATCTTCATTTGCGATTCTAAGAGGGCACTTTGAGTGTATCTCAAAGAATCTTGGGTGGCCAACAATTCATCTTTGAGCTTGTAGTTCTCTTCTTCATAAATGCAAATCATTTCTTCATCATGCAGTGATTCTTCCCGCTATAAATCAACAAGCTAAAACATGTCATTTCTATCTGAAAGAAATTGTGATAAATTACCTGTTATCTCTGAGAATGTCCAAATGGGTTTGGATTACAATGTATATACTTCCCTGCATTCCAAAGCACGCAGTTACATATATTGAAGGTTCGAAGGAGGATGGGAGTATTCATTCCCCTCTGGTCGCCTACGCTTCCATGCTCGGCCTCCTCTCATCTTGTCCTCCATTCGTCATATTCCTATGGTTTACAATGGTTCACATGGATGGATCTGCATCTCAATTTTGGGATTTCTGCAAGCAACAAGGTCTTCATGGGTTCCTAAGAATTTGGCCAAAACCAACTCTCATAGCATGGAAACTAATTGCATCATATGCAGCTTTTGAGGCAGCACTCCAACTATTTTTACCCGGTGAAAGAGTAACTGGACCTGTTTCTCCTGCAGGAAATGTTCCAGTCTATAAGGCGAATGGAGTGGCAGCTTACTTTATCACATTGATAACTTATATTGCTATCTAGTGGTTTGGTCTATTTAATCCTGCAATTGTCTATGACCACTTGGGAGAGATATTTTCAGCACTTATCATAGGCAGCTTTATCTTTTGCATCCTTTTATATATCAAGGGACATGTTGAACCATCTTCGACTAATTCAGGCTCCTCTGGATATGCAATTATTGATTTCTATTGGGGGATGGAGCTTTATCCTCGAATAGTTAAAAGCTTTGATATCAAGGTCTTCACAAATTGTCGGTTTGGAATGATGTCTTGGGCAGTTCTTGCAGTAACATACTGCATAAAACAGTATGAAGAGTATGGAAGAGTAGCTGATTCCATGTTAGTAAGTAGTATATTGATGTTGGTATATGTAACAAAGTTCTTCTTGTGGGAAGCTGGCTACTGGAACACCATGGATATAGCTCATGACCGAGCTGGATTTTACATTTGTTGGGGATGTCTAGTTTGGGTTCCATCTGCTTATACATCTCCAACAATGTATCTTGTGCGTCATCCCATCAGTTTGGGTCTTAAGTTGTCCTTGGGCATACTTATTGCTGGCATTGTATGCATATTCATCAACTATGATTGCGATAGGCAACGACAATTATTCCGTAAAACAAATGGGAACTGCTTGATATGGGGCCGACCACGATCAAAGATAGAGGCTTCGAATGAAACTGTTAGTGGGGAGAAACACGAGCAGAGATTTACATACCTCAGCGCCTTGCACCTGAAGGAAAGATACGCTAGCTACCTGATGGATTTGTGTTACAAAAAACCTGAATCTTGTTGGGTTGCTTTATTTGTGGCAGATAAGCTCTATGGTCGAGAAATAAAATTATTGTAGAAGAAAGCTTAAACATCCTACGAGACATACACACATTCCTGGCAGAAAAGTTACAACAGGATTTGATTATTATTCATGGAGACTTTATTGACAAGTGTATGGATCAAGTTGAGCGTTGTCTGCGGCTCTTGATGATAGATTTTATCATTTCCATATCATCAGGGATTTAGCTAACAACTTCGAGCAGCAAAGAGAATTTAAAGGGATCAATTGGCAGTTGAGCAGAATCCTTCTAGATTTGTAGTGATTTAGGCAGAAGATCGACTTCAGATTACCAGTCAAAAGGATCATTTCCAGAATGTGATCATTTCCAGAATGCAAGGCGTGAATATAACCAAAGTACAGGTGGCAGAGTAATTTTAGCAGGTTCATCTTTTCAAGGAAAATGTAGCACAGATGTCAGGATTTTAAGACTCAAAATCCACATCATTGATATTATCCAAATCTTATCAACAAGGATTGAGGTTTGAATCTCCAACAGCATAGCCCAGTTTAGTAGGATCAAAGATCTCCATGTGGATTCGATCCTTTATTTTGGGATCTGTTTTACATTATGTAATGCATTGTAAATTTATAAAAGGCAAGATGTAACAAGAGAAAAGGAGGGAGGTCCCAGCTAAGGGCTCGAGAGGGGATGAGGAGAGAGTTCTTCCTTTCAGGAGAACGTAGAGGATAGGTTGGCAGTTTTGGGAGCCATGCTTGATGATTTGTAAGCACATCTATGTAGCATGAACTTTTTGCAGCTTCAATGACAGGTTCTAGTTTTGAATAAACTTGATGATGATTTGCCTTTGTGTTATATAAATTGTCTCTCTGATAATTCTGTTATGTACATGGTCATTCATATTCCATTACAATAATTCTTATCGTGAGATGACAGTTATCTTTTATTTTTACAAACATTGACAGTTTCACTTCATGATTTAGGATCATAGTACCTGGGTATTGAACTTTGTGATTGTTTTCATGTTATACAGCATTTGTTTGATTTTCCTGCAGCTCTGATTCATACCAGCCTTTACTTTAATACTTTGATCTCCTGATAAATACCTGTATTTACCCATCTGTGATATATACCATTTCTATTCATTGTAAATTGTGTGATGTTATGGTTTCATACCTAAACTGTGTAAACTGTACAAACAAGTAATACTAGCCTAGTGCCTTCTAGTACTGTAAGGTTCCATTAGTCCTGGTTTGATAGCAGCTTGTATTTTTAAATTTGATTTCATTTGATTTTTACATTTTCAAACAAAGATTTCCTTAAGCTTGAATCCCGTAGTCTAGGTTAAAATTTAGGGATAACATCTTCTGGCGCCGTTGCTGGGGACGAACAAAGGAAAGGATATCTTCCCCGGGAAAGAACGACAAAGATCGGATCCAGCTCTTGACGGTGGACAGGAGCAGGGTATTAGTTGGACTACAGATTTATTCACTGGGCGACTCCATTGGTTTCAAAATGCAAGATTCAGTTACTGAGCGAGTTACTTCATGTACCAAGACTACCGGGTTTGAGGTAGATCATGTTTTTCTTCAAGATTTTCGAGAATGGATGAGTATGTCTTCTGTTGATGAATTAAACAAAGAGTTGTCTTCTTTTTTAGATTCTGATAACATTTCAAGTGAAGAAGATAAAATTGATTTTTTGAAGAAGATTTTAAAAGCATTTGAGTTAGAGTATGAAAGTTGGTTGTTAGAAAAGACTTCTCAAGATGACAGTATTACTGCTGTTGCTCCAAGCATTTTTAGGTGCGTGGTTTGGAATGAAGAATTAAATCTGCATATCTTAGAAAGTAGAAAGTGGTTTTCAAATGATTGTGAAGAAAATGGTTTTATGGAGATAGTGAGGTCAGAGTTTATCCAGAGGAAGCTTGCTTATCTACAAGAAGAAATAGGGATATCAGATCAAAATACGGTTTTAAATTATTATGATCCCGTGGCTGCCTATCTCGAGGTTTTTATCAATTCCATCCATTTAGTTTTGTTCAGCTGTAAATGTGGGTTTCAGATTCATGATAAGATGGCTGCAAATTCTTCAATCTTTATTTTACAGAAGCATGTTTCAGGATTTCAATTGCTAATTCAGTTCTTAACTTGGTTCAATTGGAAATCAAGTTACACATGATCAGCTTGATTTCTCCAAGAGCAGAGTAGATGTGTGGATAAATAAGCTCGTTCATGAGCATTTACTTTTTGCAGTTTTCATGGTGATTAGATTTTTAGCAGGTTTACAATTATTTTATTTGAATAAAAGGGGGCAGATTTCAAAATTTTGCAGGGGTTGACTGAAGAGTTGACCGTATAGCCCAATGGATAAGGCACAGGTTTGCAAGTTCTTGGAAGCTCACAGGGAGCATGCCATCCCCAGACAGAGCCAGATGTTATCTCTGAGAATGTCCAAATGGGTTTGGATTACAATGTATATACTTCCCTGCATTCCAAAGCACGCAGTTACAGATATTGAAGGTTCGAAGGAGGATGGGAGTATTCATTCCCCTCTGGTCTCCTACGCTTCCATGCTCGGCCTCCTCTCATCTTGTCCTCCATTTGTCATATTCCTATGGTTTACAATGGTTCACATGGATGGATCTACATCTCAATTTTGGGATTTCTGCAAGCAACAAGGTCTTCATGGGTTCCTAAGAATTTGGCTAAAACCAACTCTCATAGCATGGAAACTAATTGCATCATATGCAGCTTTTGAGGCAGCACTCCAACTATTTTTACCCGGTGAAAGAGTAACTGGACCTGTTTCTCCTGCAGGAAATGTTCCAGTCTATAAGGTGAATGGAGTGGCAGCTTACTTTATCACATTGATAACTTATATTGCTATCTAGTGGTTTGGTCTATTTAATCCTGCAATTGTCTATGACCACTTGGGAGAGATATTTTCAGCACTTATCATAGGCAGCTTTATCTTTTGCATCCTTTTATATATCAAGGGACATGTTGCACCATCTTCGACTGATTCAGGCTCCTCTGGAGATGCAATTATTGATTTCTATTGGGGGATGGAGCTTTATCCTCGAATAGGTAAAAGCTTTGATATCAAGGTCTTCACAAATTGTCGGTTTGGAATGATGTCTTGGGCAGTTCTTGCAGTAACATACTACATAAAATAGTATGAAGAGTATGGAAGAGTAGTTGATTCCATGTTAGTAAGCAGTATATTGATGTTGGTCTATGTAACAAAGTTCTTCTTGTGGGAAGCTGGCTACTGGAACACCATGGATATAGCTCATGACCAAGCTGGATTTTACATTTGTTGGGGATGTCTATTTTGGGTTCCATATGTTTATACATCTCCAGCAATGTATCTTGTGCGTCATCCCATTAGTTTGGGTCTTAAGTTGTCCTTGGGCATACTTATTGCTGGCATTGTATGCATATTCATCAACTATGATTGCGATAGGCAACGACAATTATTCCGTAAAACAAATGGGAACTGCTTGATATGGGGCCGACCACCATCAAAGATAGAGGATTCATATGAAACTGTTAGTGGGGAGAAACACGAGCATAGATTTACATACCTCATCGCCTTGCACCTGAAGGAAAGATACGCTAGCTACCTGATGGATTTGTGTTACAAAAAACCTGAATCTTGTTGGGTTGCTTTATTTATGGCAGATAAGCTCTATGGTTGAGAAATAAAATTATTGTAGAAGAAAGATTAAACATCCTACGAGACCTACACACATTCCTGGTAGAAAATTTACAACAGGATTTGATTAGTATTCACGGAGACTTTATTGGCAAGTGTACGGATCAAGTTGAGCATTGTCTGCGGCTCTTGATGATAGATTTTATCATTTACATATCATCAGGGATTCAACTAACAACTTCGAGCAGCAAAGAGAATTTAAAGGGATCAATTGGCAGTTGAGCAGAATCCTTCTAGATTTGTAGTGATTTAGGCAGAAGATCGACTTCAGATTACCAGTCAAAAGGATCATTTCCAGAATGTGATCATTTCCAGAATGTCAAGGCGTGAATATAACCAAAGTACAGGTGGTAGAGTAATTTTAGCAGGTTCATCTTTTCAAGGAAAATGTAGCACAGATGTCAGGATTTTAAGACTCAAAATCCACATCATTGATATTATCCAAATCTTATGAACAAGGATTGAGGTTCGAATCTCCAACAACATAGCGCAGTTTAGTAGGATCAAAGATCTCCATGTGGATTCGGTCCTTTATTTTGGGATCTGTTTTACATTATGTAATGCATTGTAAATTTATAAAAGGCAAGATGTAACAAGAGAAAAGGAGGGAGGTCCCAGCTAAGGGCTCGAGAGGGGATGAGGAGAGAGTTCTTCCTTTCAGGAGAATGCAGAGGATAGGTTGGCAGTTTTGGGAGCCATGCTTGATGATTTGTAAGCACATCTGTGTAGCATGAACTTTTTGCAGCTTCAATGACAGGTTCTAGTTTTGAATAAACTTGATGATGATTTGCCTTTGTGTTATATAAATTGTCTCTCTAATAATTCTGTTATGTACATGGTCATTCATATTCCATTACAATAATTCTTATCGTGAGATGACAGTTATCTTTTATTTTTACAAACATTGACATTTTCACTTCATGATTTAGGATCATAGTACCTGGGTATTGAACTTTGTGATTGTTTTCATGTTATACAGCATTTGTTTGATTTTCCTGCAGCTCTGATTTATACCAGCCTTTACTTTAATACTTTGATCTCCTGATAAATACCTGTATTTACCCATCTGTGATATATACCATTTCTGTTCATTGTAAATTGTGTGATGTTCTGGTTTCATACCTAAACTATGTAAATTGTACAAACAAGTAATACTAGCCTAGTGCCTTCTAGTACTGTAAGGTTCCATTAGTCCTGGTTTGATAGCAGCTTGTATTTTTAAATTTGATTTCATTTGATTTTTACATTTTCAAACAAAGATTTCCTTAAGCTTGAATCCCGTATTCTAGGTTCAACTTTAGGGATAACATTACCTTTGATTGTGGACATTGCTTTCTGGATATTCTCCATGGCCTCAAAGGAATATTGGTCTTCCATTAAAGAAGCTTCCGTACACATATTTGAAACTGAATCATGAGTGTCATGGAGAATTTTTAGGGCCTATTGGATCTTCTATTCATCCATCTTCAATGACCCTGCAAGAATATGAGGTTCTTGTCGATGTTCCTCCACTTCATTTTCCATCACCGAATAAATTTCATGCAGTGCACTCAAGGTTTTGAAATATGATCCATATGTTGCTGCTACAATATAATCATCTTTTAAGTCCTCAACAACATAATTTGGGCTGCAACTTAAGTGCTCATTCATCCTTGGTGCACCAGAAAGATATTCTCCCAAATTTTTATCCTTCATACTGCATTCATTTTTGACACCAGAATTCTGAACCTCATCACTATGGGGCTCAACCATTCTAAACTCTTCACTGGAAGTGGAAGCCATATCAGATTTACACAATGACACATAAAAATCAGAACTTACTAACTCGCCATGTGTCATGTCCTCCTCCTTATGTGGTGTAATTATGATTTCTTGTTCACCCACCCGTTTTTTTGCTTCACACCCTAGCGGTGTGGACTTGATTTCTTCTTTCGTATGTGGCTCCTAAGGTGACTCTAACTTTGATTTGTAATAATATTTTGGATTTGATCCAAAAGATGTATCTTCAGCCATACACACTAGTACAAAATGAGAAATTAGCTACTATGTGACTGAAAATTCTAGTCACCACAGGTTTTTCAAGTGATTTACTACTAAATATGAGCAATTTTGATTGACCCAACTATAAACGACTAAAATTAATGACTGATTTAGTCACCAGTTAACAAATATGACTAGATAATAAGTGACAGAGTTAAAAATGATTGATATAAATGACCAATTTAGTCACGGCATAAAAAATGACTAGCTAGAAGAATATGAATTAGTCATTTATGTTAGTCATTTTTAATTGTCATGGAAAATTGCAATTTGGACACTAATGAAGTGTAAATTTTGTAAACTACCTACCTTCTATTAGTAATATTGGTACCATTCACCTCGATCTTCATAGATCCTCCAACAAAGCAATTGCACAAATTTTATCTTGACTATCTTTACCCCTGTTGCACCATTGAAGAAAATTGTTAAGTGCATGTCAAATTAGGAAAATCAGGTTCCTAGGTCAATTATGAATTAGGTACTAGAACCAGTACCATATCGATACTTAGAAGAATCATAGCTAGTTGTTGATCCTTCAATGTAATAGTTCCAAGTCCCATACTGAGGTGCTTTTCTAACTTCAATATAACTATCATGATTTGTGATTGTCGAACTAGGCGATGCACCAGTTGATGTAGCTTCACCAGGTTCAATTCCTTTAAACATCGTAATAGTACTTGTCGATCCAATAATAATTGAATCAAGAACAATATTTTAACCAATAAAATACTCGATTATAATTAAACTGGGTTGCTGACCCAGAATTAGTCTCAGATCCATATGTAGTAAAGGTAGAGGCTCGACCCCATCTTGGAGTTTTAGGTAAATATTTCGATTCCTCAACCTCTTACAGGTCCGACCTCGCAGAATCTGATACATATAATGCAATGATGACCTCTCCTTATCACTATCAAGTTAAACCTCTTAATTTATTTAGTCGCGGTCAGGTAAATTTTTCATCTCACATCACCACCCTCCCGATTCACAATGTGCAAAACTCTTCTCGGCCAACGTCCTTGATCCAAGTTTATTATATATACTTATACTATAAAAAATACCATTAAAACAAATATTATATATTAATAAAACAAAAATATTATATTTATATAAAACAAAAATTATTACCATTTGCGTTCAAATAAATGTCATGTCTATATATAGGTCACTCTAGGGCGTTGGGTTTGAAATTCGCACTAAAACATTGGGGAGTGATACATTAAGTATAAAATCATTTTCAAATAGACACATGAACAAGCCATAAAAGACATTAACCTAGGGAAACATAAGTGAATTACATAGGTCCTTATAGTGAGACAAGCCCCTTCAGTAGTTATCCCATGAAATGATTACTTTCCATACAAAATATTACAGTTAAAAGATTACTCAAGAGAAGCGTTCAAATTTGAACCCTTCCAAGCCCTTCCTAGAAGTGTAAAGTTAAAATTGCCCTTAAAAAAAAATGAAAATATGAATTTTACCCTTCCAATTAAAAAGTACATAATTTATATCAACATTTCAAAAGAAGGGAAACATTTGAAATTACCCATCCATATAAATTTCTCAAGATGTTGAAATTCCTATGCTACGAAGTTCCACTTGTCATTCAAAATATTGGAAATATCATAAATTATAATCACTCACTCACTCATGTAACCCAGTCACTGCTTATCTATGTAAGATGACGAATGATTACTAATGACTATGAGGTGCTGACCACTAGGATGTGACTCTGACTCCCAAGTCAATTAGGTTGCAATCTAAGGTGTGAAATGCATCAGTGACTATGAGTGTAATAATAGAGAACAACTACTAGTCTAATGCTAGGCCCGAAACGAGCCCAAAACTTTGTGTCTACTACCTATTTGAACTTGGCTACCAATGTCCACTCATTTTTCATCAAAGATCCCTCCTCTACAAGACTTCATTTCTTGCATGAATATTACGAACTCATGACAACCATAAACAAAACTCAATTTCATGCAACTACAAATAATGGAATGCAACTAGGATAGAAAACCGTGCATAGGTCGATTTATGCATTGATATAGATAGAGATGTCATTAGGCACACGATATGGAGAAACAATGAGTTAGAAAAAACATTTGGACCAAATCACCACAATGGTTATTAATTAAAAAAAATATTAGCTCAAGAATAGTCTTCAATTTGATGGGTGGCATGATCGTGATTTAATCTTCCTCCATCCTTCCAAGTTAGATGCTTTTATGTAGCTCTCCTTTAAAATAGTAGACATCAGATTGCTACATATGGTAGCAACTGACTTGCATTTTGGCCACAATAAATTCTTGTGCAGTGAGATATGGTTTCTTTTTTTCGAGTTATTTTTTTAGCAAAAGGAAGGTTTATATTTGAAAATTTGATACTATGATAATCTCCACACTTGATACGTGGAGCCTATGTTGTAGCTTATTAGTGGAGATATGATAACAAGCACATTGTAGAGATATCAATATAGGCATGCGCACATCTACATGAAGGATTTTGAATCATCGGTTAATGTGCAGGTGCCTGAATTCCCCTTTACATGATAATACTAATAGTAAACCTATTTTGTAGCACATGTCTTCTATTTAGGGACATAATGGGGGCGCATTTCTATCTGCTAAAAGTTGCACTGAAGTGGATATGGGAATGGTTACAGGTACGGGGGGATAAAGCATTCCAATCATTGATAACATTTGAAATCAGCAACTCAAATATTGTCATAGACAATATTTTTCTGTCCCGAGTGCCATAGATAAGCCAACCCTTGTCAATAATTTAATCAAGAACATGTTAGGTAATTTTAAAAATCTACTTCTAAATCCTAAAATTAGTGAAAGTCTAAACCCAATTATTAGCATCTTGATCTGCCAAAAGATTACATTGATTGTACCTCTAAAAGAACTCTTGAAATTTGTGATTACACCTATTTTTGGAGGTCAGTCGGTGACTAGACTAAGGTGTATTTGGGTTGGTCCATTGGTTGTCTTAAAAATTGAATAGGAATTGTGAGGGTTAGTTGGTTAATCAACCAATGCATAGAGGGCATAAATTCACAGGTTTTTCTACCCACTTGGAACTGTCTTAATCGACTATGTTTTGAGGGTATTGGTTAGGCACTCAAGTATATGTATGTGATCTCATGTGTTGAGTGATTTGATGAAAAGTGCGATGACATGCAATATTGCACTCAATGCTATAACACTATTTCTATGGTGTTTACTTTTTTATGGTTTATATTGATAAATGCATATATAATATTAAAATATCACATGTATATCATATGGATAATTTTCTATATGTGGCATCATTCGATAAAGGGCATGATAATGTACTATCAATTGAGTAAACCAAGTAATAGGTCAAGAATTCTTACTGGTTCATAAAAGGAAAAGCAAAACACTGAAGCCAGTTGGAAGATAATTAGAAATAATTGTTGGCCAATATAACCATTCATAAAAACAGTTTTATGTTTTGTAGGGCTGAAAATGTCCCCATATCAAATTTGATATGCAAGTTTGGTCACATATGTAAGTCTTTGGGTTTTTTTGTAACAAAGTCGCGGATTTGGTGCAAAAGATGAGAAACAAGACAATAAAGAAGTCATTGTACTTATACACAAGGTTGTGACACTGACAATATAGTAGACAAGCATTTGATGCAGTATTGACCTGTGGCTATCTTGAAATTCATATTCGATAAATCCTTTAGATCTTTTCATGAGGGTGCTATTGAGCATCACTTCAATGTAAAGGCCTGCAATGTTATCTTCTTCCACTTACAGGAGAATGTCAAAAATTTATTCTTCATGTCTAAAATGAAGGTCCCTAATGTTTCCATCTAGAGGTGACCATAGAATTATTTCAACATCTATTAGATGCATCTTGGTCACATTTAATTGAGGTATGGAAATATAATTGTTAATTGCGAACTGGAGATTGTTTATTCCATGTCCTTTTGGGTTAAAAAAATCACTTTAATTAACTTGGCAATGAGAAGGATCAAATTTCTTTAGGTGTAAATTTTTATCTTGATGTGTAAAATATTTAAGATAAAAAAATACACCAAGAAATTTTATCTCTCAAAGCTTGAAAGACCCGGGTTTACGATGGATCTATGCTGGTTTCATTTATTTTTAGTGTTTGTGCAAAATTTAAAATTGAGGCGACATATGCTGCCAAATAGATTTTTTTTGTCACCTACATTACGTGCATGCCAACATATTGGTCACATGTTAAAATGCATATTGGAATATTTCTGGTAAGGTTCAGTGTACATGTTTCCAGATGGCACATTAGTTTGATGGTACACTTATAGATCTAGAATTTTCTTCTTGTTGTATTTTGCTAGTCAGTGAAAAATTATTCCACTCTATTCTATAATGCAAATGTCGTGATTTTCAGTGCAGTGTATAAGATCCACAGGATTTTTAAAACAATATGTGAAGTTAATAGACACTTTTTCATGGTTGTGGATTTTCAGGTTACTATTAAGCGGTTCAATTTTATAATAGATGATAGTGTTGAAGCTCAGGATCCTTGCATGGGAGAGTCTGACTCTAGGATGGAGAATAAAAATGTGGCAAGAGACCAATGTTGGTTGATTTCTACTCTTCATGAAGTTTATAGTCGAAGGTACTTTCTATATTGTTACACATTTCTGTGTCTTGTTGCATCTTGCAGCATCAGTGGCCTTGCTTGAGTTTAGATCAAGAATCATTTTAGTAGTTCCTATGAGAAATCAAGATTCATTTGATATTTTTGGTTAGGCAAGAAATCCTCTAAGTTTACATATAAAATAGTTTTTTCTTTACCTCCAAAGCTTCTGATTTTCTTTATCTAATTCCATTTACTGAATGCATTTGTATATCAGAATATGATCACAGGAGAAGCTCAAATGGATGGAGGTATTCTTGTTGTATCTTCCCCTGATGGGCCCATGCCCTAGACAAAAGAGCACATCTTTCTTGCTCGTCAGGTTATTTTTTTGATGTCTAACTATTGCTCATATTGCCTTTGTGTTTCTGTTCTAGTATAGCTCAGATTGCCTTTGTTTTCTAAACAGGTGTATATTTTCGTAGTTTGTGGCTTGTTGCAAATGGGCAAGTTAGTTCTATTTGGGCATTAATTTATGCTTGGAAGGATAGAATAAGTGGAACAATTTGTTTATATATCCTTATACTTGAGGAATCTAGGTGTGCCATCTTTAGTATGTTTTCTTAATAAGGTTGATGTTGTGGACGATGAAGAGTTATTGGAGCTTGTAGAAATGGAACTTTGTGGTATGTGGCAATAACCCAAGACTTTACTTGAGGCTTTATTCTCTTTTACATATGTTGGCTTGCATGCACTGAGCTTCTATTTCCTCTATAATTTTAACATATTTAAGGTGTGATTTGTGATGACCGTGACAGAGTTTCTTATCTTCTACAAGTTCTCGGGTGATGAGATCCTTATTGTGAGGGAGTGTGTAAGTTTTCCTAGTGTATTGCAGAAGGATAAATTAAACTGTACATTTTTGCATTTTAGTGAGAGTATTGGTACCTTTGGCATCAGTATGCCTATATGATGTAGAAGTTAACAAAGTACACATTAGGTAATAAATCTCAAATTTTATATGTTATATTATTCATTATTCAATGCATGGAATTTTTTTTGTCAAAGTTTCAAACTCTTTTAATGAATCTTCTTTTTTTTCAACTTTTATCATGGCCTATTGGTGGATGTAGTTTGGAAACAAGTGTCCTCATGTACAAAAGTTCACAATTTGAATCTTGAGCCAGACATGCAGTTCTTTTTGGTGTGAATGCAAGTGGAGTGTTTTGGAGCTTACACACACTAAGGGGTGAAATTATATTTTAACAAAAATGTTTCAATGATGTGTTCTATGTTCAAATAAACCTTAGATTGAGGCACAAGTGTTTGTTGAATAAGTCCCCTAATTTGGGCCCCATAGTCTGGGATAATGTTGGTTCCTCCTTAGAGTGGGTTGTTGAGACCCAACTAGCAACATATGACAATGAAGACCAATATTGGATTGACTTAGACCTAGTTCCACGTGTAGAGGATGTAAACATTGTGTTGTGCTTTCAATCCTAGGGAAATCGAGTCACGGGTCCCATTCTCGTGTCTACTCATGTTGAGGTTGTAGAGGACGAGGGGAATCTTCAGATGATTCTTTGATATGATTAGATTGTAAAGTCTAGTAGTTATTAGTTAAACATTATTACTAAGCCTCTTTGATTATATATTTTGGTTTAGATATGGATTGCACTTGCTATTTTGTTATATGCACCTTTCCTATAGACATGAGCAAACTTTGCATGTTTGTATCTAACGGTTTGGATTCGCACAGGTTTCTTTTTAATAAAAAATGATTATTATATTTAATTTTTTTATCGTTGTTTTTTTATTCCGGTTTTTCCTTGGTTTTGTTCTGGTTCCAATTTTTGGGCCTCAATTGGTTTGGAAACTGGTTTGGTAGACTGGTACTGATAACGCTGTGCTAGAATTGCACAAATTTCTATTGAACTAAGTTCTCTTGGTTTGCTATAGGGGCATGCTCATTTGCTGTAGAATTTGCTAAAATTTTAAGGGGATTTTCATTGAAGCAGACTTTCATTTACAAGATCAATATTCAAAGTGATGTGATCCACATAATTAATATTGTTTTCTATTTTTAGGCCTTCTCTTATATTTTTGCAACACGTGGACACTTCTATCATCCCCAGTGTGTATCAAAGCTTATTGCTTAGGAAGATGAGGCAGAGTAGTTTACATGCCCTATTCATAAATGTTTTATTTGCAAGCAGACAAAAAACAAGGAAGATAAAAATATGCAATTTTCCATTTGTCGACGCTGTCCAAGAGCATATCATAGAAAATGCTTGCCAAAGTAATTTATCACCTTTTTCTTTTCTGGTATTGCATTCTCTCTCTCACTCTCTCTTTTACTTTTTGCATTCAATAATTTAACTAGAATCACCAAGGGAATTAAATTTATCCAATTGCAATTTAAGGTATGTTAATCTGGTTGTTGCATCTCATATCCATTCTATTTGAAGATATAGATGATGAGCCACAATGGGCTTGGGATGATCTCATCCCAAATAAGATTTTAATATACTGCAGGTAAGCAATTCAGTTAATTGATTCATCCATAATTCTATTTAACTGAATGTTGTTTCCTTGTATTAAATCATATGCTCGTCCTAATTAAGTAGCTTATTCCTAACAACTCTTTTGTTACAGAAAACATAAAATCGACCCACATTTAGCAACACCAAAAAGGAATCACATAGTATTCCCAGGGGTGTCTTCTATTGATAAGAAAGTCAAAATAAATCATGTAATTTCACCTGAGTCTAGTGCTTCAAAGTCCATTAGAAAAAGGGTCATAGAGTCCCCTGAGATCAGCAAGGAAAAACTCCTTCAAAAACCTTACATGAAAAAAGAAAAGAGCACATTGAGTGCACGTGAAACTACAGTTGAAAAAGTTCGTGGGGCATCTGAAATGTCGAAGAAGTTAACGAGGGAGAAAGATATATCTTTTTCTATGAAGAAGGAAGATAGGCTTTCTACTTTATAGCTAAGGAAAAGTTTAAGTCAGAAGGAGAGTAAAACCAGAGATTTGGATATTTTCAAGAATAAAACAGTCAAGATTTTATCTTCTTCTAAGCCAGAAATTAAAAAAGGGCCCACTGTTCCTTCGTCTTTTACAAACAATGATGTCAAAACTTCGTGAATATTTGTAGGCTTTTATGTTGTCACATTTATTATTTTTATGTTTTTTGAGGTATCAATGACATTGTTCTGAGCATTTATTTAGTCTTTATTTCTAGCTATTATTTGTGTGAATTGTTTTGTTGTGCAAAGTGCCTTTATTAAATTAACTCTTTATAGTGGTGCTTACCAAGATTGCATTTTTTGATATAGGGTCTTGGCTATAATTGAGAGAGAAATAGATGGCATTAGTTTAGATGATGTGTGTGCAAAGCACCAAGTGCTTTCGACACATAAGAATTACATCATGAGGACTGTGGATAAAACTGTTACTCAAGGAAAGGTTGAGGGATCAATTGAGGTATGTCTGTTTTTACTTTGAACATAGCAAGACTTCGCATATGGGTGGTAAGTATCAATATTTTTTTATTAAATGAATTATACCTTCAAATTTTTTATAACTAGCTTTAAATTCTTTCCCCAGGTTGTCAAGTCAGCTTTGAAAAAACTTGAAGAAGGTGGAAGCATAGATGATGTTAAAGCTATTTGTGAACCAGATGTGCTCCAACAAATGTATAAATAGAAGGTTATATTTGTTTTTGTTGATAGGTTGAATACTGTTTTCTATAAAATGGATTTTCCTGATAGTTTTTTTACATTTTTGGGTTACTCCAGTAAGAGGATTTATCGGAAAATCACTTTCACATTTTATCATTGATTTTTCCTGCCTTTTCTAAAGTTGTGGGTAGTCATCAAAATGTGTTTTATTTAGTACATGATGGAATTGTGTAATTGTCTTCCCATGGAGGTAGCCATTGTGACATGGGGTTTTTATTATTTGAAACAACAAATCCAAAACTCCATGAAATAAATAGTTAAATATTTTCAAGAGTGATAAATTCTTATATTAGCTTTGGAAA
Source organism: Pseudotsuga menziesii (assembly GCA_001517045.1). Taxonomy (NCBI): domain Eukaryota; kingdom Viridiplantae; phylum Streptophyta; class Pinopsida; order Pinales; family Pinaceae; genus Pseudotsuga; species Pseudotsuga menziesii. The sequence continues at coordinate 85,721 of LPNX011142270.1, read as the reverse complement.
AAGTCTACAATGGTCAGATGCTAGATGTATCTTCACATCTCTCAAATTCAACAATGTTTTTTAATTTCATTTTTGAAACTACATCATATATTACTTTATTGCACATAAACTAAATAGAGTAAAATTTTCTTATAAAAAATTATACAGACTACCTATCCCTAGAGAGGAAAGGAGTGCTAGTGTATCAATGTTAGCCCCATTCTCAAGAAAGACATAGGACCCTAGTATCAGGGATGTATTGTGTTGTAAGTGGTATTAGTTAGAAATATTAACTTTTATACATCTTTGTATATTTATTTCTAATCCTTCGTTTAAATGAATATGATTTTGATATGATTATGTTCACATTTTAATGTTGTCAATGGATAAATATTGGAATTCCCTTCTCCTGTGGTCTATCCCACGTGTATGCATCTTTCAAATTTGTAATTTGGAAACCATTTGTATTTTCTAAGGACTCGGATGATTGTGAAAATGTCCTTTCATTTGGATATTTTTTAGTGTCCAATATATGTCCTATTTATGTAGCACTAGAAGTTTGGTGACAAACAATTTACTCTGGATTATTCTATGAGTCTTTTCTCTCATATATATTTGTCTTAGTATTTTATTCTATATTCTATGATTCCTGTAGTACGAGTCTTTTGTCTTATATATTTGTCTTAGTACTTTATTCTATATTCTATGATTCCTACAGTACGAGTCTTTTGTCTTAGTATATTTTATAATACATTCTATGATTGCTGCAGTTAAATTTTAGGTGCAAGGATGTTAATCCATTCTTATTGGAGTCATTTTAATTTTTCCATGTTATGTAATTTCTTATGACACTTTTTAATGCTCATAAACATTGGACGCATGCTTGTCATTCCTAAAATTTATGGGATTTTTGCATTTTGCATCATTCAAGCATACACAATAATGATTATCAAGTTAATATAGATACATAATGGCTTACCTTGCAATAGTCCTTCAAGTCCTTTAAATGCGTTTATTAAGTGCAAGAAAGACTTGAACTTTGAAGGACTCGTACATGGTAAGCCATTATGGATCTATAGTAACTTGATAATCATTATTTTGTATGCTTGAATGATGCAAAATTTGTTTGAATATCATCATTGTAAAGCAATAACAACTTCTTAAAGGGTGCTATCTCAATGGTAGAGCACCTGCCTAATTATAGGTAGGAAGTTGGTGGTTCGATTCCTCTGTGTCCTATCATAAATTTGTGACTACAAAAACGACTAAATTTGCATATATATGACTATTAGTAGCTAATTTCCTGTATATTAGTCGTATTTAGATTAGCCATTAATATGTTATCATCTAGTAGTTTATTTAGTCATATATTTATTCATTGAATGTTGCAATTAGTGATTAAATCAGTGACTAAATCAATGACTAAATCTGTGACTAAATCGATCACTAAATCAATGACTAATAAGTCAAGATATTAATGACTAAGTGAAATACAACTAAGTTAGCCAAGCTATAATATAGTGAAAATTAGCTATTATTAGTCGTCAACTTAAAAATAGTCATTTATAGCCTAATTTTAGCCATTTTTTTAGTTATTAATTTCTCATTTTGTACTAGTGACATAAACCCACATATTGAGTAGTGATCTGGAAATCACCCACCAAGAAGCTTGAAGTGCATTCCTCTTCAACTTCTCCTCTTAGGAAACCACCTTGTGGTGGTTTTCACTGCACCTCATGGATCTTTTATTTTCCTTGATCACTTGAAGAAATAAGTGAATCATGTCCCTTTTCCATGATTGTGAATGGGTTTGGGCCCTCATCCTCCTCTTCATATTTCCTATCTAGAAGATTTAGACCAACACACCCTTCTTCTTTTTCCTCATCAATACTTCCATTAGAATCACTACAAGTTTCTTCCTCTCTAAGGTTCATGACCTTCTCCTTCAAAGGAAGTTTTGTCAGTGGATCTTGCTTCTCCAAGAAAGCTGATGAAACATTACTCTTTGTAATAGTATTCATGTCACCGTAACACTTTTGTAAAATATTCTAGGAGAACACCCAAAAAATATCATAATGCTTGGACCAACATATGTCATTGTTGCATCTTCCTTTCTAGCTTCTCTTTCTTCTTTCTTACTCACATAGTTGGAACAACTTGGTTCCTCTATGGATGATTTGACACTCTTGAAAGAATAATCATCTACATTATTGGGCTTGATTCCAAATATGCAATAAAATAATCTTTGAAAGGAATGGATTTACAAATCAATTCCCCCAAGGAAAGATACTATTTGTAGTGGTGGGGCAAGTTTTCAGATGCATCTATCGTCTTTGCTAAATCCTTCTTAGGATTATCCATGGCCCAGTTAAACATTGATTTATTTGTAATACATATGGTCATAAAATTAACCATCCTTGTCTCTTGACATTTGCAACCCATCATTAACATAGATCACCTCTTCTTCTTCAAAAAACTGATCAAAGTCGTCATCTTCAACTACTAGCACAACCCTCATGGTTGCAACTTGAATTGGCGATTTGTAAAATTAGTCAATAGAGAGCCTTATTCCCACGGGAGCAGAGGAAAGTTCTATGATACCACTGTAATATCCCTGATCTAATATTCAGATCAGAATATTAACTTTCTGCAAATTAGCTTAATGTTTTAAAATAAAACTTGCAAACAACCAGTCGACTTTTGGAATCTAAGCAGATAAGGGAAAAATGACTGATACTTTTGGTCACGATGCAGCGGGCAGAGGGAAGCAATCACAT
>LPNX011142270.1:48390-82816 GCA_001517045.1 Pseudotsuga menziesii | reverse complement strand
GAATGATGACATCATCATTCCATTTTTCAGGTATTTCTTGTTTTTGGGGTAGCGGGGTCCGTCAAAAGTATGCCGAGTGGGTACTCGTTGGATGTGGAATTTAATTTCGCATCCAACGAGCTCTCTCGATCGAAATTTGAGTAAAAACATAGGGAGATATGTCAAAAATACAAACAAAAAAAATAGTTTTTTTATGATACCTATGCCCAAATTTATATTAAAAAAGTCTTTAAGACCTATACGGTATTTCAAATTTAAATAAATTTCATTGGCTAACACATGATGACATGGAATTTGAATAAAAGTTAAAAGGCCCATTTTGAGTTGAAATTTCCTCTAATGAGGGAAGAATAGGACTGATAGAGTTTCTTTTCTAACACATTTATATTAGGGACCATTGAGGTTTTGGATTCCGCTCTGTGGAAACCTACTTACATGCTACTGGGTCACCTAACCGTGAAAATAGGAAGCACATTTCTCATATCCACAACCATAGGCTTTGGATAAATGATTTGGATTGGTAATAACTTTGTTGTAGAGGAAATTTTCCTATGGCTACAGTTTAAGAGGCCATCGATGTATTGGGGTTGAAAGAGAGATGCATATAGTTATGCAAGTATATATAAACAAGATTAAGAGATTAGTATGGTTCATAGCTTAACAAATGAAGGTTGATCCAAGCAACCCTTCAATCCTCCTCTTGCTTCTCTTGCTCCAAGAGACCTGCAAAACAAATTATACCTTCCTCAAACCAATATGACCACATATTATGTAATGATAATCAAAGTAATACGAAATCCTAATCTGATTAACATAAACATATGATCATAAACAAATATTCAATCACACATTGAACAATGATTTGGGAAGAAGAAGGACATCACATATTTATTAATCATGAAAATAGGTACAAATATACCTTCTCTTCAATTTGGGAACCTCACAAAACCTTGATATGTTACTGCTGCTTCTCTTCTCCAAGGAACTTAGCCTCCAAGATTTGCAACACAAGAAGAAAGATTCTAGGGAAAAGGTGGGGGGAATGAGAGTCTCAATTCCTCCAGCATAACAATGCAAAGATTCAAGTCCCCTCTCATAGACCTCCCTACCTCTATTTATATGCTTCTTAAGAGATAGGGTGGAAGGAAAAGTAGTTGCAATTGAAGGAGTCAATTGCATAACCAACCAAACTACCCAAACTTCAAGAAGCTTCCTTTTTTGACATCTACAGGAAAAACACATGGGTTTTAGAGACAACAGTCGTGTATTCAAGGGACACACGTGGGTTGCAGTAAAATTACTCTCATATGATACAAGGGTTGCAATGTAAATAGTCACATTTTTAGGGAACCCATGGGTATTATGTAGAACAAGTCGCGTGCAACGCACATGTTTCCTTAAGGTAACTCATGTGTACATCCCAAAATCACATTTTTAGGGTACTTTTGGGAATTTTCATAGTTTGGTGTCTTCTAAAAAGTTTTAGCTGACTTAAATACATTTCCAACAACATAGAGAAGAGATCAAACGAAGTTACATAACGCCAGATATGGTTCCTCAAAATTAGGTGTTTTTTTAGTGACTTTCATGAAGTGTCATCATGGAGGTGTTGACATGCGACGGAATCATGGGAAAGTGGTCACAGGCAGAGATGTGTCATTTTGAGCTATAAAAATGCCCCCTAATGTATGAGGTTAGAGGGGAAGATGATAGTTGAAATACATTATAAAGGAAACAATCGAGTATGGAGAGAGAAGAGAATCCAAGATCGAAAGGCTCGAACAAAGGTACCTGAAAGTGGGATAAATGTCAGACAAAACTAATCTATGGTACATACCGGTCCATATACAAATGATTGCCATAAATATATAGGCAAATCCAACATATGTATAACTGATGAAACTATCGTGGTCACTCAATATGCAAAAATACACCATATAAAATCTAAAGGAGTCATGGCCACAAATGAACAAGGTGGATCCATGCTCAATAATCGATCATGGCCACAAGAATACAAGGTGGATCTATGTCTCAAAAAAATGTCATATGAAGGTGGCAAGGTCTTGTGCAACTCAGTCAATAGAAAAAGATGATGATGCTACTGTCGGACCAAGGTCTTCAATCCAAACCGCCCCAAAAGGTATGAATCCTAACCATGTGAATAAAGGAGCTGAAGTCGAACATGGAGGAAACCATTTGATTATCGGTCAATGATGAGAACCATTAACAAATGCAAGGGAAACCATCATTACTGAAAATGGTTCCTAAGGCACCTAGTACATTCTAACAAGTGTGAATACAAGGACTTGAAGTCAAACACTTGAAGAATCCATCAAGTAGGAGACATTAAGGTATTTCCACTACCCAATAGCGAGGGAAATTTCCACTGGTGACTGCAATCCCCAACATACTTTCATAAACTCTAAATCTCATTCCCAGATCAAGATGTGTTGCAGTCGATAGGAAGAGATCCATTGGAAGGAAGGCATTAAGGCATCATCCAACACGAGGTAATTCAAAGACTAATTAGATTTGGAACTGGTACTGAATTTCACGACAAGAAATGCCAAAGACATGATGTAATGAACTAATATCAGGGAATGACTGATGTAGCAAGGATTTCTCCCTACTACAGGGGCAAGAATGGCTCCCTTCTGCTTATAGGGCAGGAGGGTAGGTTTCTGCTAATGGTAAATGCTGAAAAATGAAACGAAAATGTAAATGACAGAATAGTAAACTAACACTAAGGCTAAGCTAATGACAGAAAGAAATAGAAGCAATGTTGATGAACCCCTCTGCAAACACGGGTTAGGGTTCCGCCTTCAAAACCTGCAAAATAAACCTAAGCTACAATGGAAAAACCTGTAAAACAATGTTAAAAAGAAAAACAAAACCTACAAATGGGGAAAAGGGTTAGAAAGAAAAGCATATTAAACAACTAAGAAACATAAATAAAACATGGTATACCTTCTCTGGTGGAAATGGGCCACCATGCCCAAGCTTGTGGAAGCACCTCTCTTGGTTGGGGAGCAATGGCTCAATGGGGATGGAGATGGAGGAGAGGGAGTGTGGGTGGTTTGAGAGGCAAAGGTCTCAAATCATCCACGGGCAGCGTAACAATAGGCAATGGGAGAAGTGTCTTGAGAGTGAACCCCCACCCTTCTTTTATAGCTTTTCCAAGGGGTTTTAGGGTTTTAAGCCCTTGGTCAGGGTTTTAGCCCCTTTTTTAGTGCTTTAGCTCTTAGGGGGCTATTTTGGGCTCCTTTTGGGGTTTTTATCCCTTTTTCTTCATCCTTAGGCTATTTTGGAGGTGTGGGGGTCTAATGGAAGGTCTAATGGAGTGATATGAGTGTTGTAAGATGGTTTCCTTGGGTGGTATAGGCCATTGAGAGCTATGTGGGGGATTTTTGGGTTAACAGATTGCCCCCTGATGTGTGAGGGTAGGAGCTCAACATATGGCCGACAGACATCATAGGATTTGCTGTGTAGAGGTGGTGCTTCCGGGACTGGGGCATGGTGGCTTTTGGTTTTTGTATTAATTTGGTTCCCATCAATGGGTGAGATACAATAAATGTGTGACATGTATATGGATGAGGTGGGCATCCCCATGCTCATGACAATGTCAAAAGAATAATTTGATCTATGCTCTAAAATACAAGAGCCGATCATATACAACTGATGTTACAATGTTGGTTGCCTCTATGTGAGGCTGAATACAATACTGACCTGGTACATTAGACCCATGGCATTCTCATGGAATGCTACATCTTTATGACTAACGGTCTATTGGATCTGGTACATAGCTGTGTGGACTTGCTGATTGAGATTCAAAGTCTCTGCGGTACAAGTATGATGTATCGATCATAAAGGTATATCGAAGCGCTGCTGGGGCTTCTGAACACTGTCTCAAACGCAACCCGAAAATCACAAGGGACATGACCTGTTTAGGTCCCTCAAGTGGACTCACCAATGTGTTGGAGTCAGGTGACATCTGAGGTCTTTGACCAAGTACTGTGCAGAAAAAACCCTGTACGAATCTCAACGATGCGATGATGGAGTTGAAGTCGAGCACATGAGAAACAACCATCCCGAGAGGCACTAAGGACTCCTCTCAAGTGGTCCAAGGAACTCATCAACAATGTCAATGAAACCAAGGTACAGGGACCTTTGGGTCTATCCTCTAGAATATGTGTGTTGGCGTTGACAGAGGGAGACCTGCCCTTAGCCAAGGTAATGATGTTTCCTTGACTAGGAGCACAAGGGAGAAAACCGAAAGGTGTGAAGCAATCTGCGGACCGACTCACTGAATTGTGGGGGGAGGGGAGGGAAGGGAAAGAAATGAACAGGGGTAGGGGGGAGTGGGAGACTCAAACTTCCTTTGTTCAGAGTATGATGGCAGGGCGGACTGTTATGGAGAGAAATTCCTATGGCTTGGGGTACCACAATAGACAGCTTGAATCCAGAAATCAATCATTTTCAATATGCAATAGAAATCAAATATCTAACATTAAAGGATTAGATCTCATACCTTATTCTGGACGGTTGAAGTAGATCCCCATTGATATTTCCAACTTCAGCTTGAATTGATGAATCACTTCCTCAACAACAAGTAAATAAGACAAGCATACTATATATATTGGTGTTAGATCTATTCTAGCATATATAATCAATAATGTATAAGCATTTGAAATCACCCATGGATAAAATATGCATTCAAACATACATTATTGGATAGGAAAAAATATTTCTATTAATATAAAATCAGAGATTACAATGAATACAACCTCTGTCAGCATGTCTACGAATTGGAGAAACTAAATCCCCCACTTGGGCCTCCACCACCTCAATCCTCCATCTCTCGATAGCAAGCTCACAAGAAAAAGGAAAGCTTGGGAAGAACAACAAAGTGCTCCAAGTAACAAAGGGATGCAGACTCAAGCATAAGTTCCAGCAACAATGGACTATAGTTTCTTTGCTCACAATTCTTTTATGCCTTCAATGTATCCAAATAGATCCTTATATAGCTTTTCAAAGGGGTAATGAAAGGTCGAATCCGAGTGATCTCAAGGCATATGGAAGGCTAGGAGACAAGTGAGTCGGATCCATGTCAAGAAAAACTCCAAAAGGATTTGGATTTTGTACACATCCCGATGTACGTGGTTTTAGTGGTCAAACCCGCGTATATACACGATTAGGGGTTTAAAAGTAGCGTGTATCAATTTTCACATGTTTATAGGGATGGTCTAGGAAACATCAAAGGACAAAAAATGGTCCAAGGGGTCTAAGGAGTCCGCAGAGGGACAGGGGAAGGCCATACAAGTGTGATTCACCTGGAGTGGTAAAATTAGCTATAACAGATTCCCCCTAATGTGTGAGGTCAGAGGGGTCATACGATGGCCGAAATACATTATAAGTCCATCCCAGAAGTGGAGTGATGAAGAATCCCAAATGGAAGACCAGCCACCCAATTAGCATAGTACCATGATACAACTCTACACATAACTGCAAATACATCTAGTAGTTCTGGATACATAAGAGTACAATGGCCATGAATAGGCATGATACAAAATATCACATAAGTGGCCATCGCCACGTACAATATGCATAGATCAGAATCTCCATGATGAATATATACAAAGGATCATGATCTCCATAATGGATGAAGATATACAATGGATCAAGATTTTTATAATAGCTGGAAATGTCTGACATATACTAGAATCGAATCATGAGAGCTGAAATCTCATGAACACTGGCACGATCAAGGAGGTAGAATATAAGGGATGCCACCAATCTGGAAGGTCTTCTACACAAATCGCTACGAGTACATGTCCTACTATGTGAATAGAGGTGTCGAGGTCAAACATAGTATTCCATCGTCTGATTACCGGCCATTGATGTATACTGTTAACAGACGCGAGATCACCCACCGATAATGAAAATGGGAATCAAGGTACTAGAGTGCAAACTAACAAGTGTGAATAAATGTGTTGAGGTCGAACATTTGAGAGGATCCATTGATCAAGGGACATTGATGTATTCCCAAAAAACTGTTGATGGCGAGAGAACCTACCACTAATGACTGCAAGTCTCAAGGCACTCAAAAATGACTCTAGATTCCAATCCCAGAATAAATGATCTGAATTCAATGGGATGAAATCTGCTGGAAGGAGGGCATTAAGGAATCCCCCATCATTCAACACGAGGTACTTAACAAAGCTGTATAATGTGGAAGGACTCGATCATAAGGTGCACGAACTAGTAACTGTACCAGGAATGACCGACATGCAAAGTCAAGATAACTGAGGAATGGCCGACTCAGGTTTTAACTTCCTTCGAACAAGAGCATAATGGTGAATGGTGACTGAATAAAGGCAGCATAGAATCGATATACAAAACTAGGACATCTCTGCGACACAGGAGGCATTGACAGAGGCTCCATGGGGACTGGAAGCTTAACCAGTTGACGGAGATAAACTCAGATAAACAAGTACAGCTCCTAAATTCAAAATATAAACTCAACCAACGGATGTCATAGACAGTGCTCTATTCGAAGGTGACACGACTCGACAGCTGCCAAAGATAACATCTTTCCTTATCTGGATTTTTGGTTTTTTGATTTTTTTTGGACTTTTTCAAATATTTAAAAATCTTGAAAAAGAATAAAACTGTTTTATAGTTATAGACTAGGAGGAGACGAGTGTCATATGGGAAAACAAACTAGTTCCAAGTAGTGGAACATACCTATGCTCAATTCAAGGATACATGTGTAGGATAGCGACACTCAGGGGAAAGTCCCCTCCTAGTAAAAATAGGGAATCAAGCTGCCAAGGATATATAAAATGACTCTGCATGGCTAGACATGATACAAGCTCGGGCTATATGGATGAAACTCAATGTCAAGGAAGCCATCGTAAGGCTCAATAAGGCAGACAAAGCTCATGATAATGCAATTGCAACTTGACATAAGAGAGTCCTGAGGAAAATAGGCCAGAAAAATATCAAGAGGAGTATGAGGCTCTTGTTAAATGTCATGGCGATACTATACAATAGACTCCCACACCCTAAGGGACAAAATGTCAGCATGGGCACCAAATGCAAATAAGGCACTAACTAGGGTACCCATGTAAGGTCAAGCTCTACCACTCATATCATGCCACTTCTAAAACAACAAGAAGGTTCCGTGACATAATAGAGTGGGTTCATACCTAAGGCTATAATGAAACGGTCATAAGTTCATGCAAAATGCAAATGGTGATGAAACCTAACCTATATGCCAGTTTAGACATGATACCTGAAATCGGCACGAACAGGTCAATCCAACGGCTAAAACGACACTCAAAAAGGTCTCTACATCATAAATTAGTCCAAAAACAGTCCAAAAGGATTAGAAACGGTCCAAACCATAGGAAAGGGGGTAAATTTTTTCAAAAATTTGAAAAATTTCTATGAATAGTAAAAAATTCAAAACATTATAAAACATTTGAAATTTTTACCCATTTGAGCTGAGAACTTCAACAACAAATTCCAGGAGATCTAGCCGGCGGAATCCACTACCTTTTTTTCCATGTACTTACCCATGCTCTACTCTTTCATTTTGATGCAAATTTTGTCAAATTCCATGGTGTATTTGGGTTTCTAGGCCATTCTAAGATACGCGCCACGGCCCACATGAAAATCGAGGGTTTTTCCGTGTATAGGGATGGATATAGGGCGGGAAATGCCCTCAAAGTCGCGTACATACATGGATGTTTAGTAAACAGTTGCGTATGGGGCCGTGCTCAATGTTTCTTAAGTATTCTAATGGACAAAATTCAAATTTTATGTGCAGGATGGTCCTAGAATGGAGAGAACATGAGCATGGTGATGTAGAAGAGGCAGTAAGGGCAGATATAATGTCTCAACAAGCATTATGTGCTTGTAGGCTTTACAAATTTTGGTGTCTTGGTGGCTTAAGAGCCAAACTAGGACTATTGTAGATGTTAGTGGACTACTGGGATCCAGACTCAGAGTCGTTCCAGATAAACGGGATGTCCCTCACCATAGAAGTGGAGGACATATACTTTATTACTAGACTTTCCCGATGGGGGGAAGTGGTGAACCTATGTTCTCGCGGGCCCGGAGATGGCCTGACTATAGATTAGTACATTGCGGTGTACTGCTATCTAGACACGGAGAAGGTGGGGAGTTAGGTACCAACTAAATACATACAGGTGTTGGGCCTAAAGGCCATCCTATTGACACTAGGTAGGATAGCAGGCTTAGCTTCACTCCACCAGGCCTCACGACCTCTGATGTTTTATGTAGTGGAGTGCATGAGACCCACGGTATATGATTGGAGCACTGCACTACTGGGAAACATGAAGCACCAGCTCAGTGAGTGCAAGATGTGCAGAGTGCAAAAATTTGGTTTCAGCAGCATACTGAGCACATTTTTCTTTGAGCGTGTTCCAAGATTGAGCCCTAGAGTTGACGTTCCTCTACACGGGGTTCGAGATCCGGCCCAACGGCGTTGGGCAGATGCGATGCGCAGACTGGGTGGGGGTAGGGTGTCCAACCCCTATCCAGTTGATTTATTTTCATGGTGGCGACGATAGATAGTTGCCATCGATGACTACCCCTATGCGGGGATAGATTTTTGGGGAGACCCAGACATGCCGCTACCACCAGGATCGGCATACGGTGACATAGGTAATGAATCTCGACCCTCTTTTCAAAATTTTTGAGTTATTTAATTTTTTTTTTGTTGTGTTTTCTGATTATGTGGAATCAAAAGACATGTTTTTGGGTGATAATACATAGTGACATCTACCATATGCATGCAGATGTGGGACCACGGCGGCCTGAAGGCTTCCCTCATCATAGACGGAGGGGAATAGGAGACGATATCACAGGTGTGGATGTGGAGCAAACGCTCCAAAGCATTCATACCAGCTTCGTGATACTGATACATAGAGTACCCATGGCACAAGTCAAGGACTTGCCTGAGGCCATGCAGCGCCAGGTGGTGGGTGTACCACAAGCATGGGTGCGGCTATTTCGATGGCTAGCTAGAGCCATAATGACATTCCACGATCACAACCCCCTTCCTCCTCCACAGGGTTAGATACCTGGGAGTGATACATTTTGTACGACCGTGTATTATATTTTGGTGGCTCGGGAGCCCCATTTTTGTATTATGACACTATGTATTACCACATTTTGGATGTTTATAAAAACTTTTATGATGATCGGTTTATTTATTTACATGTGTAAAAATTTATGTTTGTGATGAGCTTATTGTGTATGAAACAAATGCCAATATAAGACGTAGTTAGCATATGAGTCAGCAACTTGACTATTAATTCTTGGAATATGTATATATGTTATATTGTCAAATTGTCGTTCTAATAATCTCACACGTAAGAATATTCTTAATAATGTCGGATCTCTAACATGGTACAAACCATTAAGTTGTGACACTACTAACTCCGAATCATGTCGTACCTCAAGAGAGAGAACACCATGTGAAATGGCATCCCATAGAAGTTTAATAATGACACTATATTCAGCAAAATTGTTTGAAGATGGCCGTAAACATACACCTCCTGAAGACAATACCTGATCCATAAGAGTATAAATCACCCAAGCAACAGAGGTTGAGTGTTGAGTGTGACGGCTTGCACCATCCATGAATCCTATGAAGATGGAAGATTCCATTGACATCTGCCAAAAGAAACAGAAACTAATCACAAACTCGATCACCATAAGAAAAAGACCTTCCTATGCAAAATTGTACAATAATATACAATAACCAGCCTTGGCTAAAAATCATGCATAGTACTTCTTGAGATAGAGCCCATTTCTAGGCTCCGCCAAGGGCGTTCCCTCATAATCCACTAACTCATAAGTGCCCTTCTCTAACACACATTTGATGATGTAATGACCAGGCCACATGGGGTTAAAATTTCCTGCCCCCAAGGATTCTTTCAGTTGATCCCACAAAAGGATCAAGTCTCCCTCACTAAACCTCCTTGGACGGACAGAATTATCGTACTGGACCTTTACGCGATGCTTATTTAATTCTAGAGCCACCAAGGCATCTCAGCACTGCTCATCAAGTTGCTCAAGGTGGACCAAACACTCCTCCAATGGTGAAGTGTCTGGTAAGAGCTCTATGGCTAGCTTCAAAGAAGGAATCTCGCACTCAACCGGCAATATCGACTCCACTCCATGTACAAGTTGATATGGAGAAAAACCAGTGGCAGTCTTAACAGCGGTTCTAAGACCACAAAGCAGGATATAACATAATGTGCCAATTATTCTTTCTTTGTGCAATGGTTCGTTGGAGAATGGATTTGAGTGATTTGTTCACTGCTTCTACCCGTCCATTCGCTTGAGGGTAGTAAGAGGAGGAATTATTTTGCTTGTACCCTAACTTTGATGCCAACTCTTCCATCATATGATTCTAAAAGTGCGAGCCATGGTCAGTGACAAGCTCCTTCGGAATCCTGAATCGAGTAATAATCTGGTTGAATACGAAGTGCGTGGCTGTCTCACCGTCGAATTTAATTGTAGGCATAACCTTAGCCCATTTCGTGATGTAGTCAACAACCACTATGATATGATGATGCCCCCCAGCTAAAGCTAGGTTGCAATCCATAAAATCAAGCCCCCACTTAGTGAAGGGACCAACGGTGATGATACGATGTAACGGGGCAGGTTTCAAGCGCATATTATGTGCAAACACCTGGCAAGGGTGGCACCTCTTGACCGCATCTACACAATCCTTAAATATCAATGGCCAGAAATAACCCGCTCTTAAGATTTTTCGGGCTATAGAAAGCCCGGATAAATGACCACCACACGCCCCTCCATGGAAATCATTCAACACTACCTCAGCCTCTTCATGAGTCAAACAATGATGTAAAATGGAATCTACCCCACGGTGGTACAAAGTGTTATCCACTATGAGGTAATTCTTAGACACGTGACATAACCGTCGTCGTTCATCTCATGAGAGGTGAGTAGGGACCTTCAATGTTTGTAAATATATAATGATATCCCCATACCATGGGTCTAAAGTTGAGATTAAGAAGATGTGCTCATCGATAAATGTATCTTCACAAACCAACTCCTTGGCCTCGCTTGGGAAATCCAATATAAGCTCCGCAAAAATTAACGATTTCTTCGATTTTGCTGAAACAAACTTGAGATCGAATTCTTTCAAGATGACAATCCATTTATTATATTTTCCCCCAATCATCCTTCAAGTGAGGACGAATTGAAATGGATTGACATGGGCTACAACCAAGGTCTGGCGAAGGAGAATATAATGTCTCAACCATTGAACCGCATGTACGGTAGCTAAGGCAAGCTTCTCAACATGGGAATAATGTATCTCCACGTCAATAATATTTCGGCTCAGATAGTATATGACATGCTCTTGGAGCTCCTCATCCTCTTGAACCAAAACCATACCAATCGTCTCCATGGATGCGACCACATAAAGTAGAAAATCACGGCTATAGTCTGGGGGACTAATCACCGGGGTCAATGCTAGGGCTCGCTTGAGCACATCAAAGGACTCTTGGGCTCGCTCATCCCAACAAAAGGTGGTGTCCTTCTTCAAAATACGCATGAAGCCTCTAGTCAAATTGGCGAAATTGACAAAGAATCTCCTTAAGAAGTTTTCCATGCCTTGCAAACATTGAAGATGACAAATGTTTTTCATGGGAGACAACTGAAGTATTGCCTCAACCTTCAAAGGGTCGACTCTTATACCCTCTTTAGAAACAATGAATCCTAATAAGTGCCCTAACTTCACACAAAATATGCACTTGTGAGGATTTAACCTGACCAAATAATGGCGGCACCTTTCGAATACCAATCTCAAATGATAGGAATGACATTCTCATATGAGAATGAGCAGCAAGGTCATCCAAAAACACTTCGATAATTGATTTGAGATCATGGAAGATCAAGGTCATAGCCTGCTGAAAAGTAGCTCCCACATTCTTAAGGCCAAAAGGCATTTTTTGATATGCAAAAGTTCCCCAAGGACAAATAAATGCAGTATTATGTTGGTCCTCAGGTTTAATTTGTATCTAATTATATCCGGAAAAGCCATCCATAAAGGAAAAACCTCGCTACCCGTACACTCATCCAAAATATGATCAATAAATGGTGTAGGGAAATTGTCCTTAGGATAGGCATGATTCAAATCACGGAAATCAATACATATGCAGATCGCCCCCTGCTTCTTATCAACCGGAATGGGGTTTGAAACCCACTCCATTAAGGGAACGGGATAGATAAAACTGACTTTCAATAGTTTTTCTATCTCTGCCTTAATCGTGGGTGCTTTCCTAGGATTCACTGCATGCAGGCGTTGTCGAACAGGCTTAGCATTGGGATAAGTCTTAATCTCGTGTTCAACAATGTGAGGGTTGATACCTAGCATTCCATCGTAAGACCAAGCAAAGATATCATGAAATTCTTTAAATAGCTCGATGTATTCTTGAATCTCAGCATGGGAACATTCTGCCCCAATATAGACATTCTCTATCCTTCGAGGATTGCGAGAGATATTGATAGGAATCGTTGGAGATATATTTTCCATGTTCCCGTCAGCCATCGGATGAGGAGAGCTTAATGGAACCATGGGACTACCAATTCTCTCACTAAGAACCTCTCTAAAGTCCTCACGCTCCAAGCAGTCAAGCTCGAGAAGAAAGTAAGATCTATGATGGAGCTCTTCCCATGGTGGCTCAAATCCCGACATGGCCTCAATAATCGCTTTGTCTGAAGGAAAAACACTATCAAGGCAGTCGTGCACATGAGAAGACTGAACTGCCCATGTAGGAAACACATACGGGTCCTCCTCCTCCGTTTGCAAAGAGGAAGGACTAGGCTCTGCAACACGCTCCAGATTAGCTTGATAAGCTACCATAGTTGTAGGCAATGACACGTTCGTCACGATGGGCTCACTCGAAGTATTCAGTGTAGGAAGAATCCAAGGATCTTCCATATGAATCATGTGAAAAGACACCGATCTCATAGATGTTGAAGCCTCACCGGAACTAGACCCTATCATGAGGATAGGTGCAGGACAACTAAAACTTCCCATGAGGGATGGATACATGCCCACACCCACACTCCTAGTTTCCGACTGAGAGTACTCTACAATCGGGATCGAAGCTCCCAAAGATGTGGTAACCAACGGATTCTTGAATGATGTTTGATCAATCGTAACTATCTTCCCATTAAATAGAAAGCATACAACGTGAAATAGTGAAGAAGCTACGGCTTGCATATTGTACATCCAATTCCTACCAAGCAAGAGATTGTATTCAAGGGGCGCATCAACCACCTTGACCTCTATCGCAATGCTCTTCCCTCCCAAATGGACCTTAAGGGAAGGAAGGATCCTGTGTGGCCTAAACGATCTCCCATCAAACGCAGTTAACATGGTCACAGACTTAGACAACTCAGGGGAACCTAAACCCTTCCAACACGATAAATACATCACAGAAGCAGCAGTGCCTTCGTCAATCACAGTGCGCTTGATGGTCATGTTGAGACATTCTACATGAATCAAAAGAGACACATAGTAAGGCAAGCGAGGCTGAAGTCCTACAGTTTCAAATTTAATCACAGAGGAAGAATTATCCTCATTCACACCAAGGGCAGAAAGCAAATCCTTCCTTTGTGAAGGACAACTCTGAAGTACTTCTAGTGCAGACATCGCATAAGGAGTGTGGCCCAAATCCTCGACAACAGAATAGTTCTGGGTGGCTCGGACATTAGGATTGTGCCCTGAACGCTTAAGGAATCCCTTAGGAATGCGAGGTGTAGCTTTAGGTTTATCCACAGGTTTTTCAATATGCAAAGGAGTCCTTGGTGGATCAGGTTCCTTATCTGGGGTTGGGTTGTGATGAACCATAGTCCTTCGCACAGGTCATAAATTTTGCAGCACGTAACATGTTAATGCAACCACAACCACTACCCTCCGGCAGATCTTGATCACCACCAGACTGATCATGGGTCCTCGAGTTCATGTTTTGATTGTGAGGTAAAGGGTTAGTCAGCATAGCTAGGCCCTGTGCTAAGAATCTCGAGGCTTCATCGATACGAGGGCACAAATAAGTGAGGTGATTTTCCTTACACAACTTGCAAGGAAATTTAACCTTACATTTAGCTTGCTTTTCCCCCCTAGAATTATGAGCGTTCTTGTCATTATTATTAGCATTTTCATTCCTATTCCCAACCTTACAATTGTTTTTACCCTTCTTTTAATTCCTTCCGGGTTGCTGGTTACCCTTCTGGTTCGACGATTGCACCAAAAGAACACTCGACGTTTGGGTGGGTTGAGATGAAGCCGTGGCTTGTCCCAAAGTATATTGGTTGATTGACAATTGAATGACTTGTTTTGCAACCGAATCCCCAGGTTTAGCACTCGCACAACCAACAATGCCATCGGCATGTGGTCCAGGTTTAACTTTGGGGTTGAAACTAGAACGCGGAGCATTGGGAATGATCTCATATAACAAACCGGATTGAGCATGAATCAAATCCAGTTCCTGCACCCTAAAAATGGCTTGTTCCTCATTTTGCATGCCGGATGTAGAAACATCCTTCACTATATAAGGAAATAACGAATTAAGGAACGATTCGAGGAGGAATTCTGGCAGTATAAAGGCTTTAATCAACCTCTTCCATCTATGCCACTCTTGGATATGGTCCGAGATATGTGTTGCTTTATCCTGCCGAAATTTCAACAAGAGTTCCATACCAATGTCGTAACGCACTGGTAGCTGGAAGTGGTTAAGAAAATTCATCGCTAGGTCATTGAACAAAGCGAATGCCCCCCTAGGTAGCTCTATATACCATTTCACGGCAGGCCCTGTAAGGGTGCATTGAAATAGCCTTAAATGGATTGAATCTTGGTGTAAGGAATTTGAAGAGCACCATAGGTGAAAGGTAGTAACATGTTCGCTCGGATCCTCTCCCGGTTTGCCCTCAAATTTGGGTATGTCTGAGGGATGCTTAGTAGGGACAGCCGGCCAAGCTGGGTCATGAGCTGCAGGATTGTTCGTTAGTCTCGACAAGTCAAGAAGATTTAGTGTTGCGAGGAAAGGGAGCCTAGGATGAGTAGGTTGATGGACCGCTCCCTGATAGTTCTGATTCACATAGGACTGATTACCATAACCACCATGGCCTTGGCCATAGTGCCCTCCTCTCGTTTTACCCATATAGGGTGGCATGGAAGCACCATAGTGTGGTGTACCTTGACTATTCAGAGCTACAAAGCCGTAATTTGGAGAGTAAGCAGGTTGTTGATACCCGTACCCATAAGGTGAAGAACCATATCCATACTGCATCCCATAATAAGGTCCACAAGTCATCGCATGAGATGTCGCATGAGACACTCCGTAAGTAGGAATATATGCTCTGAAAGTAGGAATATACATTCTGGAAGTAGGAATATATGCTCCGGAAGTAGTAACATGACCTCTAGAAGTATGAACATGACTTCCTAAAACAATGGGTGGTACTTGAACCTGAGACACAACTGGTCGAGTAACAGTAGTATGGACATGACTCGTAGCAACGTTCCAGCCCGAAGGACCATGTGAATGAGGTGGAGGGTGAACATTCAAAGAACTAGGGACAGAGGATGAAGGGAGCTGTGTAATTATGTACGTGTTGTTCCCTATAGTCACTCATCTCAGATCTGGTATCCTAATAGGATCACTAGCCCTAGGCCTAGCAAGAATATGTGATGTAGCTTCCACTGTCAGGATGGAAGGTGCAATGTGACTTGTGCTCCCAAATCTCTCTACATGGTAAGGAATGAGAGTGCCCCCAGGCGTAGTGTTAGGCTCAAACTCCAACTCAACATGAAATGCCAAACCATGTGTGGGAAAACCAAACATACCATAACTACCATAACTAGTGCTTGTGGGTTCAAAATGAGTCTCATCATCCTTCGGCATTCCATACCGACGATGCGTCAATGGGGGATCAACATTAGAGTAAGTAGGTCTATGAAAAGTACCTATCTTAGAAATCACAGGACCTAACTCAATAAAATCAGGTGAAGGATCATAGTTAGGAGTAAACTCCCCATCTTCCACTTGAATGGAGAAGGTGGTTCAGGAATACCTTCAACATGGTCTCCCATCGTGTGTGAATCAATGTACGAAGTAGTCCTCCTGGACTGTCTATTACTCTCTCCTAAAGGAGGAGGAAACGTAGAAGGTGGAAGTCATGCTAAACGACAAGAACGACGAGGTGCCAAACTCGAATCCACAATGACTCAAAAAATATAAAAGACTCTCTATCTACGTAAACCCTAGGAAAGCTAACATGCACAGAGCATACACCAATAAAATCTAAATCCAAACATAAGAAATCAAGGGTAGGATAAATGAGCTCCTGAATGAAGCAGGTATGTCTCGCCTAGGAGAGGCTTGATCACACTCCCATACACAACAAGCGGAGGTATGTAACCAATTATTGTGGCCCTCATCTTCAACGCATAAAGAAACTATGTTGTCCCACCCCAACTTTCCCGGGACACCCGCAGAATAACCCCTACAGAGTACACTCTCGATATTCTAGGTAAGGCCACTAAGGTCACCTCAATATAATCAATGCTCAGGCGAAAATTCGCAGGTGGGATTGACCGTATGGGCAGGGTAGCAAAGCCAAAAACTCTTGAAAGAGCCCCCATATACGAATACAATCCTGGAAATATCTCCGGTGGTACTCAGTTATGACTAGGGGTCATCCTAATCAATATCCGCTCACACTGCCTCGTGCTTAACTCCCTTTTGAGAGGAGGATCCTGAGAAACACTGGTCATACCAAGGAATTTCACACACTCACCTAGACAGACACATACATGTTGTTTAGTGGTCTTGGAGAATTTACTCACAATGAACTATTCCAAGACCCTAAAACCTAATCTTGTTGGTGAACCCTATCAAATAAAATAGTGTAGTTCATTTAAATTAAGTGTTGATTTTAATTGGCTTTATTACTCAAAAGAGGTATATGACCATGCAAATAATGGCGTTAAGACACAACAAGACACAAAAAGTACACCTAACAATCAATGCAAATGCATTGTGTCCATGAAAATCAGGGTATGCTACTACGTGAAATGCACAATTTTTTTCGAATGATAAATGCAAGTTTTTCTATATGAAATCCTGACTAATAATACTTCAAAGCAAATCTAGTGCAAGTACTATGCAAAATGCAAGATTCAATGCATAATGATAAGTAAATATTTTTCGATTTTTTGAAATAAAGATGAGATACTAAAGCAAAAGAATGGTTTTACAACCCCCAGACTGTGCAAGCACACTCAAGCAGCACTCAAGCAAAGTACTAAGGTAAAAGAAATCTAATGCACTAATCCCAAAACAAAAAATAAAAATGCAATGACAAGAACATTCTTCAAAAAATAAATTTTACCCTAAAAAAAATGTCTCTGGTCAGAAATAGAGGTGTATACAGACTCTAGCAGTATCAAAGGAGACTCAGCGATCATCAAAATTCACCCAGCAACAATAAATCTTCCTCTAGAAGGAAAAACTAAGGGCATACATGACTGTTTGCAATAAACCCGCATGTGTACGTGGAAATAGCAGTGAAGCCCGCGTATATACATGACTGTGAGTTAAAAACTTGCATACAGGAAGAAAGGTGCATAAAAATAAAGGCAAACAGACAAGCTGAGATAAACTTCACACCAATCAAACACTACTAGGAAAACATGCCCCCAGACCCGACATAGAAACAAGAGAAAAAAGAGCAATTCAAAGTCATTGAATGCCGATAGAAAACCACCAAAGGACAACTACTAGGAACTCCCCAATGGAGTCGCCAATTCTGTTACGGAGAGAAATTCCTATGGCTTGGGGTACGACAATAGGCAGCTTGACTCCAGAAATCAATCCTTTCCAATATGCAATAGAAATCAAATATCTAACATTAAAGGATCGGGCCTCATACCTTATTCCAGACAGTTGAAGTAGATCCCCGTTGAGCTTTCCAACTTCAGCTTGAATTGATGAATCACTTCCTCAATAACAAGTAAACAAGACAAGCATACTATATATATTGGTGTTATGTCTATTCTAGCATATATAATCAACAATGTATAAGCATTTGAAATCATCCATGGATAAAATATTCATTCAAACATACATTATTGGACAGGAAAAGATATTTCTATTAATATAAAATCAGAGATTACAATGAATACAACGTCTGTCAGCACGTTTGGGAATCGGAGAAACTGAATCCCCCACTTGGGCCTCCACCACCTCAATCCTCCATCTCTTGATAGCAAGCTCAAAAGAAAAAGGCAAGCTTGGGAAGAACAACAAAGTGCTCCAAGGGACAAAGGGATGCAGACTCAAGCATAAGTTTTGGCAATAATGGACTATAGTTTCTTTGCTCACAATTCTCTTATGCCTTCAATGTATCCAAAGAGTTCCTTATATAGCTTTTCAAAGGGGTAATGAAAGGTCGAATCCAAGCGATCTCAAGGCATATGGAAGGCTAGGAGACAAGTGAGTCGGATCCATGTCAAGGAAAACTACAAAAGGATTTTGATTTTGTACACATCTCGATGTACGCGGTTTTAGTGGTCAAACCCGCGTATATACGTGATTAGGGGTTTAAAAGTCGCGTGTATCAATTTTCACATGTTTATTGGGATGGTCTAGGAAACATCAAAGGATAAAAAATGGTCCAAGGGGTCTAAGGAGTCTGTAGAGGGACAAGGGAAGGCCATACAAGTGTGATTCACCCGGAGTAGTAAAATCAGCTATAACATGGACCATGCAGCAAATGAAACTGACTCATGGGAATGGGATCATAGCTGTAATACCGGGAATGTCGCTGCAGATGGGAAATACTTGGAGGAGGTGGACACTTTTGATACTGATGGGATCCAAGGAAGACACATTGCAAAGTACTCTGAACAAAGGCGACCCAATGTGGGGATGCTGCCAAACTATTTTCTGTGGGGTGGTGTCTAGGGACACCATTGTGGTACGATCTCGTGGAGTTTTTGCGATCCCGAGAAGGTAAATGCTTGATGGTTCTTTCAATTTTAGAGAGTCTAAAAGCATGAAGAAAAATCCAGTGGGGGCTCTTTTTCATTGGTAGTCTCCTGTGCCCAAAAATGGATAAAAGTATACATAGGAGAGATCGCCCATCCTAGAGGGGATGAGAGACTTCTTTACCGTTGGTAGTCCAATCAGGCCGGAAAAAGTTAAACCTATACTGGGTGGAAAATCATTTAAATAATTTTATGAGAATGAATGAAACCAAGTTTGCTCGGCAATATTTTCTTGTTGAGACAGCTGGAAAAGAGCTTAACGACAATCGGTGGTGAGCTTTTTCGTAAAGTGCAGCCCCTCTGCCTGAGAAAGCATAAAAGCATGTAGAGGGGAACGGTCTTGGCTTGAGTGTGCCAAGGAGGTCCTTTTCATGAAATGGTCTACATGGTCCGCAAAGGGAGATAAACGAGACGATGTAGATGCCCTTTCCTATACTTTAGTGAGCAAGAAAGGAAGCAGCTACGCTCAACAATATTTTCATTGTTTTAAGGAGTCGGAAAAGAGCTTAAATGAAACTCCAATGTGGTCAACTGATGGTGGCACATGTGGTGCCCCATGTCGGGATGGTGGATAGAGTTCCAAAGGTCATTCGCACAGTATGGATGGAGCAGAAGGCTCTCAACCATACCAATACATGCACGGGATAGATTGCGGCAGAGGCTCGTGAGTCGGTGCGGCAGAGGCACGCAAACCAAAGTGGCTCTCGGACAGAGGTCAGAAGAGCGTGTGTGTGTGTTGCGGTGGATGGACTTGACTATATGCGATGTAAGTACAAGTCCAGAGGCACTTATATGCCAAATACATGGAAGAAAAATAAAGGGTTTTGTGGATGATGGTCCATATGTCCGTGTAAGGTGCGGTGGAAAAGACAATTATAAATACAAAAATAAAAGTAAAATTACATTCCTTAATGGGTGGTGGCGCAAAAACTCGCATGAGTTGCAGTCGAGAAGTGTGATACAAGTACAGGTCCATAGACACTCGCATCGTCATGTCATGGCTCATGAATCGAGGTGACTTGTGGGATGTTAAAATAGAAAACAAAAAGAAAAATGGTGACCCTTAATGGGCGGTGGCCCGAAAGACTACATGAGTAGCGGTAGGGAAGAGTGATACAAGTACAGGTTTGTAGACACTTGCATCATTATGTCGTGGCTCGTAAATCAAGGTAGCTTCTAGGAAACGGTCCCAAAATTTATTTATTAAACATGAGACAATGGTCTCATAAGAAGATAGAAATTCAAGTTAGGAGGTGTGAGAGGCGTCTTGAACCGCTTTTAGGTGACTTTGGATTAGCAACTGATGGCGTTGCCCCTGAATTGTGCTAAAAATCATTGAAAAATAAGAAAGGGAAAAAACTACACTATAAGGGACTCATAGTGGTTATATCAGGCATAGACTCTCTTTAGGTGGATCCCATTGTGCGGCTTCTTCAAGAGTCGACCATCTGATTCAGCGAAGAGGTATGACCCCTTGTCGAGACGAAGGTCATTGGCAAGGTGGGATGACGAAATCTGGTCTTTTATGGGAAGAACCAATTCCACACTATGGTTTAAATGGAATGGGGTAAAACCGAAGGAGGTCTTACAGATCTCTTCGTCATCACATAAGTGGTGCCGTGATAGATCAGGTGAATCTTCCACAGTCGATGAGACGGAAGGGAAAATGGTGCTAGAGATCATGTAAATGATATTGGTTATGGTTTTTGTGGCCTTGAACCCAGTCTCTATTAGAGGAAGAGGGGCAGGCCTGGAGACAGGAGGAGTATTTGATGGACTTAGAGGTAGGTGCAATATCATCTCAATTGGTTGGAAACGAGTCAACACATCATGGGGCCTCAGAGGTATGGTAGGTGGTTCAAGGTACCACACAGGATCTCCCAGTGTGAAATCCTATAGATTGCGGGTTTCCAAGACAGACTTACTCATGATGTCAGATGGTAGGAAAAGAAAAAGGAAAAGGAAAAGGAAAATGATCATGTTGATCGAGAATGAACTCCACTATTTCACTGGTAATTGAGGTTGAGGTTGCAACTGAGGTTGCAGTGGTGGCAGGAGAAACAACGGAAGAGAGAGGTCTGATGGACCATTGGTGATGGTGGAGACAAGAGGGTCTATAGAATTGGACATCATGTAAATGGACATGGTGTCTAAAGAAGGGGGTGGGGGATAGACTTCTTCGATCAGAGTGATCTCCGATTCAAGGGAATGTTGTCGAAGGTCGGCTAAATCCATTCGGAACTCAGACAAGTCTTGGCAATGGTGAGAATAGTGTCCATACAAACCGAAAAGGGTGCAAGCATGGTTTGTTCTCAATGCCTTGTTCTTGACTACTGGCGTGGTTGGGAGTTCAACCACGGGGATGCTTTCGTTCATATCCATGGCATCTAGATGAGCACAGATCACTGGGATTTTAGGGCAATTCTAAGTTGGATGGCCCTATTTTTCGCAGATGGCACAAGGTGGGACTTGTCATGGTTCTGCGGTGGCTTTGGTGTTCTTGCCCCTAGCCCTTTTGGGTTGGGGCGGTGTGGGTGCAGGTGCAGCGGTTGGCTTGTATGGACTAGGTGGAGGGTGAGACTCGACCGCGATAGGTTGCACCGGGGTTTAAACAACCTGGGGCATTGCTGGTTGAGTTGGTGGATCAAGATACCACACCGGGATGCCCAACGTAAAGTTGGGCAAGCTTAAGGTGGCCATGACCAGCTTGCTCATGACACCAGATGGGGGAAAGAGGAAGGGAATCATATGGACTGGAGATGAGCCCAGATAACTCCCTGCTGGTTGCATGTGGGGGTGAGGTTGTGATTGCAGCTGCGCGTAATGCTATTGCTTTGGGTGACATTGCAGCTGTTGTTGGTGTTGCGGCTACAAATGGTGTTGTGGTTGTGGTTGGGGCTGTGGCTATGGTTGTTGTTTGGGTGTAGCGGTGCTTGATGAGACCATGAACAAGTCCACAGTTTGCTTTTGTGTTTTTGGTGGTGACACCAATGGGAAAGGAGCCATCATGGTGGGATCGGTAAACAACCCAGGGCCCACATTCAACGGTGGGGAGGCTGGTGTGTTTTCAACAACAGTGTTGGTTGCGGGGATGACGTTAGCTTGTGTGGTCGCCACTTGCGGCTCAATGGTGGTGATGGTAGGGATAACGTTGGTAGGTGCTGTTAACCCTTGTGGATCATGTTAAGTGAGTTGGTCAACCATCACAATCTTCCCTTCATGGGGGAACATCATGAGGCGGAAGACAGTTGATGTGACTGCTCGCATGGAATACATGTAACTCCTCCTAAGGAGGAGGTTGTAGTCCAGTTGAGCGTTGAATGCTTCAATGTCAATCAAGACTGTCTTCCTGGATAACGTGATGGGGACATGGGGGAGGATTCCTTAGGCTTTAGTGGGATGTCCATCATAAGCCCGCAGAGTTGTGGACGATAGTTGCAGAATTGGTGATCCAAGTTTATGCTAAACCAAGGTAGACATGATGCACATGGATGCCCCCTCATCCACTATGCACTGATGCACAACCAAAGTTTGGATGGACACCAGAATTTGGAAGGCGATGGTTGATGGCATGTGCGGTTCCCCGTTCTCCATGTCGAAGATGATCAACTTGGAGTTGAAGGGGTCTACTACCCCTAGGGTAGCTAGCAAGGCTTTTCGCTGTGTTGGGAACGTTTTTAGCACCTCAAGAGTAGACATGGAAGTTGGCATTCCAACCAAATCATCCACAATGCTATAGCTGGTTGCAGCTCTAGCTGTGGAATTATTGGCAATTCTGCGTATGGGGGGGTGTGGGAATGGCAGTAATTGGAGAGGTAGGTTGGTTGTCTTAGACATGGATGCTGCTGATGAGTTGGCATGTTTCAATGGTGGTACCGTACTGATTTTGTCTAGTCTGTAAGTTAACCTCTTCAGTGGTCATGGCTAGCAGTTGGTGAACACCTGTTTCGGCCGTGGGAGATGCCCCTGGAGCGTTGGGATTGGCCTGGGGAGGGGGATCAGTTTCCACCAATCCTTGGACTAGTAGTGGGTTTTGAAGCACCATGGGAGGGGGTCCTTGTGGTGCCGGGTTGGGTTGGGCTTGATTAGCAGCATTGGCAGCTTGTTGGGCCTCATTTTGAATGGCCTGCTTAGTGCAAGCCATGAGGGGACACTCGAATGTGTAATTCCCATAGACATCATAGAGTGTACATGGTTGGTTTGTGCACAACGGGGCATTGCGTCTTGGTGGATTTTGTCGTGGGGGGTTTTAGGCTTGCCGGTTTGCCGTAGCATTGTAGGGAGGGTTCGGTTGTTGACCGCCTCCCTACGGTTGGTTATTGCCTTGGTTGCGGGTCTGGTTATTCCTAGCTTTCCCTTGTTGATTGTTGGGGGCAGGATGGTTCGGACGATTTTCCTGTGCAAACACTTGTCCCAACGGAGTGGGTGGAGCAGGGGCGGGGGCTTGCATAGGTTGTACTGGCAGTGCATAGTATATTTGTGGGGGTGGTTGTGCCACAAATGTGGCCATTTTACCCACATACTTCTATGTTGGCCAAGCCATGGCCTGATCCTGCTGCGGTGGCATAGGTTGTGCATAAGAAGTTGTTGCTCTAGACTGGGACATTATTCTAGCATAGTCCGGGGCTTGGTTCTGGTAAGAAACACTAGTAGTGTTGCTTGGTTGTGGTGTAACAACAGGTGGTGTCAGTCGAGGCTGCAGTTGTTGGGAGACCGACCCTATGATGTCGTCTGCAGCGTGGGATTCCCCCGGTGCATCGCGGTAGGAGGTACTTGGACGGGGAGTGTCTGGAATAACAATATACAAGTATCCAGACTGGGCATAGATGAGGTCAAATTGTTGGGCCTTCAGTATGGCCTCTTCTTCATATTGGGGATGTTCATATGTGATGTCCTTTGCGATGGGAGGGAGCAAAGTCTTAAGGAACCAATCCAAGAAGATCCTGTCGTCTAGTTGGATTTTGCATAAGCTACGGCGTCGCCCTCACTCATGGATATGGTCAGTTATGTGAGTGGCAGTGCTTTGATGGTAGGATAGCAGTATCTCCACCCCCTCATCATATCTGACAGGGAGTAGGAAATACTGTAGGAACATGAAGGCTAAGGAGTTGAAGTCGGGGTACTTGGCTTGTGGCAGCTCAATGTACCATTTGGCCACAACACTTGTAAGGGTGCATTGGAATAGCCTCAACCTGATGGAGTCATCTATGATGCTATTGGATGAGCACCATAGATAGAATGTCATTATGTGGTTTTGGGGACATTCCCTGGCTTTGCCTTCAAGCTTGGGGATGTCTGATGGCATCTTAGTTGGCATAGGTGGCGGATGGGGTCGTTTGTTAATCTGGCTAAGTCAGGAAAGTTGAGACGAGCCATGAAGGGTAGATTCAACCCCAAATTAATGTGGGATGGGGCTGCGATGGTGATGGTATTTGTAGGTGCATAGTGCATTTGCACAGCTGGGGGTGCTTGTGGTGGCACAATTTCATATGGGCCAGTGCCCCCAAGTGTTGTGGGTGGGATAGTATGAGTGGCGGGGACACTACGCCCATGTATGACAGTGGGGGCAATGTAAGTGGATGGTCCACTACCCCCCTGTGTGGTAGGAGGGGCAGTGTGTGTGGAGGGGCCAATGCCCCCATGTGTTGTAAGTGGGCCAGCTTGGCTGGTCACTATAGGCAGTGGCAGCTAACTAATGACAGTCTGCATGACTGTGCTTGGGCCACTTGCCAAGTTGTGGGTGACAAGTTGTGATGTGGACATGGGTCCACTTGTTAAGGTTAAGCTGAAAAATGGATCCAGGTTCACACTAGCCATGGGGCTTGATGGTGCGGTGTGGAGGTCTGGATCAGATTGATATGGGTCTGAGTCAGAATCAAAGGCTGTGTGGCCCTCTGATGGTGTGGGAGATCACTGAGAATGGCTTCGACGGTGCCGATCGAGTGTTTCGAATGGTGGTGGTTCACCTCTTAGGCGTGAGGAAGACGTGGAGGATCAATTGTGCTTGCTTTTATGTGTGAAACTGGTGTTAATGAGATTTGGACCCTAGTTTCAGTGGCTTCCTATTGGCTACAGGTGGTCACTTGGCCACCAAGACTGCTGGAAGACAACGCTTGGCTTGTTCCTCACAGGTTCTTCTACTCAATCAGAAGGGGTCATTGCCTGTTTTGCTTGGCAATTCCTCTCAGTGGGTAGCTACTTTGGGGTTCCTGTGGTACTCCTCACAATGAGTTTCTGGGTAGATCCCAAGTACTTCCCACAGTTGAAGAAATCAGGGACTTATGTCCTCAAAGAATGCAGAGTTGTTTGAACTTAGTGTAAATTAATAAATTTTAAGGCTTACTCAGTGTCATGAACTGAGTTGGGTTAATTAGTTGGTATGGTTTATTTGTTTGCTTTTTTTTTTTGGTATTTGGTTGCTACAATATAGTTTATGAATTCATCATGGTAGAGTTCATGTCATTGTGGTTGTGTATGCAAGCATAAATAAACATAAATTGTGAACAAGTACAATGATTAACCCTGAACATTTGCTAGCCTAACTATATGTCTACCTAACAGTGATATTCCTCTTCAACCAAGAGAAGGTGCTGGGCTCTCAACACAATGGAACTAAGCCCATCCGTAGATCCTCAGGTCACCTTCCAGATGCTAGGTTGGTCAATAGGGAGGACGCTTAGCACGATGAGAAGCCATCCTTCTTTACCCCCTCTACCTTCTAGGTCACCCAGTTTTAATGGTTTTGGAACAATATCATGGAGTGCCTAGATCTATACGAGCTTGCCCTTCGTCGTATCCCAGAATACCTCGGAGGGTGATGACTATGTAGAGGAGGAAGGGGAAGCAATATCGTTGATTTTAAGTTGATTTTAGTTAGACTAGGTTCATTTTATTAAGCCATAATGATTTACTTAACATTTACACATTGTTCATAAAATAAAATGTAGAAAATGAAAAAAGGAAATGAAATTAACTTGTAGTGGTGGACAGAGGCAGCTGAGCTGCACTAACAGTCCTCTGAAACTGAACTCTACAGTCTATTAAATTCAAATTAAAGTTTTGTTTGACACGCCGCACATTTCTGACCAAATCTGGCAAGGGGGCCACGATATTTTTTCAGAAATGAGCGAGGGGGTCGCATAGAATGCAGAAACAGCCACAATCTGAGTTTCTGGGCTGAAGTCATACTTATCGGGGGATTAAGTGCACCCTAGGTGCACTTGTTTTCCCATTAAGTGTGCCCCAGTCTCACCTTTTTCCCCGATAAGAGCGCCCTGCTCTGGGTTGGGTTTTTTTGGTGAGACAGAGTCAGATTTGGTCGACAGTAACTGGTACTGTGGTCAATTCGATTCGGTTTTTCCTAGTATAGGCTTCAACAATACCTAAAACAAGAAATAAACTGAATCTAAGACAGATTTAACAAGAAAATTTTGAAAACTAGGGTAAAGTTGAAAAAACTTGAAAAATTAAAATTTTGGCCCAGGGATCCTATGGGATCGACCTGGTATGGTCACCAGTTCTGTAGCAAGGATTTCTCCCTACTACAGGGGTAGGAATGGCTCCCTTCTACCTATAGGGTAGGAGGGTAGGTTCCTGCTAATGGTAAATGCTGAAAAACGAAACGGAAATGTAAATGACAGAATAGTAAACTAACACTAAGGCTAAGCTAATGACAAAAAGAAATAGAAGCAATGTTGATGAACCCCTCTGCAAACATGGGTTAGGGTTCCACCTTCAAAATGTGCAAACTAAACCTAAGCTACAATGGAAAAACCTGCAAAACAATGTTAAAAAGAAAAACAAAACCTGCAAATGGGGAAAAAGGTTAGAAAGCAAAGCATATTAAACAACTAAGAAACAGAAATAAAACATGGTATACCTTCTTTGGTGGAAATGGGCCACCATGTCCAAGCTTGTGGAAGCACCTCTCTTGGTTGGGGAGAAATGGATCAATGGGGATGGAGATGGAGGAGAGGGAGTGTGGGTGGTTTGAGAGGCAAAGGTCTCAAAGCATCCACGGGCAGCGTAACAATAGGAAATGGGAGAAGTGTCTTGAGAGTGACCCCCCACCCTCCTTTTATAGGTTTTCCAAGGGGTTTTAGGGTTTTAATCCCTTGGTCAGGGTTTTAGCCCCCTTTTCCCTAACTTTAGCCCCTTTTAGGGTTTTACCCCCTTTTTGAGGGCTTTAGCTCCTAGGGGGCTATTTTGGGCTCCTTTTTGGGGTTTTTAGCCCTTTTTCTTCATCCTTAGGCTATTTTGGAGGTGTGGGGGTCTAATGGAAGGTCTAATGGAGTGATATGAGTGTTGTAAGATGGTTTCCTTGGGTGTTGTAGGCCATTGAGAGCTATGTGGAGGATTTTTGGGTTAACAACTGACACAAAAGGTTAAGGAAATTGCAGAATGTCTGACAAAGGTTTAATCCTTGAAAAATGAGCATGACACAAAAGTGACTTAGGCTAATTTTGACACAACGGGATCAATGGCACAAATATGCAATGTAGGAGACATTGACAGATTCCCCATATAATTGGAAAAGAAGCCAACTAGAGGAGTAAGAAACTCTGAATCAGGATAAAGTCAAAATCTGAGACCCAACTATTGATAGACTCAAAACTGGTGATTTGTTCAAGGAGAAAGGCCTTATTGCCATGATTTAAAATGCATGTGAATGAACTTCCCTTTCTTCTTTCTTGTAAAGGTTTAACGAGTCCAAGAAATCCTATCAAATTGAGCACATAGATCTATTGATCAAAACACAACTCACAAGAATAGATCACACAATTTACTCGGTAATTGAAGAATGAAACAATGCAAAAATGGCTTGCAACTGTGAATGCTTTCATTAATCAAAAGTAATTAGATAATAATTACAATGAAGTTCAATGGCTAAATAGACACAAGCAATTCGAATCCATGCAAGAAAATTTGAATTGATTAGACTCTACTTGACTGAATAGTTAACTAACCTTGTCTAAATCATTATCGGAGGACTAAATGGTTAACTGACCTTGTCTAAATCATTATAAGAGTTCATCAAAGTTCTAAATCACAACTCAAGTGTCTAATTAAATATTAACTAAGCCTAATTGACTGTGGTAGGTGAGGAATGCACCTCTCTTGCATGCAGCCATACAAACCTAGCTCTAAATGAATGTAGAGGACTAGAACTGAATGTAACTGACTCCTAACTGAGCTTGACTAGTCACCAACTCAACTCAACTAACCTGGGTTGGTATCGACACTCCCAGTGGCTCCTAAATTGTAGGGATTGATATAGGAGTCTCCTAAACTGATGCATGCAAGTGAAATAAGTGGCAGTAGGTCTCAATTATTGTTCCCCACACTTTAGTAACTGGAACATGTGCCCTAAATAGGCCAAGTGGACCCAATGGTGCTAGTGACTAAAAATAGAATTGATGGATTCCCGATTTAGACTTGACTCCTGATTTAGAGACGTGACCAAATTGGACAAGGGAGGATTAATAATACTAAAACCCCCCCTGAATGCTAACTTGGACAATCTGTGGGCCCTAGTAACTAATACCATAGGTCACTCATTAGATCAAGTAAAGTGAAGTAACTACTCAATACAACGAGCTAGGGAAAAAACCACATGGGAAAAAATCCCCCTATAACTAAGCAGATAAAATTAGGATCAACTCTATGAAGAGGTGTATGATAAACTCTATTCTTCTAAATGTAGTGAGATTGAGCCCTTTCCATGTAGCATATTATAGGAAGTCTATTTCATCTCTCTGAAGGAGGTAATATTGCATGACATAGCACAAGGGTCTTTCCCTTCTAAGTGTCAGATTGATTTCCAGTCATCTTCCTAGCTTCTAGTTTGGAAGGAGGGACTCGATCTGGATCTGAATCAACCTGAATCTCAATCTCATAAACTAATATAGCTAGATCTGCAATACTAGTGGAAACTGCAAAAGATGTATATGAAATGTTTTTACCTTCCCTAGAAAGTGGTTGTTGAGAGTGCACTGGTTTTGAAAATGACATGAAGTGTGAGAACTCATATGCCTTGGAGGCATGATTTGCAGCACCCTTTGCTATGATGTTTCCATTAGAGATATATGTGATCTCCACTGAGTTAGAACCAAATATGACTCACTTTGGAGAGCCAATATGGGTCATCTGGTATACAAATAACAAGTTTGCAGCTAGGGAGAGAACATAAAGCACATCTTTGAACTTTCCATGTTCAAGATTGATAGAGCCTTTCCCTTTGGCTTGAAATTTACTGCTATTTCCCATCTGAATAATAGGACCATCAAAATACTACAAGGAAGATAATTATTATCTGGATGCAGCCATATGATTGGAAGCTCCAGAATCAATGGCGAAGTCATGTGCTGTGGAGCAGCTAGCCTTCAATGCATGGCATGTCTCTTAATATTCTTCAGTTTATTCCTTTTGGTCAGCCTTCCTTACGCTAGCAGGTACAGTAATGTTATTCTTCTTTAGAAGAAGAGCCATCTCATCTATTGTTCTTCTCATACAGGTGCTTTCTGGATGAAAGACCCTTCCACAGTAAGAATAGAGTGTCTTTCCTTTGCCATTATTCTTGTTTCTATTCAAACCTGAAGGCTCTTTTGAATGCTCTTTCTCTATAGGAGACTCATCCTTTTTCTTCCCTTTGTCATTCGCTACCTTAGGTCCTCTTGCAATAAGTGCTTGATCTCTGGAAGATCGAATAATCCCCATTTGGATCAATTTGTCATGCTCCTGAGTAGGGGATTCAATGAAAGAGTCAAGAGTAGGCATCTTCCATTTTGGAGTAGAGAGATTCACAAAATGAAATGTTGATACAAAGACTGAATAGTCTGCACCAAGCTTGGAGAGAATGGGAAGGATGAGTTGATCATCCTCCTTCTATACCTTACACAACTTCAATTTGAACATTAGATTCTTGAATTTTGTGAAGAATTCATTGAGTGTTTTGAAATTGGATGGATGGAGAAAGATCATCTCATTCTCCAGCCGATAGACCCTCATATAATATTGCTTGTCAAATAAGGAGGCAATCTTATCCCAAACCTCCTTGTGAGCCTTCAATCCATTGATATGGAAGAGAAGATCTTGAGAGATTGAGAGGCACAAGCATCCATAGGCTTCATCAAGCCTGTTCCAATTCTTTTCTTTGTCAACATAATGAATTGGTTCTTTTTCTACTTACATTGTTACTTTGAAGAGTCTTTTGGAGCGTAGCTGCATCTCCATGTCCTCCTTCCACTGGTGATAGTTGAAAGGAGTGAGGAGTTCCATTGGAGGGGCCATTTAGAATGCAGTAGAGAAGACTAATCTGCTGTAGTGAATGCTATGAAGGAGACTGAGCTGCTTGTAGTGAATGCAGTAAAGAGGAATGATAAACCTGTAAATCACACAATCAAATAGATAAAATAAGGTTAACAGTCTGCACTTTTGGAATTTCCTTCACACCCAGCATAGTTGATAGACCAAGCTTGATCAACAATTCCTTAACTTGGATATTAAGTGGTAAATTTGCCACTTCTGGTGTGTGGAAATTGAACCCAAGAGATAGAACAATTACACTCACAAAATTGCTAATCAAACATGCAAAATTCACACCAAAGGAGACTGAAATTGGAGCATAACATTGATCTGTATTCAATAAGTGTACAATAGCCAACCTTATGAAGTAATATGCTGCTGCAATATATAATTACATGAGATATTTGACTGCATAAGGATGCCATTCGAAATGGTGAAAAAATAGGCTTACTAAATCTAGTCAAATCCCCCATAGGTGCATAAGCAGTTTCCAAATCTACCAAGATGCTCACGAATTGGCTAAGTCAAGTAGGAAAGCTAATGAGGGATGGAAAGACAACTCATAAATTCTTTTATTAGGAGAAAAGGATGGAGGAGGACAAGTCAAATACACCTAGTCTAGCTTTTCCTTTTGCCTTAAATCTCAATAAAATAGGCAGCTTTTCAGAAATAACAGATATGCACTTTGGAGGATCTGGAATAAAGAATACATGCTAAATAAGGTTTCCAAGATGTTCCCCAAGCACTCCATGACTCAGTTTTAGCATGTGTTGACTTCTAGGACTTGTAGAAGGCAACTAGCATAGAGTGGAATCTAGGAAACTAGGTAATAAGACAAAAATAATTAAAATTAATGTCTAAGGCAGGTAACTATGGGTTGATTATTCTAAAGCCCCCCCTTAAGCCTGACTTTATGAATAAATATTAGAAAAATATAGGGCCTAGAAACAAGGCTTAGTCACCCTTTACATATTTCTTGTCCATACAACCAAGGAAAGAGGCAAAAACCCAGTGGAAAAATCCTCCGTTAAACATGTAGAAATTCAGGCCAGCAGTAGATTAATTTTACCCACAACAATTATCAATTGATCATGCAAAATTGCTTACAATGGAGACTGAATATGGAGCTGTAACACAAAATTATATTAACTGAGTGTACAATAGCCAACCCTGTAATAACATAGGTTGCTGAATATATAGAATATATCAAGAGATCAAATGCATAAGGAGGCATTCAAAACTAGCATAAAGCAGGCTTACCCAAAATAGGCAAATCCCCCATAGGTGTAAAAAGCTGATCCCAAATCTGTCATGAGGCTCACGAATTGGCAAGGGTGCATGGGCAAGATAATGAGTTGTGGAATGGCAGCTCATACATGCTTTTGCATGGAGGAAAGAGTGGAGGATGAAAGGGGCAAAAAACAAGTTCACCTCACTTAGTCTTTCTTTCCTATGTGCCTTAAAACACTGAAAAAGCAGGCAATAAAGCAGAAAAAGCAGAAGGGCGCCTAGGAGGCCAGGAATAAAGTAGATTTGATTCCTAAGGCTTTCCCAAGTGCTACATGAGTCAAATATGGCAAGTTTGACCTCTATGGATAGGAAATTAGCAACTTGCACATGGTGGGACTCATGAACTAGGAAAATAAGACAAAAATAAATGAATTAATGTCTAAGTGGGTAATACTATGGGTTTGATTATTCTAACACCCCCCCTTAAGCCTGAATTTATGATTAATATATCAAAAAATATAGGGCCTAGCAGCAAGGTTTAGTCACCCTTTTACATACTGAAAGTCCATACAACCAAGGAAAGAGGCAAAACCAACTTGGGAAAATCCTCCCTTAAACATGGACTGTAAAACAAAATTGTAGAAGCTTGTCTCCACTCATGCCTTTACAGCATGATCAGCAATCCCCAGCAGTGATTTGAGATTGCTGAAGGTCTTCTCACAAAATGCTTTGGTGAAGACATCAGCTACTTGTTCTGAACATGAACAGAAGAGTAGGTGAATGGTGCCATCATGCACAAGCTCTCTGATGTAGTGCATGTGAATCTCAATGTGTTTGGTTCTCTGCTTCTGAACTGGATCTTTGAAGATTTGAATGGTACTTTGGTTATCACAGTAGATGGTAGTTGAGTACTCAGGTTCGAAACCACACTCTCCAAGTAAACCCTGCAACCATAAACACTGAGTTGTTGCATTAACAACTCCTCTGTACTCAGCTTCTGTAGATGAGAGTGAAATGGCACTCTGTTTCTTGCTTGAACAGCTGATTGGCCCTTCTACAAGCATGAACAAATATCCTGAAGTGGACTTTCTATCTGTGCTATCACCTACCCAATCACTGTCAGTAAATCCAATCAAATCAAGATCAGATTTTTCCTTATAGAAGATCCCATGTGTCCTTGTTCCCTGAACAAAGTTAAGGATCCTTTTGGCTGCTTTCCAATGGATCTCATGAGGATGATCCATGAATCTAGAAGCCACACTTACTGCATAACAAATATCAGGTCGATTATGTGTCAGATACAATAAACATCCAATCAATTTCCTATAGAGTGTATTGTTTACCATCGGTGGAGAATCATTTTCCTCCAGCTTTACTCCTGAAAAGAAAGGAGTTTTGCTTGCTTTGCAGTCTTGCATTATGAATTTGATCAGCAAATCCAAGGCATACTTGGACTGGTGCACCTTTATTCCATATTTGGTTTGAGCAATCTCAAGCCCCAGAAATTGACTTAAGAGCTCCAAATCTGTCATGGAGAAGGCTTGGTTCATAGCTCCTTTTAAGGAAGCAATCTCAGCCTGTGAGCTTCCTGTAATGAGGAGGTCATCAAAATATAACACAATGATCATTAATGAGCCATTAACAGACTTCAAATAGACATTTGGATCTGATTTGCACCGAACAAAATTCAGAGATAGCAAGAAGCTATCTATCTTGGCATACCAAGCCCTGGGGGCTTGCTTTAGCCCATACAATGACTTTCTCAACCTGCACACAAGAGAAGGGTTAGTAGAAAAACCTTGAGGCTGCTGCATATATATCTCCTCAGTGAGATCTCCATTCAGAAAGGCACATTTTACATCCATGTGATGTACCTCCCATTGCCTTGAGTCTGCAATGGCTAGAGCTAGCCTGATGGAATCCATCTTTGCCACTGGGGAAAAGGTCTCATTGTAATCGATGCCATGAACATGTGAGTAGAATTTAGCTACCAATATAGCCTTGTACTTTAGTGGTGAACCATCAGCAGCAAATTTGGTCTTATAGACCCACTTACACTGTACTAGTTTTCTCCCTGGAGGAAGATCCACTAGCTCCCATGTGTTGCTCTTCTGGAGTGAACTGAACTCCTCCTTCATGGAAGCTTGCCATGTTGGATCTCCTGATTCTTATTCATATGTTTGAGGATTAGAATCCACCATCAAATATCATTTTTCAACAAACATAGGATCCTTCATGCACAGACCACTCTCAAATTGAGATCTAGTCCTCCTTGGGTCATTTGGATCCCCAACTAGCTCTCCTGCTGCACGTAGTGTCTTGGATGCCAATTTAGGCCTTGTGGGGATTTTTCGGTCTGCAATAAACTCATATCCATCAGACAAATTAGAATCAGCATGTTCAACAAACTCTTTACTTACTTCTTGAGGTTCAGGTGGTGAAGAGGCTTCACCAATTTCCACTTCTGCAAGGGGTTCTTCTTCAAACTGAACACACCTTTCAATGAAGGCTTTGTTTGTGCTCAAGTTTATCAACTTGTACCCTTTTGAATCTTCAGAGTATCCAACAAAAAGACACTCTTGGCTTTGGGGCTGCAAAGCCTTCCTCTTCTCTGTCGGAATTCTAGCCCATGCCTTTGAGCCAAAAATCCTGAAATGGGTCACATCTGGCTTGTGACCACTCCATGCTTCGAAGGGATTCATGACATCAAGTTGTTTGTGAGGCACCCTATTCTGAATATAGGCTGCACAGTTGATAGCTTCGGCGCAA
>LPNX011142270.1:0-46450 GCA_001517045.1 Pseudotsuga menziesii | reverse complement strand
TACTAAAACCCCCCCTGAATGCTAACTTGGACAATCTGTGGGCCCTAGTAACTAATACCATAGGTCACTCATTAGATCAAGTAAAGTGAAGTAACTACTCAATACAACGAGCCAGGGAAAAAACCACATGGGAAAAATCCCCCCCTATAACTAAGCAGATAAAATTAGGATCAACTCTATGAAGAGGTGTATGATAAACTCTATTCTTCTAAATGTAGTGAGATTGAGCCCTTTCCATGTAGCATATTATAGGAAGTCTATTTCATCTCTCTGAAGGAGGTAATATTGCATGACATAGCACAAGGGTCTTTCCCTTCTAAATGTCAGATTGATTTCCAGTCATCTTCCTAGCTTCTAGTTTGGAAGGAGGGACTCGATCTGGATCTGAATCAACCTGAATCTCAATCTCATAAACTATTATAGCTAGATCTGCAATACTAGTGGAAACTGCAAAAGATGTATATGAAATGTTTTTACCTTCCCTAGAAAGTGGTTGTTGAGAGTGCACTGGTTTTGAAAATGACATGAAGTGTGAGAACTCATATGCCTTGGAGGCATGATTTGCAGCACCCTTTGCTATGATGTTTCCATTAAAGATATATGTGATCTCCACTGAGTCAGAACCAAATATGACTCACTTTGGAGAGCCAATATGGGTCATCTGGTATACAAATAACAAGTTTGCAGCTAGGGAGAGAACATAAAGCACATCTTTGAACTTTCCATGTTCAAGATTGATAGAGCCTTTCCCTTTGGCTTGAAATTTACTGCTATTTCCCATCTGAATAATAGGACCATCAAAATACTACAAGGAAGATAATTATTATCTGGATGCAGCCATATGATTGGAAGCTCCAGAATCAATGGCGAAGGCATGTGCTGTGGAGCAGCTAGCCTTCAATGCATGGCATGTCTCTTAATATTCTTCAGTTTCTTCCTTTTGGTCAGCCTTCCTTACGCTAGCAGGTACAGTAATGTTATTCTTCTTTAGAAGAAGAGCCATCTCATCTATTGTTCTTCTCATACAGGTGCTTTCTGGATGAAAGCCCCTTCCATAGTAAGAATAGAGTGTCTTTCCTTTGCCATTATTCTTGTTTCTATTCAAACCTGAAGGCTCTTTTGAATGCTCTTTCTCTATAGGAGACTCATCCTTTTTCTTCCCTTTGTCATTCGCTACCTTAGGTCCTCCTGCAATAAGTGCTTGATCTCTGGAAGATCGAATAATCCCCATTTGGATCAATTTGTCATGCTCCTGAGTAGGGGATTCAATGAAAGAGTCAAGAGTAGGCATATTCCATTTTGGAGTAGAGAGATTCACAGAATGAAATGTTGATACAAAGACTGAATAGTCTGCACCAAGCTTGGAGAGAATGGGAAGGATGAGTTGATCATCCTCCTTCTATACCTTACACAACTTCAATTTGAACATTAGATTCTTGAATTTTGTGAAGAAGTCATTGAGTGTTTTGAAATTGGATGGATGGAGAAAGATCATCTCATTCTTCAGCCGATAGACCCTCATATAATATTGCTTGTCAAATAAGGAGGCAAGCTTATCCCAAAACTCCTTGTGAGCCTTCAATCCATTGATATGGAAGAGAAGATCTTGAGAGATTGAGAGGCACAAGCATCCATAGGCTTCATCAAGCCTGTTCCAATTCTTTTCTTTGTCAACATAATGAATTGGTTCTTTTTCTACTTACATTGTGACTTTGAAGAGTCTTTTGGAGCGTAGCTGCATCTCCATGTCCTGCTTCCACTGGTGATAGTTGAAAGGAGTGAGGAGTTCCATTGGAGGGGCCATTTAGAATGTAGTAGAGAAGACTAATCTGCTGTAGTGAATGCTATGAAGGAGACTGAGCTGCTTGTAGTGAATGCAGTAAAGAGGAATGAAAAACCTGTAAATCACACAATCAAATAGATAAAATAAGGTTAACAGTCTGCACTTTTGGAATTTCCTTCACACCCAGCATAGTTGATAGACCAAGCTTGATCAACAATTCCTTAACTTGGATATTAAGTGGTAAATTTGCCACTTCTGGTGTGTGGAAATTGAACCCAAGAGATAGAACAATTACACTCACAAAATTGCTAATCAAACATGCAAAATTCACACCAAAGGAGACTGAAATTGGAGCATAAAACTGATCTGTATTCAATAAGTGTACAATAGCCAACCTTATGAAGTAATATGCTGCTGCAATATATAATTACATGAGATATTTGACTGCATAAGGATGCCATTCGAAATGGTGAAAAAATAGGCTTACTAAATCTAGTCAAATCCCCCATAGGTGCATAAGCAGTTTCCAAATCTACCAAGATGCTCACGAATTGGCTAAGTCAAGTAGGAAAGCTAATGAGGGATGGAAAGACAACTCATAAATTCTTTTATTAGGAGAAAAGGATGGAGGAGGACAAGTCAAATACACCTAGTCTAGCTTTTCCTTTTGCCTTAAATCTCAATAAAATAGGCAGCTTTTCAGAAATAACAGATATGCACTTTGGAGGATCTGGAATAAAGAAGACATGCTAAATTAGGTTTCCAAGATGTTCCCCAAGCACTCCATGACTCAGTTTTAGCATGTGTTGACTTCTAGGACTTGTAGAAGGCAACTAGCATAGAGTGGAATCTAGGAAACTAGGTAATAAGACAAAAATAATTAAAATTAATGTCTAAGGTAGGTAACTATGGGTTGATTATTCTAAAGCCCCCCCTTAAGCCCGACTTTATGAATAAATATTAGAAAAATATAGGGCCTAGAAACAAGGCTTAGTCACCCTTTACATATTTCTTGTCCATACAACCAAGGAAAGAGGAAAAAACCCAGTGGAAAAATCCTCCGTTAAACATGTAGAAATTCAGGCCAGCAGTAGATTAATTTTACCCACAACAATTATCAATTGATCATGCAAAATTGCTTACAATGGAGACTGAATATGGAGCTGTAACACAAAATTATATTAACTGAGTGTACAATATCCAACCCTGTAATAACATAGGTTGCTGAATATATAGAATACATCAAGAGATCAAATGCATAAGGAGGCATTCAAAACTAGCATAAAGCAGGCTTACCCAAAATAGGCAAATCCCCCATAGGTGTAAAAAGCTGATCCCAAATCTGTCATGAGGCTCACGAATTGGCAAGGGTGCATGGGCAATCTAATGAGTGGTGGAATGGCAGCTCATACATGCTTTTGCATGGAGGAAAGAGTGGAGGATGACAGGGGCAAAAAACAAGTTCACCTCACCTAGTCTTGCTTTCCTATGTGCCTTAAAACACTGAAAAAGCAGGAAATAAAGCATAAAAAGCAGAAGGGCGCCTAGGAGGCCAGGAATAAAGCAGATTTGATTCCTAAGGCTTTCCCAAGATCTACATGAGTCAAAGATGGCAATTTTGACCTCTATGGATAGGCAATTAGCAACTTGCACATGGTGGGACTCATGAACTAGGCAAATAAGACAAAAATAAATGAATTAATGTCTAAGTGGGTAATACTATGGGTTTGATTATTCTAACAAAACATGGATAGGAAAAACAAAATTTTTGGAAATATTGTCATCAATCATGCTTCACAGCATGATAAAAAATCCCCAGTAGTGATTTGAGATTGCGGAAGGTCTTCTCACAAAAAACTTTGGTGAAGATGTCTGCTATTCGTTTCAAAGATGCACAGAAGAGTAGATCAATGGTGCCATCATACACAAGCTGTTTGATGTAATGCATATGGATCTCAATTTGCTTGGTTTGCTGTCTCTAAACTGGATCATTGCATATTCAAATGGTGCTCTAATTATCATAGTATATAATAGTTAAAAACTATGATTCGAAACCACATTCTCCAAGTATCCCCTGCAAACACAAATATTGAGTTGCTGCATTTACAACTCCTCTATACTCTGCTTCTGTAGATGAGATTGCTATGGCACTCTGCTTCTTGCTTCACCAGCTGATTGGTACTTCAGCAAGCATGAACACATATCTTGATGTAGAATTTCGATCTGTGTTGTCACCTGCCCAATCACCGTCAGTAAACCCAATCAAATCAAGATCAAATTTTTCTTTGTAGAAGATCCCATGAGTTCTTGTTCCTCAAACAAAATTTAGGATCCTTTTGGTTTCTCTTCAATGGATCTCATGAGGCTGATCCATGTATATTGAAGCCACACTAACTGCATAAGATATATCAGGTCGAGTGTGTGTAAGATAAAGCAAACACCCAATCAACTGCCTATACAGTGTATTATTTACCATAGGAGAAGAACCTGCTTCTTCAAGCTTAACTCTTGAAAGGAAGGGAGTCTTGCTTGGATTGCAATATTTCATGTTGAACTTGTTCAGCAAATCCAGAGCATACTTGGACTGATGTACTTTTATTCCATGTTGGGATTGAGCAATTTCGAGACCCAAGAATTGGCTCAACAATCCCAAATTTGTCATAAAAAATGCATGGTTCATTGCATCCTTCAAGGAGGAAATCTCTTTCTTTGAATTTCCTATAATCAGAAGGTCATCCAGATACAAGACAATGGCAGGTGCAGTTATCCCTTGTGGATCAATTCTATTGATTGTAGGGATAACATTGGAGGGTGCAGTTAGCCCTTGCAGATCGTGATAAGTCAGTTGGTCAACCATCACAATTTTCCCTTCAGGAGGGAACATCATGAGATGGAAAATAGTTGATGCTACGGCTCTCATGGTGTACATATAAATTCTTCTGAGGAGAAGGTTATAGTCCAACTAAGTATTGACAACCTCTATGTCAATCAGTATTGTTTTCTCAGCTAATGTGATGGGGACATGGGGGAGGATTCCTTGGGCTTTAGTGGGGTGGCCATATTAATCCCGTAGAGTAGTGGAGGATGGTTGCAGAATTAGGGATCCAAGATTTTTCTAGACTAAGGTAGTCATAACGAATGTGGATTCCCCCTCATCCATTATGCACTAGTGCATGACTAAATTCTGGATGGAAACCAAGGTTTTGAAGGAGATGGTTGATGGCATCTGCGGCTCTCCATTCTCTTTGTCTAATGTGATCAACTTGGATTCTGAGGGGTCTACAGTGCCAAGGGCGACTAGTAAGGCTTTCCGCTGTGTTGGGAAAGTTTTGAGTACCTCAAGAGTGGACATGGCGATAGGTGTTTGGGCCAAATCATCCACGATGTTGTAGCTTACAGCAACTCTAGTCATGACGTTGTTGGCAACCCACCGTATGGGGGGCATGGAGGGAAAAGGGGTAGATGAAGAGGTGCATTGGCTATTTTGGATGAAGATGCCGCTGATGTGTCAATGGGTTTGGTGTTGGTTCCGTACTGATTTCGTTTAGTCTATAAATTGACCTCTTCATTTGTCATGGCTAACAGGTGGTGAGGACCTATTTCTTCTGTCGGAGGTGCCCCCAGGGCTTTGGGATTGGGCTGGGGAGTGGTGTAATTGCTACCATTCCTTGGACTAGCAATGGGTTTTGGAGGACCATGGGTGGGGTCCCTAGTGGTTCCGGGCTAGGTTGAGCTTGGGCTACCGTATTGGGAGCATGCTGAACCTCATTGCGAATGGCTTGCTTGGTGCGACCCATGGATGGGAATTCATGTGTATAGTGCCCATAGACCTCACACAACTTGAATGGCTGGTTTGTGTGCAAAAAAGCATTGTGTCTAGGTGTGTTTGGTTGCTGAGGATTTTGGGATGGCTGGTTTGTCCTTGCATTTTTGGGAGGGTTTGGTTATTGACTGCCTCCCTGCAGTTGATTGTTGCCTTGGTTCCGGGCTTGGTTATTTCCAGCCTGTCCTTGTTGGTTATTGGGGGATACCTATTTAGGACAATTTTGTTGTGCAAAAGCCTATCCTAAAGCTGCTAGTGGAGTGGGGAAGGGGGATTAAATAGCTTGCACTGGTGGTGCAAAGTAGACTTGTGTGGGTGTAGGTGGCACAAATGTGGGCATTTGTCCTGCATATTGTTGTGCTGGCCAAGATAATTCCTGGGCCTACTATGGTGGCACAAGTTGTGCATACGAAGTTCTGGCTCTGGATTGTGACATCATTCTTGCATAGTCTGAAGTTTGGTTTTGGTAGGAAACACTGGGGGTGTTTCTTGGTTGTGGTGGTATTGTAGGTGGTGTCAGACAGTGTTGTGGTTGGTGGGAGACAGAACTTATGATGCCATCTGTGACATGGGATGCCCCTAGTGCATCCCGGTAGGAGGTGCCTGCATGGGGAGCATATAGAATGACAGTGTAAAGGTATCCAGACTGTGCATAGATCATATCAAACTGCTGAGATTTCAAGATGATCTCCTCTTTGGATTGGGTACATTCGGATGTGACATCCTTTGCTATAGGTGGTAGCAAAGTTTTTAGGAACCAATCTAGGAAGATCTTGTCATCAAGTTGAATTTTTCATGAACTAAGGTGTCACCTCCACTCATGGATGTGGTCAGCTATGTGGGTCACAGTATTCTAGCAGCAAGATAGCAAGATCTCCACCCCTTCATCATATCTTATGGGGAGTTGGAAATACTGTAGGAACATGAAAGCCAAGGAGTTTAAATTCGGGTACTTGGCTTATGGTAGCTCAATGTACCACTTGGCTGCAACACCTACGAGGGTGTGTTGGAACAGTCTAAGTATGATTGAATCATCTACGATGCTATTTAATGAGAACCATAGGTGAAATGTCATGATATGGTTTTGGGGGAACTCCCCTGCCTTCCCTTCAAACTTGGGAATGTTTGAAGGGAGTTTGGTTGGCATGGGAGGCCAAAAGGTTTGATGGTGGATAGGGTCATTTGTTAACCGAGCCAATTAAGGTAGGTTGAGGTATTCCATGAAAGGAAGGTTTGACCCAATTTTGATGTGTGATGGGGCAGCAATG
Organism: Pseudotsuga menziesii; assembly: GCA_001517045.1. NCBI lineage: Eukaryota > Viridiplantae > Streptophyta > Pinopsida > Pinales > Pinaceae > Pseudotsuga > Pseudotsuga menziesii. The sequence continues at coordinate 39,576 of LPNX011142270.1, read as the reverse complement.
GTGGTGGGGTTTGTAGGGACATGATGCACCTGCATAACTGGGGGTACTTGTAGCACCGTTGTGGATGGGCCACTTCCCCCAAGTGTGGTAAATGAAACTGTGTGAGTGGAAGGGACACTGCCCCCATGTATGATAGGTGCGGTAGTGTAGGTGGAAGGGCCAATGCCCCCAGGCATGCCAAGTGGGACAGTGTGGGCGGAAGGGACATTGCCCCCATGTATGATGGGAGGGATAGTATAGCTGAAAGGGATACTACCCCCAATTGTGACAGGTAGGACAGCTTCACTAGTCAATATGGGTGGCAGTAACTGGCTTATGATGGTTTTCATGATCAAGTTGGGGCCACTAGCAAGGGTGTTGGTGGTGGTGTGGGGTGTGGACATGGGTCCACTTCCAATAAATAAGTCGAAAAATGGATTCGGGTTTGCAGCATCCATGGGGCTAGATGGTGTAGTATGTGTTATAATTTAATCATTAAGATAGCATTATATTTTGATCTTTACTGAGAGAATAACAAGCACATCAATCAAACACAAGAGACAATGAACAAAGTGTTTATCCTCGGGGAAACCATAAATGGTGAAAACCCTGCAACTTCCTCAGAGATAGAATTAGCACCAAAATAGAAAAGCCCCAAAATAGTAAGTGATATCCCGACAACAGTAACCTTCTTCTTATCTAGCCCCAGTGTCTTTTCCTTCCTCAACTATGCACTACACTTGCATGTGTGTAAGTTGTGTGATAAATAGAGACTCCAGCTCTCTATTTATACTAATTGTGACATGACTAAAACCCTACCAGGGTCGACCTCTACTAGGAGAGTCTAATAACCCTAGTGCGCCAGAACTGCAGGGACTTTAACCCTTAGACAATAGGAGGGTTACCCACAATGACTTGACATGACTTGTTTACATGATAGACCTTCCCGATAGGAACATCGAGGCATGACATAACTCAAGTACATCCTGGAATAAACATCGGGTTACAATATATAATAAATACAAGTCAAATACATTCCGAAGTTACATATACATCAACACTCCCTCTTAACTAGGAAGGTATTCTTTCGACACAATTTTCAGCACAAGTCTTCTTCTCTGTATCTTCTGGATCATCATCGAGTCCTCATCATATTCAAGTCTTCTTCATCTTCAAGTCATCTTCATCTTCAAGTCATCTTCATCATCGGATCTGGATCATCACTCGGTCTGGATCATCACTGGACATCATCACTTGATCTGGATCATCACTAGGCATCATCACTGGATCTGGATCATCACTGGGCATCATCACTGGATCTGGATCATTTATGTTGGATCATGATCACTGGATCTGGATCATCATCACTCGATCTAGATCATCACTGGGCATCATCATAGGTGCTATCTCTTGATTCTTCTCATCATAGGAACCTCTACAGAGCCATTCATTTTTCATATTGGATGTATCATCTCAAAGCTAGTCTTTTTTCATACTAGATGAGGCATCACAGAGCTTGTCCTTTTTCATACCAGATGAGGCATCACAGAGCTGGTCCTTTTCCATACCAGATGTGGCAGCTACTTAGAGCTAGTCCTTTTTAATACTAGATGAGTCTTCTCAGAGCTAGTCCTTTTTCATACTAGATAAGGCATCACAGAGCTAGTCCTTTTTCATACCAGATGATGCATCACAGAGCTGGTCCTTTTTCATACTAGATGTGGCAGCCACTCAGAGCTAGTCCTTTTTCATACCAGATGAGTCTTCTCAGAGCTATTCCTTTTTCATACTAGATGAGGCATCACAGAGCTGGTCCTTTTTCATACCAGATGAGGCATCACAGAGCTGGTCCTTTTTCATACCAGATGTGGCGACTACTCAGAGCTAGTCCTTTTTCATACTAGATGAGTCTTCTCAGTGCTAGTCCTTTTTCATACTAGATGAGGAATCACATAGCCAACCCTTTTGCATGCTGGATGTGCCATCTACACAGAGCTAGTCCTTTTTTATACTAGATGTGTCTTCACAGAGCCAACCCTTTTTCATCCTGGATGTGGCATCTACACAGAGCTAGTCCTTTTTCATACTAGATGTGTCTTCACAGATCCATCCCTTTTTCATGTTGGATGTGGCATCCACATATACCTAACAATGGATGGAACCAATCCTCTCACCATGTCACACCTCTTACATTCGACCATGGAAGGAACCAATCCTCTCACCATGTCAGAATGGCACAACACTTACATCTGATCATGGAAGGAACCAATCTTCTAACCATGTCAGAAGGGCTCAGTATGGACACATCATTTCCTCTTGGGAAGAACCTTGATTTGGAGAACACCAAGCTTCTCCCTGAAGTACTCAAACTTCACCCTAGCCAATGGCTTAGTCAACACATCAGCTATCTGTTCATTTGTCGCAACATATTGGAGCTTCACTACTCATCTCTACAACATATCCCTGATATAGTGATACTTGATCTCGATATGATTCGACTTGTCATGGAATACTGGATTCTTTGACAATTTTACACAACTCTCGTTTTCACAGTATATATAAGTAGCATCTAACTAGAGATCAAATAAATCAGATAGTAGCTTTCTCAGCCATACTTCCTCACAACTAACTGAACAGGCTGCAACATACTCTGTTTCATCTATACTCAGTGCCACACAGGATTGCTTCTTGCTAAACCATGAGATCACACCTGATCCCGTACTAAAGCAACACCCTGAAGTGCTCTTCCTATCGATGGCACTGCCTGCCCAATCTGAATCAACATAACCCTCTAGGTTAATCCTTTGATCAGCCTTATACTTGAGCCCATAATACACCGTACCCTTCAGGTACCTCAGAATATGCTTTGCAGTAGTTAAGTGAACATGTCTCGGATCTGTCAAGTATTGGCTCAAGGTGTTCACAGCAAAGCAAATATTTGGTCTCGTGCTCATCAGGTACATCAAGGACCCAATCATCTGACGATACATCATGGAATCAACTGTCTCTGATGAAGCATCACTCAATAGCAAGTTTAGGTTTGATGCCATAGGTGTGGTTAATGCCTTGCAGTCCATCATCCCAAATCTCTTCAGGATCTCTACTGCATACTTTCCTTGTCCAATGAAGATTCCATCTGTAGTCTTCCTGATCCGGCGGATTATTCCTTTTCAAAGTTACACTGATCCAAGATAAAGGAATATGGTACAATGTTTCAAAGAAGCGGTGGGAAAAATAAAAACAATGGAAACACACAAGCATCGGAGGTCGGAAGAAGATCTCTTTCCGCAACGTCGGAGGTCGGAAGAAGATCTCTTTCCACAATGCCGGAGGTCGGAAGAAGATCTCTTTCTGCAATGTCGAAGGTCGGAAGAAGATCTCCTTCTACAATGTCGGAGCACACAAGCATCGGAGGTCGGAAGAAGATCTCTTTCCGCAATAGCGGAAACTTAAATCACGTTCAGAACGGATCGGAAGTCAGAGCGATAAGGAGCCGCAATGGGGAAACTTAAATATTAAGTATCGGCGAAGTAAATCGACGGAAACAGAAGACTTAGAGATAGTTCCATCCGCCACTGTGGAAGACTTAGAGACAAGACGTCCCGATGGAAAACCTGATGGAAACCGATTGAGACAGAGTTCATCGGAGCTAGTTGCTTATCACTCTTCCGCAACAGCGGAAGCGCAGATGACTAAAAATTCCGCAATGCATTCGATGGCATGGCCCCAACAGCAAAATGTTTATTGCGCGGTTTGATTGGTGGAACATTTGGCAGGAATCCTTTTATATCCATATTTGGCGGATCACAGATATAGCAGAGTCTAATATGGTTCCATATAACATTTGGCTTATGACTATCCATTTGGCGGAGCTTTCTTTGGCGGTTATAACATTTTGATCCGCTGTTTTATTTGGTTTGGTGCTTAGTTGGATGCGACATTTGGGTATGGAACAGTCTATGAGATGGGAACAGCCCTGTTTTGCAGGAGAAGAACAACCTGTTGGGGATATGGAATGTTGAACGTCATGTTACCATAACGCTTGGGCCGCGATTCAGCCAATTGGCATGATTCAGTTTTGAGATATGGTAACAGCTATGTGAAAGAGGGAGGTGAGTCCGTTACTTATCCACCCACTGAACGCTTAAATAGAGGAGGCTGGCCACCAGTGAAGGGGAGGAAAAACAGTTCGTTCTGAGCGTAGTACATTGTTTCTCTGTTACGCGAAGCTTGGAGAGTTTGCTGTAAAGTGTTCCGATGTTGTTACTGTGGAAGTCGACATTTTCTGTCATACTTTGGCTTTCTTTGCCTTATGAATGTTGATTGTAATTCCAGAGAAATGTATTAAAGAATTTGTACAGCATTCTGTTTACAGTTGCTGAAGTTGTTTCCAGAATCATTTTGTACCATTTTAAATCCATTAATTGGATCGGTTCCCATTGGAGAGGGACCCGGAGACGTAGCCCAGTGAAGGGGGTGAACTCCGTTATCAACTTCTGTTTATGGCTCTCTGTTTCTGTGTTTTCTTCTTTGCATCTGTTTGTCAGTGTTGTTTTCCATTCTGAGCATTTAATTTCTATTAATGTTGCCCCATTAATTAACCTGTTGCATGCATTCTTTTACAACAAACTTTTAATGCACTCAATTTGAGGTCCGACATATCATATTATGGTATCAGAGCTGGTTGACTGTTGTGCAAGTTTGTGAATGCTTACCAGGTCCAGGTCAAAGGTTGGTGAAGGAGAATTAGTTGAAGGAGATCCTGAGATTGGCTCCAGGAGAACATTCTCAAGAACCATGTCTTCTCCACAAGGGGAAGAAGAAGGACATACCGAACGGGAAAAACCTGTTATTTCTGAAATTGAGTTTCTGGAGGCTTTTATGAGCATGAAAGCCATGATGGAAATTCTACTTGATGAATGTGCAAAAAGGAAGAAGAAAGAAGAAGAATATTCATCCAGAGATGCAGAAGTGAAGCCGGAAGAAAAGGGTAAAGGAGTAGGAGGTGATGGTGATCCTCCTGAAACTCAGCAAACTTTCTCTTCTTCTCATACTTCTCATTCAAATAATGCAAGTCCTAATATGCCTTATTTCAAATTGGATGTAAAATTTGAATTACCTATTTATAATGGAGATTTAGATGTTGAAAAATTAGACAATTGGATCAATCAGCTTGAAGTATATTGCAGGGTGCAGGGCATTAATGATGACCCTTCCAGGATTCAATTGGATACTCTGAGGATGAGTGGAATGGCTCTTACTTGGTGGGAGAGCAAGATTCAGCAAGATCTTCGAAAGAATGGTAAAATTATTTCAGTTTGGAATGAATTCATCGAAGTATTAAGAAATCAATTTTATCCTTTAGGTCACATGCAGCAATTAACCATGAATTGGCAAATGTTTAGACAAGCTAAAGGACAAAGCATTCAAGATTATACTCATGAATTCATAAAGAGGGCTATTGCATTGAATGTTTCATTAGATACACAGGAAACTCTTCTTAAGTACATTGGTGGCATGCATTCTTATTTGAAGCATACTTTGTTAATGTTTAACCCCAGTAATTTGGATGATGTGTGTGTTCAAGATACACATTTAGAAGCTAGGGGTAAGCATGCTACTGATACTTTTTTGAAGAAATCATTTAAATATGACAGCAAATCAAAAGGTAAAGATAAGGGGAAAACGAAGGTGGCTACTGTTAAGAAAGAGGGTGAAAAGCCTACGTGTTCGCATTGTCAGAAGGGACATGATGTCTCTAAGTGTTGGAAACTTCATCCGGAGTTAAGGCCAAAAAAGTACGGAGGAAACAAGGATAAAGGAAAAGCAAAAGCTACTACAGTCGTTATTCAAGACTTGGGATCCGACTCAGGTGATGAAACAAAGGTTACTGCTGTCAAAATCCAGGGTAAGGATAAAAATATCTCACTTCCCATTGATGAAAAATCAAGTTCTAGTGCAAGTACAAATCTTCCATCTACTTCTAATTCAAATGATAAAAATAGAAGTGCACTATTTCATGTTCGTGTCATTGCAAATCACACAAAGATTGATACATTGTTTGATAGTGGTTCACAAGTAAATCTGATATCTGAAGAAGTGGTTAAGAAATTGCATTTAGTTACTATGCCTCATGAAAAACCCTATCCTCTTGGTTGGGTTACTAATGATACATGGTTGCAAGTTACAAAGAAATGTGTATTGAAGTTTGCAATTACTGAAAAGTTCATAGATGAGGTAGAACTAGATGTAGTACCACTTGACATTTGTGGAATTGTACTTGGGAGTCCATATTTGTATGACTGGAAAGCAGTGTTTTATAGAGAGTAGAATAAGTATCATCTTTTTAAAGATGGTGTGGAATATATTGTATGAGCACATAAGACAAAAACAAACCTAGCAATAGTTTCTGCAGGACAAATGAAGAGGCTGGTAAATGCTAGTAAGAATTTTGTGTTAATGATGGTTAAGATGAAAAATGAAGAGATCTCTAAATATTTTGAGGGATGTGATCCTAAACAGAAATCTGAACTGATTGAAATTATTTCTGAGTATGATGATTTAATTCAAGATCCGAAAGGGTTACCACCAAAGAGGGAGATCCAGCATGAGATACATTTGCAGCAGGATGTGCCACTCCTGAACATAGACATGTACTGGATGTCTGTAATGCAGAATGAGGAGATCAAGAAACAGGTTCAGGAGCTGATTGAGAAGGGGGTCATCCGGCTGAGCACTTCTCCTTGCGGCTCTCCTATAGTCTTGGTTCCGAAGAAGGATGGGTCTTGGAGGATGTGTATCGACTATAGGGCCCTTAACAAAATCACCATTAAAAATAGGTATCCTCTTCCTCGCATTGATGATTTGCTTGATCAATTTAAACATGCAACTTACTTTACAAAATTGGATCTGCGTAGTGGGTATCATCAAATCCGTGTTGCTGAGAATGATGCTTGGAAAACAACGTTTAAAACAAAACAGGGTTTGTATGAATGGCTTGTGATGCCTTTTGGGCTTTGTAATGCACCTGCTACTTTCATGCGGGTCATGAATGATGTCTTTCATTCATTCATTGATAATTTTGTAATTGTATATCTAGATGATATCCTTATGTTTAGCAAAACTTGGGAAGAGCACATTGTACATGTGAAGAAAGTTTTAGATGTATTGAGGAAGGAAAGGCTTTATGTAAAAATGTCTAAATGTGAGTTTGCTAAAACTTATTTAGTATATCTGGGCCATATTATTGTTGGAGGCCACCTGCGAGTGCACCCATCCAAGGTTGCTGTCATTGTAAATTGGCCACGGCCTAACACCGTTACTGAAATCAGAAGTTTTTTGGGTGCGTTTCAATATTGGAGGAAATTCATTTCTGGGTTTTCTTCCATTGCTGCTCCATTACATGCGCTGACAAGCATTAAAGAAATTTTCCAGTGGGGAGGCAAGAATCAGAGAGCCTTCGACACTTTAAAGGAAAATATTAGCACAGCACTAGTTCGGACATTGCCGGATTTGCAGCAGCCATTTGAGATCGAAACCGATGCCAGCGGGTTTTCCATGGGAGCCATTTTGATGCAAGGAAGGAATCCAGTCTGTTACCATTCATAAACATTCTCTACTGCGGTAAGTAACTATCCGACCTATGACAAAGAATTGTATGCTTTAGTACAGAGTGTGAAGAAGTGGAAACATTATATCATGGGAAAAGAAATAGTCATACATACTGATCACCAGCCACTTCAATATTTACAATCTCAAACTAAAATACAACAAAGTAGGCATTTAAGATGGATGGGGTTCTTACAACAGTTTCATCTCGTAATTAAGTACACAAAGGGAATTCATAATAAAGTAGCAGACATGTTATCAAGGCCACCTATGAATGCTTCAATCATTCTTCAGAATAGTTCATTAACACATGAAAGTTATATTGAACAGTATGCAGAATATAAGGATTTTAAGAAAGTATATGCATCACTAATACATGGTAAATAGGAAGAGAACTATTATGTGCATAATCAAATATTGTATCATCTTGGTAAACTTTGTATTCCAGAGAAAGAAAGAGTGCATGTGATTCGAGAAGCACATAGTTCATTGATTGCAGGACATCTTGGTGTAAGTAAAACATTGTCTGTATTGCAAAATCACTGTTATTGGCCTCAGATGCAAGAAACTGTAGCTAAATATATAAGAGGTTGTGTTATGTGTGCAACAAGTAAGCCTAGCAATAGGAAATTGGGTCTGTACACACCTCTTCCAGTTTCTTCTTGTCCTTGGGAAAGCATTTCTATGGACTTCGTAGGGGGACTGCCTATGTCTAGAAAAGGGCATGATTACCTATATGTTGTTGTGGATAGGTTCAGCAAAACGTGTATCTTAATGCCATGTAACAAGTAGATCACTGTTGAACAAACAACTCACCTATTATTTTAGAATGTTTGGGTACATTTTGGGCTGCCCATGTTTATTATATCTGATCGAGATTCCCGGTTCTTGGGAGAATTCTGGTCAACTCTATGGGAGCTTATGGATACTAAACTTAAGAAGAGTACAACTTTTCATCCACAGACCGATGGACAAATAGAGGTAGTGAACAGAACAGTGGTTCAGCTGCTCAGAGGATATTGTAGTAAACATCCTAAACTTTGGGATGAGCAGTTGTAGTATATACAGCATGCTTACAATCATGCAGTCCATTCTTCCACGAAAAGATCTCCTTTTGAAACTTGTTTTGGTTATCTGCCAAAAACACCAATGGAATTCTCTTTTGGCAAAGATGCAGTGGATGGACATCATGATGCAGATAAAGCTTTAAATTTCATTGAGAGGATCCAAGCAGTGCAGTAGGCAGTTCAAGAACAGTTGGAGAAGAGCCAAGCAAAGTACAAGGCCAGGCATGACAAACATCGAATTGATCATCAATTTTAGGTTGGTAACCGAGTTTGGTTACACATCACCAAAGAAAGAATGAAAGGTGAAGGTAAAAAGATTAAGCCTATCAGGTATGGTCCTTTTGAGATCTTGGAAAAGATCGGTACTAATGCTTTTCACTTGAATTTACCTCCATACATGCAAATTTATTCAGTTATCAATGTTGAGAATCTTAAACTGTATGAGCCTCCTATGATCACGGATGAGGAAATTAACATACAGATTCCTTTAGTTGATGATTTGGCACCTGAATATATGAGAGAGTTGCAGGATGATGTTATTCTTGACAGAAATGTAAGGACTTCATGAAGGGGGAATGCTGAGTACCTTTGAGTGGGGCTGAAAGGAATGCATCCTAGCAAAGCAAGATGGATGGAGATTGGAAAAGTGAGGGAGATGTACCCTCACTTACTTGCAGAATAATTCAGGCTTTTGGTGGTCCAAAAGTTCTCCAATGGGGAGGAATGATCCAGCGGATTATTCCTTTTCAAAGTTACACTGATCCAAGATAAAGGAATATGGTACAATGGTTCAAAGAAGTGGTGGGAAAAATAAAAACAACGAAAACACACAAGCATCAGAGGTCGGAAGAAGATCTCTTTACGCAACGTCGGAGGTCAGAAGAAGATCTCTTTTCGCAACGTCAGAGGTCGGAAGAAGATCTCTTTCCGCAACATCGGAGGTCGGAAGAAGATCTCCTTCCGCAATGTCAGAGCACACAAGCATCGGAGGTCGGAAGAATATCTCTTTCCGCAATGGCGGAAACTTAAATCACATTCAGAACGGATCGGAAGTCGGAGCGATAAGGAGCTGCAACGGAGAAACTTAAATATTAAGGATCGGCGAAGTAAATTGATGGAAATAGAAGACTTAGAGACATCTCCATCCACCACTACGAAAGACTTAGAGACAAGACGTCCCGATGGAAAACCTGATGGCAGCCGATTGAGACAGAGTTCATCGGATCTAGTTGCTTATCACTCTTCCACAACAACGGAAGCGCAGATGACTAAAACTTTCACAATGCGTTCGATGGCACGACCCCAACAACAAAATGTTTATTGTGCGGTTTGATTGGTGGAACATTTGGCGAGACTCCTTTTATATCCATATTTGGCGGATCACAGATATAGCAGAGTCTAATATGGTTCCATATAACATTTGGCTTATGACTATCCATTTGGCGGAGCTTTCTTTGGAGGTTATAACATTTTGATCCGCTGCTGTATTTGGTTTGGTGCTCAGTTGGATGCGACATTTGGGTATGGAACAGTCTATGAGATGGGAACAGCCCTGTTTGGCAGGAGAAGAATAACCTATTGGGGATATGGAACGTCTAACGTCATGTTACCATAACACTTGGGCCGCGATTCGGATGAATGGCATGATTCAGTTTTGAGATATGGTAACAGCTGTTTGAAAGAGGGAGGTGATTCCGTTACTTATCCTCCCACTGAATGCTTAAATAGAGGAGGCTGGCCACCAGTGAAGGGGAGGAAAAACAATTCGTTCTGAGCGCAGTACATCGTTTCTCTGTTACGCGAAGCTTGGAGAGTTTGCTGTAAAGTGTTTCGATGCTGTTACTGTGGAAGTCGACTGTAATGTCCCGGTTTTGACCCCATTACATTAGATGTATATGATGTGTATATTGTAAATGATCATGGTGTGGAGTCAAAGGCCAAGGCCCCACCATTGCTCAGTAATGCTATGTTTTAGATTTAAATTGTCACGGATGGTGTATCGGGGCATGCGGCATATATATTATGTTGGTCATCATGTAAATATGCATCTATAATTAATTAAAATGAACACAACCAGCTACAGTCATGAAAACTAAATTGAATGGGGGCATGATTTTCACAAGGATAAGGATGTGGGGAAATTGTCCAGCTTTGGCCAATGGGTTGAAAATCCATGTGTCTTCTCATTTTGTTTTATCCCAACCACCTTCAATTAATAATTTATGTTGGTAGCTGAGGGAAGTTATGGCAGTTAATTGTTTTGGGAGTGGGGTGGCAGGACTGTCAGTCCATGCCTCCACGCACACTCCACCCATACTTGACTTCTGAATGGAAAGGAAAAACACACTCTTCACCCACGCAGATTTTTCTTCCTCTCTCCACGAGTTGTTGAACACCCACATACTGAAATTTCGCATCCTTCCTGTTGTTTGTTCATCCACGGGAAAAAACGGAGCTGTTTTTCCTCACGCAGGACCTCCATTGTCTGTTCCTTTCCTCACTGGGTCAGATTGTTTCCTCACGCACAAGAATTTTCCTGGTTTCCAGCTAATACAGCGAGCTGAGAGCTGTGCGTTTTCACCCACGTTTTCCTGAAAAGAGCCAGTCACGTCCTCAGCTGTATGTTCTCCTTACAGACCGGTATGGTTGTGTAATTTCTGTCATTTAATGATGAGATTGGGACTATTGTTCTCCCCCCCATGTTTACTGTTTAGTTGGGACTGTGTAATTCGGTTATTGGGAGTCGTTTTGGCCACGAGAGGGCTAAGAACAACTCAGAAATCGTTTTCCCTGTTTAAGCTGTGACAGCTAAATTAATTGCCGGAGTGCAATGTTTGGTCTTCGGACTGTGAGAGGAGCAGAGATGTTCGCTTAGATTTTCTTGACAAACCTGGTGGCTGGAAACCACACAGACAGAGCTAGAGGGCTGGCCTTCTTCTCCATCACCCCTGAATAGCACTGGAAGGGAATGCAGGGCCTGAGGGACTGTGTAGCAGAGAAGGGACTGATTCCTTGTGTTGGGTGTGTTTGGGTGTTTTAGAGGTCAGGCTAGTTCTGGTGTAGGTATTCTTGTCTCTATAATGAGCTCACCAGCTTAGCAATTTTCCTTATCTAGGTCCTTAATGGCCTGATAAACCCAACTGTGTTGGCTTGGCTATGTTTTTGTATATCCCTGGCTATGTGTAAGCCTGCTAGTTCCCTTATTCCTTGGAGAATCATGCCCAGCTCGGGGGTGGCAGCGCTGCTGAGAGATTAAGGAGAACGCTGGCCTATGGTTGGGTGGAACGTTGCAGAGACGTAGCTGGTTGCGGATCGAGTTCATCATAAGATAAGTGATTTTATCCATTTTACTTCTGCAATCTTAATTTCTGTTAATGAAATTGATGAGCATGTTAAATGAGTACATGCATGTATGAATGCTATTGTTTTTCTGCTGTGTATGAGGATTAAATTGCATCTGTGCATGATAAACAATCCTGTGTGCATATTTTAGTTCAATTTTTGTTCAAGCATTCTGTTTCAGAAATTTTTATACCTGTGCATGTTCATGGGGCTCTTAGCCTGGGTGGTTTAAGCCACGGTTCGCGTCCTCTTTGCCGGTTGGAGGCTTGGGGATGTGACATCGACATTATCTGTCATACTTTGGCTTTATTTGCCTTACGAAGGTTGATTGTAATTCCAGAGAAAGGTCTTAAAGACTTTGTACAGCATTCTGTTTACAGTTGCTGAAGTTGTTTCTAGAATCATTTTGTACCATTTTAAAGCCATTAATTGGATCGTTTCCCATTGGAGAGGGACCCGGAGACATAGCCCAGTGAAGGGGGTGAACTCTGTTATCAACTTTTGTTTATGACTCTCTATTTCTGTGTTTTCTTCTTTGCATATGTTTGTCAGTGTTGTTTTCCATTCAAAGCATTTAATTTCTATTAATGCTGCCCCATTAATTAACTTGTTGCACGCATTTTTTACAACAAACTTTTAATGCACTCAAGTTGAGGTCCGACAGATCACTTCCACAACTCCATTCCTAGGAAATAATGCATCATTCCCAAGTCCTTCATCTTGAACTAAGCAGCAAGCTTTCTCTTCATATCAGCAATCAACCCATCCATACCTGTCACAAATAGATCATCTACATATAGTAGAAGTATCACCGGGTTGCCATCTTCCACCTTGTAGTAAAGGTTAGAATCTACTTTACTCTTGGTAAAGCCCAAACTAGATAGAAAGTTGTCAATTATACCATACCATGTCCTGGGTGCCTGTTTCAAACCGTACAGGGCTTTCTTCAATCTACACACATGAGACTCCCAGTCATGTGTCTCAAAACCAAGTTGCTGCTCCACATACACTTCCTCTTCTACTACACCATTCAAGAAAGCAGTCTTGACATCCATTTGGTGTATCTTCCATTTCATCACTACAGCCAGAGCAAGTACCGATCTGATGGAAGTGTATCGGGCTACAGGTGCAAAGTTTTCTTGATAGTCTATTCCTTCTTTCTGAGAGAAACCTTGAGCCACAAATATTTCCTTATACTTTTCAATGCTACCGTCTGCAACATGCTTGATCTTGTAGATCCTATTCTTTCCATTCTACCACTTCTTCATATTTGGAAGGTTCTTTATCAATGAAGTCACATAGTAAAGCTACATAACTGGAATAGGATCTGGTCCTCTTTCTTTCTCTGAGATTCTCTTCTGGAACCCCATATCTTTCCACACCTTGGATAATATCTCGTACCCAAGAAGGTTTCCTCTTGTGAGGATTCTTCTCCTATGGTGGAAATACAGGTCTTTGTGGTTCTTCAAATTCTCGATCTTCTTCTTGAGTTTCTTCGTTCATGATTGTATCATGAATTCTAGGAGCTTTTGCTTCTTCCAGTTCTTCAATAGGTTTCTTTCTGGATTTGATGTAGGCTGAATATTCGTCAAATGTTACATCCCTACTGATGTCAATCTTTTTGAACCCTAGAAAGTATATTCTGTAATCCTTCGAGCTTTCAAAGTATCCCACAAATATACCCTTCTTTCCCGAAGGATCTAATTTCGTTCTCTTCTCTTTTGGAATGTGTATGTACACAGGACAACCGAATATTCTGAGATGGCTGACTTCTGGTTTCTTTCCAGAGAAGACTTCTTCAGGAGTTTTGTTTTCGAGTACTGTGTGTGGAGTATGGTTATGTACATACACTACTATTCTGGCTGCTTCTTCCCAAATATGCATAGGAAGATCTTGATCATGAAGCATAGCTCTTGAAGCTTCCATGATGGTTCTATTCTTCCTCTCTACAATCCCATTCTATTGTGGATTGTAAGGAGTGGACAACTCCCTCTTAATCCCTGAGTCCTTACATAGTTCCTTGAAATCATTTGAAGTGAATTCTTTGCCATTGTCTGATCGAAAAGTCTTGATCTTATTTTCAATATGGTTCTCGATCAAGGCTTTGAATTCCTTTAAATTGCTAAATACTTCATCTTTATTCTTCATGAAATAAATCCATGTCTTCCTAGAAAATTCATCAATAAAAGAAACATAGTACACATACCCACTTAGTGAGCTTGATGACATTGGTACACATACATCGGAGTAAATGATTTCCAAGATTCATTTTGCTTTTCTCTCACTACTTGGAAATGTCTTCTTTGTGTTCTTTCCTTTTGCACATCCTTTGCAGACCCCTTCATGTTTTGCTTGAATTTCTAGAATACCTTCAACAACTTTGCTTGCAAGTGGTAGTGCTCTATAATGTACATGTGCAATCCTTCTATGCCAAAGTTCATTTGGTTCTACTATGTCATGAACCAAAGTTTGATCTGGTTGGCCCTTCAACTTGTATAGACCTCCTTCTTGTTTTCCAATCACTATTGCATCGTTAAAAATCTTTCCCTTTAGCCACATAAGAACTTGGCCATCTACAAAAGCAACCCTCATTCCTTTTGCATCCAATGCAGATATGGAGAGGAGGTTCTTCTTTAGTCCTGGAACAAATAATACATTATTCATATTCAAATACTTTCCAGAGTCTAGTTTATAGAAGCATTCACCACTACCTTTTATTAGATACTGGTAGTAATCCCCAAGTTTCACCTTGTGAGGTGACTCATGTTCAGATAGCTTCACAAATGATTCTTTGAATCTCGTCATGTGCTTGCAAGCACCACTGTCTATAAGCCAATCATTGCCTCCATGTGAAACAGTTCTCGTGAGAGTGGAGATCAATACATATTCATCCTCACTTGAAGATTCATCACTCATCTGGTTCTCTTTGTGGAAGGTTCATCATCCTCTGTAGCATGGGCATGATGTCTTCTCTTGTTTCCCTTTTTCTTTAGATTTTTTTTGTTAGGGAAAAATATGGATATGTGACTTTTCTCATCACATGTGTAACATCTAATAGTATTGTTACAGAGAGAAATTCCTATGGCTTGGGGTACCACAACAGACAGCTTGATTCCAGAAATCAATCCTTTCCAATATGCAATAGAAATTAAATGTCTAACACTAAAGGATCAGACCCCGTACCTTATTCTAGATGGTTGAAGTAGATCCCCGTTGAGCTTTCCAACTTCGGCTTGAATTGATAGATTACTTCCTCAACAACAAGTAAACAATACAAGCATTCTATATATCATGGTGTTAGATCTATTCTAGCATATATAATCAATAATGTATAAGTATTTGACATAATCCAATGGATAAAACATTCATTCAAACACACATTATTGGACAGGAAAATATATTTCTATTAATATAAATCAGAGATTACAAGATACAACCTCTGTCGGCACGTCTGCAAACCGAAGAAATTGGATCCCCCACTTGGGCCTCCACCACTTCAATCCTCCATATCTAGATATCAAGCTCACAAGCAAAATGAAAGCTTGGGAAGAACACAAAAGTGCTCCAAGGGACAAAGAGATGCAGACTCAAGCATAAGTTCTGCCAGCAATGGACTATAGTTTCTTTGCTCTCAATTCTCTCTTATGCCTTCAATGTACCAAGTGGTTCCTTATATATCTTTTCAAAGGGGCAATGAAAGGTCGAATCCGAGCGATCTCAAGGCATATGGAAGGCCAGGAGTCAAATGAGTCAAATCCATGTCAAGGAAAACTCCAAAAGGATTTGGATTTTGTACACATTCTGATGTACGTGGTTTTAGTGGTCAAGCCCATGTATATATGTGCTTATAGGTTTAAAAGTCACGTGTATCATTTTTCACATGTTTTTAGGGATGGTCAAGGAAACATAAAAGGAAAAAAATTGGTCCATGGGGTCTAAGGAGTTTGCAGCGGGACAAGGGAAGGCCATACAAAGTGTGATTCACCTGGAGTGGTGAAATAAGCTATAACAAGTATTCAGATATTTTCTAAAGTGTGAGATCTTACCTTTGGATTGATAATTGCTCCTCCTGTTTTTCTTCTAGTGAACTATGAGAGCTTGATCTTCACTACCCATCTTCTCTTCTTGAGCTTCTATCCGAGCTTCTTCTTGAGAGCATTCTTCCCATAGTCTGTTGAATTTGACTAACTTCTTTTTGGCATAGATTCCTTGAATGAAAGAGTCCCATGATCTAGGGAGACCATTCAAGGTGGTCACCACAATCTCTGCATTTTCCACTTCTTCATCTATTGCTTCCAGCTGCTCCTTGATCTGAGAAACCCTTGTAAAGTAAGACTAAATAGTCTCAGCATTCTGGATCTTCACATTCTTCAATTGGTTTCTCAAAGTAATCTTCCTATTTATTTTCTTCCCTTCAAACAATATGGTTAGGGCATCAAACATAGCTTTAGGTGTCTTGAGGGAGGACACCTGTGGTATGAGATGACCCTTGATAGAATCAGCAATGATTCTCTTTTCCATAACCAACTTCTCTTTATGCAAGGCCTTAGCCTCATCTCCCTCTAGAACTGGAACCTCCTCATTGATATAGGAGTCCAACTCATTCTCTTCAAGGACCAGGAAGATCCTATACTTCCAAGCTCAGAAGTTATGAGATCCCTCAAGATTTTCATCAAGCTTGGTATGATGAGACATCTTAAACTGAGAACCTCAAATGGAAATACAAAATATTTAGATCTTACCAGGTCAAGATGTCGGATCTAGATTTGGAGCTAAAATCCTGTAGTGCTGGTTCAGTAGCAAATTAGGGTTTTTCTTTTCCAGAGATCTATCCACCCAAATGCCTTGGAATTTATCGCTAGCTTCAATTTTGGGGAGGAGATCAATCCAGGCCTGGGATCACTGAAAAATTCCTCTTCTATGAGAAGCCCTAATTTTTAGTAGCAGTGTCGGGTCCAAAACTAAAAAACCTTAGAATTGGATTTTTCTTCGACAGAAAGATGCACCCTAAGGAGGAGAGTTATTCCACCTTACTTTTTCTGAAAATTTGTGGAGGAAGATCCACAAACTAGGAATCCCTAGTTTCCACAGCTGCACAGTCTTCTCAGGTTAGCTCTGATACCATGTTAGAATTTCATCATTAAGCTAGCATTATATTTGGATCTTTACTGCGAGAATAACAAGCACAACAATAAAACATAAGAGACAATGAACACAGTGTTTATCCTTGGGGAAACCATAAATGGTGAAAACCCCACAACTTCCTCAAAGATAGAATCAGTACCAAAATAGAAAATCCCCAAAACAGTAAGTGATCTCCCGACAGCAGTAACCTTCTTCTTGTCTAGCCCCAATGTCTTCTCCTTCCTCAACTATGCACTACAATTGAGTGTGTATAAGTTATGTGATAAATAGAGACTCCAGTTCTCTATTTATACTAATCTCAACATGACTAAAACCCTACTAGGGCTGACCTCTACTAGGAGAGTCTAATAACCCTAGTGCCCCGAAACTGCGGGGACTTTAACCCTTAGACAATAGGAGGGTTACCCACAATGACTTGACATGACTTGTTTACATGATAGACCTTCCCGATAGGAACATTGGGGCATGAAATAACTCAAGTACATCGCGGAATAAACATCGGGTTACAAAATATAAGAAATACAAGTGAAATACATTCCGAAGTTACATATACACCAACAATATGTAGGTATAGCTTAGATTGGTATGATTCTGAGTCTGAATCAGAGGCTGTGTGGCCTTCTCATGGTGTAGAAGGTCTTCGAGTCTGCTCTTGATGGTTTTGGTTCAAGGACGCAAACTATGGTGGATCGCCTCTTAGGCGTGAGGAAGAACATGGCGGATCAATTGTGTCTGATTTGTATGTCAAATGGTGAAATTAGGTGGTGATGTTATGGACCTCGGTTTCAATGGATTCCTATTGGATTTCAGGTGGTCACTCGGCCACCAAGAGTGCCAGGAGGAAGCTCTTGGATTTTTCCTCACGGAAGTGCTAGTCAATCGGTGGGGGTCATTGCTCGTTTTGCTTGGCAATTCCTCTCAACAGCCAGCTACTTTGGGGTTCCCGTGGTACTCCTCATAACGAGTTTCTGGGATGAGCCCAAGTACTTCCCACGGTTAAGGTAGTCGGGGACTTATGTCCTCAAAGATTGCAAGCGTTTGAATTAGTGTAAATTATAAATTTTAATGGCTAGCTCAGCGTCATGAACTGAGTTTGGTTGTTTTATGTGGTATAGTTTTTGTGCGTGGCTTTTATATTTCCATTACCTTTGGTGGCTGCTTATATGGTTTATGAATATTTCACAAAGAGTGTTTGGTTTATTGTATAGTTCATAACTTGGGTACATTGTTGATGAAAGAAGTATATTGTAAACAAAAAATTAAAAACATGCCATACCTAAATCTGAACTATGGTAGCTTGACTAGATGACTTCCTTACACCTGTATTTCTATTCAACCAGGAAAGAGTGTTGGGATCTCAACAAAATGGAACTAAGCCCATCCATATATCCTCAGGTCACTCTCTGAGTGCAAGGTCGGTCAATAGGGAGGAAGCAAACGCCATGAGGACCCCTAGGCCTACCACCCCCTCTACCTTCCAAGTCACCCATTTTTAGTGGTTTTGAAAAATGACATGTGAAGTGCCTATTACTATACGAGCTTCACCATTCTTCTTATCCCAAAATACCTCGAAGGGTGATTACTGGGTAGAGGAGGAAGGGCTAGGCAAGATATTAATTTCAAATTAAGAATTGAAACCTATAGTAATTTTATCCAAGCTTTAATCAGATTGTTTAAACAATTAACCATTGGATTTAACAGTGATTTATAGAAATTGAAATGAAATAAAGACTGATGGCTAGAAAGATGTGACTGAGCCACATTGACAGTCCAGATAACTTGAAAAAATAAATCTGAGAGACAGATCTCTCTTTTCGGGGCAAATGTGGCGAGGGGGCCGCTCAGAAACTGCATACAGGAGTGATCTGATTTTCTAAGATGAAGTCACACCTTTCGGGCCTGAATGAGTGATCTGGTCGCACCTTTCATCCTGATACGTGCGACTTGGTCCAAACAAAAGGTTTTTTTTTGACAGGTTACGCTTTTCGAGCCTAAATAGACGACTGGGTCGCTCTTTTTGGCCCATTATGAGCGATATGGCCAAGAAAATGGAAAAAATTAAACCCTGAGCTGGGAATGGCCGAGAGTAACTTGTATTGTGGCCGAATGGGCTCAGTTTGGCCTTAAGGAGGCTTGGCTATGAATTAAAATGCATAAAAAGATAGATCTAAACTAGATTTA
This sequence comes from Pseudotsuga menziesii, assembly GCA_001517045.1. NCBI lineage: Eukaryota > Viridiplantae > Streptophyta > Pinopsida > Pinales > Pinaceae > Pseudotsuga > Pseudotsuga menziesii. The sequence continues at coordinate 20,254 of LPNX011142270.1, read as the reverse complement.
ACAGAAATTTAAACTAGGGAAAATAAAACTAAAACTTTGAAAATAAAATCCAGGGATCCTGTGGGATCGACCTAGTATGGTCACCATTTCTGTAGTAAGGCTTTCACCCTTCCTACAAGTAGGAACAAATCCCTTCTGTTTATAGGATGGAAGGGTAGGGTTCCTGTGAAAATGAAATGAAAAAGAAAGAATACCATGCAAAATGAATTTAGGGCCAATCTCTAGAACCCTGCATGAAACTGTTAGAAAACTAAGAAATGGCTGCAAGCAATCAGTGGAGAACCTGCAGTAAACTGTAAGCAAATAAACTTGCAAGAAAAACATGTTAAAAAACTACAATAAACATGACAGAAAACAGAAAATGATACCTTATATGGGTGGAAATGGGCCACCATGCCCTAGCTTGGGGAGCACCTCTCTTAGGAATGGGAGCTTTAGCTCAATGGAGGAATGGAGGAGAGGGAGGGTGAATGGCTTGAGAGGAAAATGGTCTCAAGGCACTCACACGGGCAAGATAACGTTAGGGAGTCAAGGAGTGATTTGAGAGTGACCCCCACCCCTCTATTTATACTTTTTCTTGGGATTTTTAGGGTTTTAAGCCACTAGTTGGGTCTTTAGCCCCTTTGGCCCAATCCTTACCTCCTTTGGGGGTTTTAAGCCCCTTTTTGGAGGTTTTAGCCCCTATGGGAGCTAGTTTTTCTCTTTTAAGGGTTTTTTAAGCCCCTTTCCATATTTTTAAGCCTTCTTGAGGGTGTGGGGGTCAAATAGGGTTGTGCATGGATGTCCTTGGGTGGTGTAGGTCATGTAGAGATTAGTGAGGGAATTTTTGGGTTAACAAATCATGTGGGTGTTTAGTGAGTTCAGATCTCCTCATGGCGATGTGGAACCTTCTCATTCCATTATATTCAATCAATATCCACAATTTACTCAACTAAATTGATTTCAAACTTCAGTTGGTGATCCATCCCCCTAGGGTCCTTTTATTATTTAAGCAGATATTTTTCTCATTGTTTTGACATGGTCAGAGAGGACCGAAAGGATGTTGAGTTGTATACTTGTAATATCGTAGTATTTTATGGAATACAAAAAGTATTGGAGGCAAATCTCTTGTGTCGAGCATCATTGTGTGTGGATTATTATTGCATGGTTTATGAGGTAACCAGTATTATCTTCTTTTCATTGTGCATTTCTTTGGTTTGTTGTGGGACTACAAAGGGAGCTATGTCCCAGTAAGATAATATATTGTTCTAGTTTTATTCATGCTATTATTGTTTGATGGTTGTAGATATCTAAGCTTGCATTTACATTTTTTTTAATTGCATGCTTTCCAAGTTTATGCTTCCGACAACACCTTTTCTTGTAACATTTTCTTATGCAAAGATTTCTAAGTTGATGCAGGTATCTAGCTTGAAGGGATGGCTGATGTTGGTTGACTCCTCCAACTTTCAAGAATATTTTTAAGAGCATAGTCCCTCCACTCTCCACTTGCATACTCCACGACCCAAATATTCCCAAGCTTCCAACATTTCTTCTCTCTCTCTCTCCTTCAATTTAAATAAAAATTTCCCCTTTTGTTACATTTAATCACATGCTTTAGTGAATTAGTATTTATTTCAAAAGAATATCCAAAGGATGATTTATTTAAGCATGTATCTAGATCTAGAAGCATAAAGTGGTAATTTTGAATTAGATCTAGTTATCTGTAAATACTTGTGCATTATTTCTATCTTTCAGTACTTAAATATTTTATGCTTTTAATGTTATATTTAGCACGTTTGGTGTAGGACATGTGGCTAGTTTTTTGTCTTTTGTTGGTAGGGCAAGGGGAAGTGCTGCTGGAACAAAAAATTTCTTTCCTTCTTCATTCCTAAAACCTGTAAGCCTTTGGATCCATATCTATTAGGACCAAATGAGGCTGCCATTTTCACTTGTAATATAATATTAATAAGAAAAACAAGTGGGATTTCCAACTTCCCACACTCGAAACCCCTAGGGGGTTTGTGTGATCTCCTTGATGGTTTTATTTCATGTTCTTTCAATATCATTATTGATTTAGAATAACTCTTCCTTAGTTATATTGTTTTTTCTTTATATTTTTGTAAAAGTAATCGAATACTAACCCAACCTTTCTCTCCCAAGTACGGACTTTAGGCCTGAAAGTGACTCTTGGTTGTAGTAATTAGTTTCACACTTTGATTTCATTTTCACAATCTCGAATTGGAATAAACATCTGCCATTTCTGTGTATGATATTTCCCATCATAGGTTCGGCCTGATTTTTGGTATAACCAAAAACGAAAGTGTGCACTTTATAATTGTTCACATCTAACTAAGCAACTCATCTTAATAAAATAAAATTTCCCTTGAACACACAGAAATTCGACGTACACAAAGTTTGTCATTTGTAGGAAATTTTGGAGAAGGTGGGAATAACTAGAAAGTGACTGTGGGGCCTCGTCAGGCTAGACCCTCATTTGGTGTAGTGTTGGACACACCCCCATGACTCCATCTAGCCTACATATTCTTACGAGGAGCCACTTCTGTCAAAATATCTACACATTCCCCGTACCTCAGAGTATATCGGGAATTCCCTTTCCCCCTTAATCCACTCATCTTTTAGTAATTTTCCCCTTAATCCACAAATCTTTTAGTAATTAAAACTGACCAAGTACATTTGCAAAACACTCGTCACAACAACACTCCTTTTTCAGACTCCATTTGGAATTGATCTACATCATACAATTATTTTGCTTAAAGTGAATCTTATGTGGATGGATTAATTTTTATTTCATGTTATTGAGTTAATTTTCTTTTGAAAAGTCTTGTTTGAATATTTCCTTTCAAACACATCGACTAATTTCATGTTTTGTTTCTTAGCTTAAAATCCTTAGATTCTTTTATAGCGACCACCCCCCTTGGATTTGATAGGAGTTGGCATAGACGGAGGAGTTGAGTGTTAGAGTGGAAATATATAAACTCGATACTTGCCCCCAGGGACACACTTAGTGGATTGAATATTTATCTTGTGGCGAAACCCCCCGATGTGCGTGAAATGCAGAAACAGACCCCATACTCTAGCCTCAACCTGGATAGAATTTGTAGTAGCTATGGCACATAACAACATGGTAAATTAGAGTGAACTTTGTAACAATGCACCCATTCTATATTGCACTTCTATGGGTCCAAAATCCCTATGAGTGTTGCATTTGTTTACCTCTATTGAAATAGTCACTTGCAGTTTCAATGTATGATTAGTGAACCAAAAAAATTAATAACTCACATGCATTTGTATTTTCTCTAGTGATTACATAACTTAGCTCAATATATGGAGTAAAGAAGTGATTTCGTGAACACTATTTAGGCTAAAGGAATTTGGATTCTTCAGTGGACCCCTTAGTACTCACTAGTAGTTGAATGATTATTCTTGCCATCTCATAGAAATTGTTAGTCTGCAGCAATTTGATTTAACTACCTATACGTAGATATCTTATTGATTCTTTCTTATTTCTTTGGTTTATGCAATATAGTTTAGCTCACTTTCTCACACAAGAAAGGGACCTAAAGACTCCTATTACCTCGAGTATGAAATTTTCCTTGCAATATTAGTGATCTTGGCAAATCTTAAAAGGGTGAAAGGTTTGAAATACCTCCTTTGCAAACATTTATATCATTATGTATGTTAGACCATATCCGAGTGTAAAATGCCAACCCATATCCCGGTTAAGCTAGCTCGTATGCAGGTTAAGGAGGAAGATGTTCCATCTTCATAATAATAATGTGTAAATATATAATAATTGAATGGATGATAAAATACAATGGATATGGCTGCCTTAAATATGGCTTGTTCATCAAATATTAAAGAGACATTTCTCTTCCTAACTATATTTAATAATTAATTACTATTACTAATAGTTATAACCTATTTATTTACTATTTTATTGTTGTAACATTGCCTTCCCCTTGGGAAAGCTTTGTGCTCAAAGCTGAGTTTTCTCATGCCGTCTTTTATTCTGGATCCATGTCACATTGATGACTTGAGAGATGCAATTTTGATTACGACCATTGCTTCATTTTAATTATTTTGTCTTGGTATTTGCATTAAGTATGAACTTGATAAAGTTTTGTTTATGCTTTTTCCACTTGTGTGATTGCTTCTTTTAACTATGTTTGTTGTCAATTGGACATACTCAACATACATGATGACCTTAACTATTTTCATGTTGTTATTCCCAACATATTTTTTGTCAGTTCCCTTAAATGGGCTCTTTGTGCTTATAATGCTCATAAGAACACCAGTCTTATCATGTGTTTGATAGATATTATAGTTACTTTCCTTAATGTTCTTTATAGAAGTCCTTGCGATGACACATGTCCTTCATTTGTTTGTTATTGTGATGATTATTGTCAATGCATTGATCCTCATTATTGTTAGTAGCATCATCTTGTCTCTTATCACAATCTTTGTCAGGATCATATTTATCCTTGTCAAATATTTTGTTGTCATTTTATTCATTACTAGGGTATTTGATATCTTTTTCTTGTACAATATCTTGATTGATGCCATTACTCTCATCAGAAATGACATAATATTCTATTGTATCTTCATCTTTTACATTAGCTTGGGTGCTTTGTTCTACACCATTTTCACATCCATCTTGATCTTCTTTAAACGTTTCGTCAATAGATTTCTTTATTTCATCTATATCCTTAAGGATTTTCTCAAGGATATTTATGAATTTGTCACTATAAGAGTTCCATGGATGTTGTACAAGGGACTTTTGGGCTTAGAGGTAAGAAAGTTATTATTATATTTAATAATAATAATATTTTTTTTCAAAATTTAAATATTAAAACTAATATAATTTAATATTATTTTAATATATTTAATCTTTTTTAAAAACAAGTTAGGGTTTTTGAACCTAAGGGATGGTAGGTGGGTGTATGAGGATGACTAAGAATGGAAGTCGAGCAAGGCGATTGGAGATACTTTTTTGAATGGAGCTGGAAAGCAAAACCATTTGTTGGTTTGGATTTTTCTTTTCTTTTTTTTACTTTATTTTTCTTTTCTTTTCTTTTTTTACTTTTGTTGTTTTTATATTTTTTCTTTCTTTTATTTTCTTTACCTTTTTCTTTTCTTTTCTTTTCTTTTACTTTCCCCCTTTGGGCCATGAGCCTAGAGTTAGAGACTTTTTTGTTCTTCTTATTTTTCTTTTAAAGATTTTGGGTCATAAGCCCAAGGTAATTAAAATTGGGCCACAAGCTTCCAATATGAAAAAATAAACCACAGGTCAATTGAAAACAATGACTTTGATACCAATGTTACACCGTATCCGTATCTGAGTGTAATTTTCCATCCCGTATCTAGGTTAAGGAGGAAGATGTTCCATCTTCATAATAATAATGTGTAAATATATAATAATTGAATGGATGATAAAATACAATGGATATGTCTGCTTTAAATATGGCTTCGTCATCAAATATTGAAGAGACATTTCTCTTCATAACTATATTTAATAATTAATTACTACTACTAATAGTTATAACCTATTTATTTACTATTTTATTGTTGTAACAAGGGATTTTAGTAGTTGTTATCTGCAAACAATCATTTCATACTTAGAGTGGAATTAAGTGGAGTAAAGAGCCATCAATGTTCACATGTCTTTACTTTGTGCTCTTTGGTGAGTTGCAAATCTCAATTTCATTTGCTTTCCAAACACATGTGATTTCCACTTAAGCACACACCAAGAGACCTATAGACCCTCTCACATCTAGTATGCTCTCCATCTTGCACTCTTAGTGATATGGATGGATCAAACGATATGGAAGTTTTAAATACCTCTTTTGCACTCTTTAATCAAATTATGGTCATTTTAAAATCAATGTTGCACTTGTAATTCTCAAACCAACTAAAATTCTCCATGGGAGGTCACAAAACAACATTTTAGTTATTTTATGATTGATTGGTCTAGGCATCCAAATAATGCCCACCAATCTTATACCTTATTGAAACATATTAGTTGTTGAATTTTTGGGTACTTTTAATTCCTACTATAAATAAGTATCAAAATAAAACCCAAATAAGAAAGCATGGTGCCCAAGGACATGAAAGATGAGGTATAACTATATCTGGTCCATAAACATTCACTCAAACGTTTTTGGAGATGACAATTTACCACTCAAGGTCGAACCACTTATGAACATTTGATGAAGGTATATTAGTGGCCAAAACCTAGGGTATCACAAAGGAGAAATTGTGGGTGCAATTGAGTTCTAAGTCGGATCTTGATAGTTGTTGGAAATGTTGCCAACCTTTTTGGAACATAACCCCAACATCAGTACTTGATAACTGACTCTATCGTACCTTCACTAGCCATCATCGGGTGATTTCATCACTTCTAATAGGTGAGCTATTGGAAGTCCCACCTACTTTTTGAATGAAGGGTGTTACATCTTCTAGGGAATTTACATTTACTTTTTTTTATTCACAAGATCACCTAACTTGTAACTAAAAAGAGCCAAATTGTGACCATTTGTTAAAAGACTCAATACTTATCACTCACTTTGTACTGTATTGCATATGTTCTGGTTGGTATATTTTTGCATTTTTTTAATTCTTTTTATACCCCTCTACTATCACTCTCACTTGATTTAATAGAATACAACCATAGTGGAACAAAGAAATTTGAGGCAACCCCTTTGACTGCAAGGACTTTCTCCTCTCCAAAGAGGTGTCCTCACATTCTCTCCTTGTGGTTTAGGAAGGAGATACTCTAGTTGGGGGTGCTCCGTGAATATTTTTTAGGGTTAGATCGGAGAAGGCACACCTTGCTTAAATCTCCCATTTATCCACCTCTTGGAGATCATACAACTTCCCTTTCCTATTAATCTCATGGAAGAGGATTTATTGCATCTCCACCTCATGGATGGAATAACTAGTCCATTATCTCTTTCTTTGGGAGAAAGGACACCCCCATCTTCTCTATCTCAAAGAGGAAATACACCACCATTTATGCCACTCTCATCTCCAAGAGGGGGAAATACAAAGAACACCATGGCAACAACAAACACAAATTTCCTTTCATGGTGAGTTTAAATCTCCCTGAATTGTCCAAATTGATCAATGACCCAATTTTCCATGATCCAACTTGGCCAGGAATGCCACCTAATATTCCCTCATATATTCCAAAGTTTGAAGGGAAATAGGGAGATGATTAGACTGATCAATTTATGTCATTTCACCTTTGGTTCTCATCTAACAGAATTGTTGAAGGCCTTGTTTGTCTTCAACTCTTTCATAGAACACTTACAATAACAACAACCAAATGGTTTTCTAATTTACCATTTATGACTTATACCACCTTTGAGTTGATTGCCAATATTTTTCTTGCATACTTTTAGATACCCATACAACACAACTTAGGGATCAAATTCTCATGAAATTTTAGCAAAACACCTCAACCCATATTGTAGATCACATCCACGAATGGTGTAGACGTTAGAATCTATTCAAAATGGATATCCAAACCCATTTTTTGTTGGATTTGTTTCTTAAATCACTCCAACCCATGATTGAAAAAGACATGGAAAACTCATTGCATTAAATGAACGAAGAGGCCATCCTTAATGCCCAACATTTTGATTTGATGTACGCAAAACATGGGTATCTCAATACCATTCTCCTAGATACCACTCGACATCATTCTTCAAACCAAACTTCCTCCGATACATCCCACTCAGATGACAAACTTATCTGGACTATTTATCAATAGGGAAATGATCCCCAACGATCGCCTTCTATGGCATACACTATGGCACAATAATACTTTCCATCACCTCCTATATTGGTGGCATCCATAATTGTAACAACTCCTCTATTTGTTCAGTTGTCCTATGGACCCTACAATCCTACATAATTGAATGCTAACCAATAACAAATGGTATCAAAACCTCAAATGGAACCACCTGCTCCTACATCCACATCATACAGAGCACCAAACCCATATCTCCCCGCACTTGATTACAATCTATATTTTCCATTTCCTAGTCTCCCTATTCCTTTCCCTATGCATAAAATGGGGGTGAATCTAGTAAAACCTTCTCCTGTGCAACAAACTCAATGGTTTGAGTAGTTAAACATGACTAATCCCTTCAGTCCTTATAATTTGGGGAAGAAGAAACGGAATAATTGGAAAAACAAACAATAGGGACAAGGGGATATTCCACTCCCTGAAAAAACCAGAACATGGGTAACCAAAACGAAGGGGAAAATGATCCCCCTAAATAAGGAAATAACACCAAACTTAAGACGAAATATCCTTGATCCATGTGGAGAGACTATGGATAGTACACGCACCATTTCCCATTGACACCTGAGTGTCAATAAATACTTGAAGCAAATAATAAGGTTGCAACCAATCCTCCTTAAGCACCCAATGCACCACAACCCCAACAAGTTGTCTTGCAATAACCCTTTTCCAATCGAGAGGTGGTTACTCAATGAAAGGATCCTCGCCCCTTAGGTGATGAAACATTCCAAAACATTTACATGAACACGACTAAATTCAACCTCCAGACTCATGCCAAAGGGTATGTCATTCTTGATCTCCCATAAGGGATGGATATACCCACTACCTCTAGTGGGCCTTTGTAGATATCTTGTCCAAATAGTGATCAAATCTCTCAGATCCCAAAGGCATTGCTTAGACGAACCACTTATGACCCTCACATGAAAGCTTCCCACAACTACAACATTGTAGATGAAATCTCAATCCCCTATCATGATGTCAACATTGGAGGTTCTCCAGTATTTCCCTTCCCAAAAGAAGGATTTACTTAGTGCATTAGGCACAATTTATCCTTTCGATTCATGCCTCTTGACCTTTGACCTCAAAAAAGGAAAACTATGATTTCCCTTGTTATTTTCTTTCTAGATTGTCGTCACAATCAAGAACATTATCATCCATCGATTCATAGTTGATGAAGGGGAATCCACTTGTGTTATTTCCACTCATGTTTGGAAATGTCTAGGTTCACCAGACTTGGTCCCCTCATCTATCACTCTCCATGCTTATGATGGGAAGCCATCAGATCCTTTAGTTTTGTACTAGAATGTCCCCATTGAGATACAGGGTAAATGGTAGTTTTGGATATTTAGTTAGTTGACACATAGCTTGAATACAACAGTTTTTTGGGACATAGTTATATGTACACCATGAAGGCAGTAGAATCATCATTTTTTTGCATCATGATGTTCCCCCACAATGAGAATATTGTCACCCTTAATCAAATCAACTACTATGACCTATGTACCAACACAATCCCAGATAATGTCTTACCCACCATAGGATATGACATCTAACTATCCCCTGTATGTTGATATTGGTCCAAGAATTTACAAATATTTTAACTTATTAAGGGCACACTTTGACCTTCCACTGGAGATCCTTGCATCCACAGACAACCTCATGTGTACTATCTTCACCTCTGAAAACAAGTCACAAGCCCCATTTTTACCAACATCAACACATCCTACTAGATGTCACACTAAGCAGATCATAACTCCATTAGTGCCACCAATGTTTCAATATTTTCATGTTCCCCACCCATGGGACCAAGGAACACTGGTAATAGGCCCAACTCACACTACCTGGGCTCTCTTTGGGAATACCTTTGTTGTATTTGACACAACCTTATCCTGAAATGGATCTGTTGCCACCTTTCACACACCTGGGTCACGTGGCAGAAATCTTCAAGCCACTCGGTGTGTCCTTGGGGGCAAGTCTCGAGTCAAGGCTATCGCCTTGTTCTTGACTCCTCCATTTAAACTCAACTCCTAATGAAGCCAAGGCGGGTAGACCCTATTATGCTACTAAGGATGGATTATTTAGTATGGTGATGTTAAATTGAATGAGTTACTTAGGAGTTTTGAATTTAACCATAAACAATCAAAGATGACAAGATAAAAAAATGAGCACACGAAAGCACAATGCTGAGACACAATATAAATATAAAGCAAGAAAATAACTAGTGCCCTAGAAAGGAGTCAAAAAATAGAATCAATGTACTTGCATGTGCTTGGAGTGAATGTTTTGCAATTGCCTCTTGGTACGTTTTAAGTTAAATTTGAGGTGTGAGTTGATTAAAATTAGGCGAAGGGGTGGACTCCAGATATACCCGAGAGTACATGGAGTATGTCCAAAACTAAACCTTCACGGCTACACACAAGGAATATGTGGGATAAATGGAGTCTCTAGGGCTATTGTTCATAATGCACCCATTAGGGTGTGACAGAGATCGGCACCCCGAGGTCACTTTTCAGAAGTTCTCGCTTCCTTTGGGTATTTTACCACCATAAAAGTTTGATCTAGGTGTTGGATTTTCACCTGATGGTTTGTCAATTAGGGAGAGTGAATCCTAATTATTCTAGTCACTCAAATGCTTTTGATATAGCTTGAATGATTGGATGAACCACAGCCAAGTGCAAAGCATACACACCGGGGTCTTATCAATTTTCGTAAATTTTAAAAAAGGGTGTTCTTGTTAAAAAGAAAACCCTCCGGGAACCTCTTTCGATCCAAGTGGATCTCAATAGGGGAATCAAGGAGGGATTAATTTTATAATATTTGAAGAAACAAGTGATGAAGAGGAAAAAACAGATACACAATTCTGGTTTTCTAATTAGTCCTACCACGAATCTCTTCCCCCTTTCGGGTCAATCGGGAAGTCGTGGGGTAAGTATTAAGATTAATTTGAAATATAAAATATGGAATATGAAATTTATAATGAATTAAAGTATACTACCCTGCATATTAGAGCTACGCTAGTTTGAAAAGAGATGAACAAAAAGTAAAAAAATGACACCGATGCAAATCCCCCCAGGGGGGATGGGGAATGGGCTCGAAAGAGCCTATTCAAAAAATTATTTTTATTAAAAGTGGTTACAATATCAGAGAAATGATATAATTCCTCTTGATCCTTATACAGAGTGAAATCAAGAGCTTACAAAGTGCGAAAATTAAAGGTTTTAGTCAAATGGGAGACCCCTAGGGGGGATTTGAACTCTCCTGAGGCCACTTTCAAGCAGCAGATTCATTTATTTTATGTCACACATGATAAAAAACAGAAATAATATTAGACTAAAATATTCCCAAAATCACTCTGAAGTACCTTTGGGTCGGCTTACTTTTAACCAAAAAAAACTAAGTCAAAACTAGTTAAAAAGGTAAAAAAGGAACCAAGGAAAGCAGGCTTTCCTTGGGATCTTGGATTTCCTTTTGGGAAGCCAATAAGATGTGCAATTTCATTGCAGAATATGAAATTTTAACATACAGAAAAGGAAACTACCTTAAAAGCAAGCTACAAATTTTCATTTAAATGCTTGCAAAAATAGGGTAATTTCAGCTAGATCTCTTAAAATGTAACTTTATATGCAAAACAAAACTGAGATATAGACTTAGGAAAGGACCTTACTAAATATATATATATGTAAATTTCTTAATGAGATAGATCCAAGCAGTAAGATTCCTTAATTGTAACCAGTTTGAAGAAAATTTAAGATTTTTAAAGGAGGAAAAGGAGAAGAGAAGTGCTTGTTGCTGAAGCAGATCTGCAAAGGAAACTTGGTAGTGAAGCACCGAGGGGCACAATATTAGAAATATATATTAGAAACCAATGGAATCAAACCTGAACCATAGATCTTCCAATCACGGCAAACCTATAAGCTACACAACAAATCCTGTAAACAAAACCATTAAATCTGAAGATACATATGAGAAGTAGATGATATAGCATGCAAATAATATTATTTAGCATACAGGTATTAGTTCATTCAAACATATGCAGAAAAATAGAATTAAGTAAGCTTACTTACAATGATCTATCCCTATGATTCCAATAACCATTCAGGCAGACAACAGTTAAGTGCAAAAAATTGAAAAAATAGCAGTTTCACCTCAAATGCAACATGATAATGATGATCCACACATGAAATGTAATCCACAATTGAGCCTCCAAAGCTTCTCTTTATTTAAAAAAATGATGATCAATACACAATTACAATAGCAAGCCCTTCAATCTAGTTCTAACTAGCTTGGAAGAGGGAGCTTGTGCCTGGATAAATACAAAAACCAGGAGATCCGACCCAGGGGGGGTGCAAATCCCAAGGAGGTAGATCAAATCAGTTGAAGGAGAGTCCATCAATGCCTAATCTGTGTCTAGCTGAGCTAGATATGAGTCTCACTAAGTGCAACTGTCAATCGGGGGGTTGATCTGACTGACGCCTCAACCTATTGACTAAAGCATCCAACAAAACTCATCCAGATGAGCCAAAAACGTGTGGAGGAGAGAGGGAGGGTGAAATTTTTCCATAAAGGATGCTGAAGATCAACTCTGGATCTGATTTGATCACCTCCTTTAGTCAAGGATTTGTCAGATCTAGTCAATCTGGTTCAGATATGACTGATTTCAATCAAATCGACTAAGAATCCACTGATCTATGATTCTGGATTTGCTCCATTATTCATCAATTTATTAATTAAAATAATCAATAATTTATTTTTGGGGCTTTCTGACTTGAGTGATGGAAAATCACTCAAAAATAGAAAATAGTGGGTCCACGGGTTTACATGGTGCTCTTAGCTTGAAAATGAGCACCTACATGACTGGAACTGATTATTTGGCCCACTTTTATTACAAAATCAAATTTTCCAATTAAACTATTAAAAAATAGCCTAAGTTTTGGAAAAATTAATTTTAATAAAAAACACTAAAAAAATTTAAAAAATGAAAAATTGAAAAGACATAGGGGGACTTAGACATGTTCATATGACTTGACCATGATGTCTAGCATGCTTATACATTGACATATAGACTCTAATAACCTCAATAGGCCTAAATGCCAAGCCGACCACCCCAACTTTGGAGGTATGGAGTGAAAAACTCAGAAAATGTCAGTCGTTTGTTCAACAACCAATAATAACCAAGGGAAAAAACACCCTAGGCTAATTAGATTGACAAATAAATTCTAAGAGACCGAGTCTTTTACATAAACTATCATGCTAGAACATTTATTACAATTCCCCCATGGGGTATGAACATGTGATATAGTACAACAAAGCTTCCCAGAAGCAAGAATGAAGGTTCTCTGAAGTTCGAACAAGTTATCCTTGTCCAGTTCACCAGGCTCACTTGATAAAAAACCATTAAATACAACTTAGGTGGTAACATTCTGGCTCCAACTGTGGGACGTGTGCTCGATCTGGTCATAGGGCAAGGAGAGGATACGAGAACACCAGAATCTCTGGTTTATACACCCTGTAAAAACATATCAACTTGACAAGAAAACCTTAGTAGCACAAGCTTTACATAAAAAACAAATGAACCATTAAGCTGATTTATTTAAACAAAATAAATGTAACTAACTAATGGAAACAAAAATGTTTGATTATAGCTAAGTACAAAACAAAAAAGCGGAAAGTAAATGCTCTTTTTCAAGGAGCTTATTTTCCTACTCTAAGCATGATATAAAAAGGGTTAAGTGTAATCAGAAATCCAATGTAAGCACCTAATAATTTTATTAAAATAAGAAAAAAATTCCTTGTCTTTGGTTACCAGCCAAAGTAAGGATACTTTATTCAGAAAATGTAAACTTGCATGATGATCCGAAAGGGGCAAGATGGATGGGAAATCATAGGCATGAATAATGTCGTCAAACTTCCCACTAAACTGGTAAGTGCTTGTGCAGGTTGCTTCTATCCATGATTGGACATAGTTGATGTACAAATCAGAATGATGAGGTAGATTGACTACACCATCATACTGATCATCAAGGATTACCGGATGATAATTCACTGTATAAGCCCCAAGCGGCTCCAAGTCATGAGGAAACTCTATATGTGATTTTAAAAGAAAGGAGGAAGAGAAGGGGAAAGGCTCGTTGTTGGATGGATCTACAATGGAAACTTGTTAGTGGAATACAAAGGAGCAATGTCTTCACAAAGCTTTTGGATGTACAGTGTAGTCAAAATAGATCCACAGCTCGTCCAATCCTTGCTACCTGAAAGCCAAACACACAATCCTGCACGAAACCTCATGAGATCTAGATATATATATGAAAAAGAGACAAGAATTACATGCAAATAAAATTATTAAACATGTATAATCTAGATCTTCTAACATATATGCTATGAGATATAAGAAAAACAAGTAAGCTTACTTGCCCAAGTATACTCCTTTTGATTCAGCTAAATCGTTCAAGCCAAACAGGGTTCAGATGCAGAAATTGAGAGAAAAGCCGACAACATCAATAGCCGTAATACAATGCTTAATCCACACACATGAGAGCATTACACCATTTTTCCTCCAAAGATTCTTTATTCCAACAATCAAAATATTACAACAGTATTACAATAGAAATCCCTTCAATCCAACTCTAACTAGCTTGGAAGAGGTAGCTTTACCTTTATTTATACAAAAAATAGGAGATCCAGCCCAAGGGGGAAAAATACCAAGGAGATAGACCACTATAGATGAAGGAGAGTCCATCAATACCTGATCTGTGTCTAACTAAGCCAGATCTGAGTCTCACTAAGTGCAATTGTCAATTGGAGAGCTGATCTGACTGACACCTCAACCTGTTGACTGAAGCATCCACCAAAACTCATCAAGATGAGCCAAAACATGTGGAGGAGAGAGGGAGGGTGAAATTCCCCATAAAGGATACTGAAGATCAACTCTGGATCTGATTTGATCACCTCCTTCAGTCAAGGATTTGTTAGATCCATTCAATCTGGTTCAAATCTGACTGATTTCAATCAAATCAGCTGAGAATCCACTGATCTATGATTCTGGATTTGCTCCATTATTCATCAATTTATCAATTAAAATAATCAATAATTGATTTTTGGGGATTTCTGACCTGAGTGATGAAAAATCACTGAAAACTAGGAAATAGTGGGTCCATGGGTTTACATGGTGCTCTTAGCTTGAAAATGATCACCTACATGACCGAAATAGATTATTTGGCCCACTTTTATTACAAAATCAATTTTTCCAATTAAACTATTAAAAAATAGCCTAAGTTTAGGAAAAATTAAATTTTAATAAAAAACACTGAAAAAACTAAAAATTTGAAAAATTGAAAAAACCTAGGGGGACTTAGACATGTTCATATGACTTGACCATGATGTCTAGCATGTTTATCCATTGACACATATACTCTAATAACCTCAATAGGCCTAAATGCTTAGCCGACCACCCCAACTTTGGATGTATGGAGTGAAAAACTCAGAAATTATCAGTCATTTATTCAACAACCAATAATAACCAAGGGAAAAAACACCCTGGGCTGATCGGATTGACAAATAAAGTCTAAGAGAATGAGTCTTTTACAGACACTATCATGTTGGAACATTTATTACAATTCTCCCATGGGGTATGAACATGTGATATAGTACAACAAAGCTTCCCAGTAGTAAGAATGAAGGTCTTCTAAAGTCCGAACAAGTTATCCTTGTCCGGTTCACCAAGCTCACTTGATAAAAAACCACTAAGTACAACTTAGGTGGTAACATTCTGGCTCCAACTGTGGAACGTGTGCTTGATCTGGTCATAGGGCAAGGAGAGGATATGAGAACACTAGAATCTCTGGTTTATACACCCTGTAAAAACATCTCAACTTGACAAGAAAACCTTAGTAGCACAAGCTCTACATAAAAAAACAAATGAACCATTAAGCTGATTTATTTAAACAAAATAAATGTAACTAACTAATGAAAACAAAAATGTTTGATTATAGCTAAGTACAAAACAAAAAATGCAGAAAGTAAATGCACTTTTTCAAGGAGCTTATTTTCCTACTCTAAGCATGATATAAAAAGGGTTAAGTGTAATCAGAAATCCAATGTAACCACCTAAGAATTTTATTAACATAAAAAAAAATTCCTTGTCTTTGGTTACTAGCCAAAGTAAGGATACTTTATTCAAAAAATACAAACCTACGTGATGATCCAGAAGGAGCGGGATGGATGGGAAATCATAGGCATGAATAATGCCATCAAACTTCCTCCCAAACTGGTAAGTGCTTGTGCAGGCTGCTTCTATCCATGACTGGACAAGGTTGATGTACAAATTGGAATGATGAGGCAGATTGACTACACCATCATACTGATCATCAAGGCTTACCGGATGATAATTCACTATATAAGCCACAAGCAGCTCCAAGTCATGAGGAAAATCTATATGTGAAGATGATAGTTGAGATTGATATTCTAATAACTGCATCACATCTTTCTTTTCACAACACTACTTCTCCATGTCTTCATTATTGATACCTTTGTACAGCTCTGCATGATATGACTCTGAATGATCATATAAGAGTTTTGAATGCTGCTTTTCCATACTAGGATTTTCCAAGGTCTCCATATCCATGCTTCCCTCTATGGAAGTATAGTAGATTGGACTTCCACAAATTTCTAAATAGACACTCCCCTTAATAGATATAGCATAGATAGGATTCTTAATAAGATATCCACAAAAATCCCAATAGTCATCACCATCATCTATGTTAGATGTGATGGATTCCCCATTGTTGATATCAGGTTCTGATATTGAGTTCTCTTTGTCTTCATTACTGATACTGACATATGGCTCAGACTAATCATGTGGATAAATTGCATGCTCCTTTTTCATATCAAAGTTTCCCAAGCCCACATGGTCCATTCTCTCTCCTTTAGATATGCCATGGACAGAAAAATCAACAAAACCATCAAAATTTTCCGGTTCATTATTTTCCTCTTTATTCATGTCATAGACTGGATTTTCCATGAATGTCCAGGACTCCTCATCAACATCTTTGTCAGGGATAAGGGAGTCTTCGTCACTTGTATCATGCTCCAAGCTATACTTGTCCTCATTTTCATACTCATCTTCTTCAGAGAAAAGGCCACAAGGTAGTAAACCTTCCAGACTGTCATCATTATATGGAGAACACATAGGAGTCCCATCATGTATATTACAGTTTTCATCATAAGTTTCACTATAAGATTCTACAATGGTTTCATCCTCAGGCTTGTACTATTTAGATGGTGACAAAGGGTAGGCCTAGCCTACCATGTATATATGATCAGGCTCACTTGCATTTGTTTCTTGATTACTGACCTCAGGAAGTCCATGTTCGATTGCTTGATTTGCAACATAACAAGTGCTTTCTTGGTGGAATTGTTCACAGGGTCTACACCATGGAATTACTTCTTCTACCATGTTAGCTGAGTCTAACTGGTTTGGAATCCTAGGCTCTTGTTGAGGAAACTTATTTTGATACATCTGATTCTACCTAGGCTGAAAGTTCCTAGGTCCATTATTTCTTTCCATTGTGATTCTTCTATTGTGCATAAGATTCAATTATGCAGACTAATCTGCCATAAGTTGGTTTTGACTAGTAACCAAGTCTTTTATCATGTCTGTTACCTTTTCCATGGGATCTTTAGAGGCTCCCTTTTCTTCTGATTCAAAGGCTTTTCCCTTTTTTTCATTGTATGAAGTGTTTTCCCTAGTGTAACCTGGAATGTTGGATTTGCTTGAAGACTGCATATTCTTTTCTATTTTCTTGGCCAATTCCTGAGCATTTTTTAGATCGGCCGGCTCTTTACCTCAAATCACCAGTGAAAGCTTCAATGTAAGATATGAGGATGGAGGCATCCCTTGTCTTGATTTCTCTAGGGAGGTCCGCAACCACACGCCTGAACTTAGTATTAAATTCATCAATGGTTTCATTCTCCATCTTCTTTATGTTATGGAGGGCAGCAAGCATATGTCTTGGTTCTTTCTTTTCCCCCCATTTCTTCTTAAAACCCTCTAGGAATTTACAAGAGTTTTATATGAATCATCATCTAGGTCGAAGTACCATTATTCATCGTCATCTTCCAAGGATAAAGCAAAGAGCATCATTTTGACATCGTCATGGTCATGGGAAGCATCATTGCAATAACTGACCAGCTGCTTTTCAAACTTTCGAAGGTGAGACTTGGTAGTGATGGCATTATTGCCCTGAAATATGGGGAGCTTCTTGATAGCATCTTTTGGAATGGCATGGGGAGCACCTGCTATCTGAGAAAAGTCAATGGGTTTGAATAATTCTGTCTTTTCTTGATATTGGTGAACATGACTCTCTACAAATATGTGATGGATATCTGAGAGGGATTGGTCTCCTAAATCTTCAAGGTTTCTATGAGAAGTCTGCCTATTCAATCTTTCCCTAATAAACCTTTTAGGATCAGGGAGAGGATTGAATAATTGTCGGCGGTTTCTTCAGGCAGAAATTATTGAAGGGATGTTAGACAGTGGATTCGCCAGATGGATCGAGTTATAATTTTTATGTTTTTTAAAGACTAGATCAATCAAAAGTTTTTATCTTTTTAGTTGTTTAGAAAAAAGTTAAGCTAAGTCATACTCGGGAATAAAAATATTTATCCCCGGCAACGGAGCCAAAAAGTGTTGCCGCATTTCACACTCCTGGGTCACGTGGCAGAAATATTCGAGCCACTCGATGTGTCCTTGGGGGAAAGTCTCTAGTCAAGGCTGTCACCTTGTTCTTGACTCCTCTGTTTAGGCTCAACTCCTAACGAAGCCAAGGGGGGTTAGACCCTATTATGTTACTAAGGCTGGATTACTTAGTACAGTGATGTTAAATTGAATGAGTTACTTAGGAGTTTGGAATTTAACCATAAACAATCAAAGATGACAAGATATAAAAATGAGTACATGAAAGCACAATGCTGAGACACAATATAAATATAAAGTAAGAAAATAACCAGTGCCCTAGAATGGATTCAAAAAATAGAATCAATGTACTTGCATGCGCTTGGAGTGAATGTTTTGCAATTGCATCTTGGTACATTTTAAGTTAAATTTGAGGTGTGAGTTGATTAAAATTTGGCGAAGGGGTGGACTCTAGATATACCCAGGAGTACTTGGAGTATGTCCAAAACTAAACCTTCATGGCTACCTACAAGGACTATGTGGGCTGAATGGAGTCTTTGGGGCTATTGTTCATAACGCACCCATTAGGGTGTGACAGAGTGTAATGTCCCGGTTTTGACCCCGTTACATTAGATGTATATGATGTATAAATTGTAAATGATCATGGTGTGGAGCTAAAGGCCAAGGCCCCACCATTGATCAGTTACGTTATGTTAGGATTTAAATTTGTCACCGATGGTATATTGAGGCATGCGGCATATATTATGTTGGTCATCATGTAAATATGCATCTATAATTAAAATGAACACAACTAGCTACGGTCGCGGCAACTAATTCGAATGGGGCATGATTTTCCCAAGGATAAGGATGTGGGGGGGGGATTTGTCAAACCTTGAGCCAAAAGGGAAAAAAACCCATGTTTCATCTTCTTTTTTTTTATTCCAACCACCTTCAATTAATAATTTCTGCTGGTAGCTGAGGGAAGTTATGGCAGTTAATTGTTTTGGGAGTGGGGTGGCATGACTGTCAGTCCATGCCTCCATGCACACTCCACCCATAGTTTACTTCACTATGGAGGAAAAACCTTCACGCTCACTCCAATTTGTGACCTCACAATTTTGCTGTTCATCTCCACGCATTATCTCCATTGTCTGATTCACTTCACGCACAGGCTCTGGGCGGATTGGGTCTCACACAGACATTTTCTTGGCTCCATGAGTTGCTGAACACCCACGCACTGAAATTTCGCGTCCTCCTTGTTGTCTGCTCACCCACGGACAAAAACGGAGCTGCTTTTCCTCATGCAGGACCTCCATTGTCTGTTCCTTTCCTCACTGGGTCAGATTGCTTCCTCACGCACAGGAATTTTCCTAGTTTCCAGCTGATACATCGAGATGAGAGCTGTGCGTTTTCACCCACGATTTCCTGAAAAGAGCCATTCACGTCCTCATCTGTATGTTCTCCTTACAGACCGGTATGGTGGTGTAATTTCCGTCATTTTAATGCTGAGATTGGGGCTATTGTTCTCCCCCCATGTTTACTGTTTAGTTGGGACTGTGTAATTCGATTATTGGGAGTCGTTTTGGCCACGAGAGGGCCAAGAACGACTCAGAAATCGTTTTCCCTGTTTAAGCTGTGACAGCTAAATTAATTGTCGGAGTGCAATGTTTGGTCTTCAGACTATGAGAGGAGCAGAGATGTTGGCTTAGATTTGCTTGATAAACCTGGTGGCTGGAAACCACACAGACAGAGCTAGAGGGCTGGCCTTCTTCTCCATC
>LPNX011142242.1:65264-77147 GCA_001517045.1 Pseudotsuga menziesii | reverse complement strand
TCAATCCTCCATCACTTCGATAGCAAGCTTACTAACAATGGGCAAGCTTGGGAAGAACACAACAGTGCTCCAAGGGACAAAGGGATGCAGATTCAAGCATAAATTTCTAGCAACAATGGACTATAGTTTCGATGCTCTCAACTTTCTCTTATGCTTTCAATGTACCAAGGGGTTCCTTATATAGCTCTTCAAAGGGATACTGAAGGGTCGAATCCGTGCGATCTCAAGGCATATGGAAGGCCAGGAGTCATATGAGTCGGATCCAAGTCAAGGAACAGTCCAAAAGGATTTGGATTTATGCACACATCCCGATGTACGCGACTATCTAGGGAATATCCGCGTATGTACGCGGTTATCGGGGAAAAAGCCGCGTATATCAATATTATAATGTTTTTTGGGGATGATTAAGGTAACATCAAAAGATATAAAGTGGTCCAAAGGGGTTAATGAGTCTGCAGCGGGACAAGGGAAGGCCATACAATGTGTGATTCACCTAGTGTGGTGAAATCCGCTATAACAGGTAGCTTAGCAAAAATTAAAGAAGACGTTGTGATACTTTCTTTAGGATAAACTACAAGTGAAAATGGGTTTTCATTGGGTGAACTAGTATCCCATGTGTTGGAGTTTGAAGGAGCGGGAGGATTGGGGAAAATTGACTCTTCTAATTAGGCTTATGCTTTATGTGTGGGTTATCAAAAGAGTGGATGGCCACACAAACTAGGTGGTCATGTTGTATAACTATTTCTTCAAGGAGCCCTATTTGGGAAAAAATATAATTGAATCTCAACTCTTAGACCTTGTTGGATACTCCTTCCAAATTTAATATCCAAGTCATTCGTGTACCCCATACTATCTAGAAAGCATGGGAAGTCATTACATGGCACCTGATTTGGCAAAGAGAGCCCCTACACACATCCCTTTCCTTCAATGAGCATTGCATTTCATGCTTACCCTTGGCTCTTGTTGCAGGAAAACCCTTAGTCTTAATAACGACCCAAATTAAATTTAGGAAGGGAGCATGATTGAAATGCAATTGAATGTAGATTTGAGCCAACATCAAATGAAGAAAATATTTGTTTAAAATAAGGTTAAACTACATTGAATTGAGAGTGGTGACATACCTACTATGCATACAACATTTAGGGAACATTTCGAGTAGAAGGGATGTCCATGCCATCTTAGTTTTACATTTTGACATGGTTGAGTAATATGCAAGCTAACATGGTTGGAGGGAAACAATAACTACTAATGCAAGACATAGTAGAAATAACATGACTACATTTTGACTAGGGGTGTTCCACTAGGAGATTTTTGGAATTTTGAAATTGTATTAGCAACAATTAAAAAGTAGTACTAATTTTTTCTAATTTAAGTCATTATTAATTCTACTAGATGTTATTGTAGAAATAATAATGTCCCTATACATTTCTAGAGATACATCCATCACATCAACTTGGATATGGTCATCCTTACACTTATCAAAATAACCATGAAAACATCCAAACATACACCACACTTTTGACCAAGCAAGAAAGCATTTTCTTTGGGACATAGTAGGATACATTCAAACATATTTATAGTCACAAGAAGAGTTTGGTATTTTTCCATGCAAAATTGTGCAACACACACACCCCATAAAAATGGCCATTTTGCAACCAATCCTCTCAAACTTGGTTGTTACATAGCTAGTGAAGGTAACACTTAAAATGTCTAACAAAACGTATATATTAAGATTTATATAAACATTTGGTTTAACATATCATATGTTTAGTAAAACATTTACTTTGGTTAAAAAAATGCCTATTTTAAGATGTTATCTGGTCTTAATTAGATAGAAAAATTATAAAAAATAATAATTAAGTAAGACAAGAAATCTATTGTGGTGTGTTTTTCTCAACTTTGTTTCAAACCCTAAGACTAGGTTCATCATCAGGAGAGATTGAGCTCAAATGAATCCTCTTCTTAATGAGCCAAGATCCTAGTTTTCTGTAACATGTCCCTTTTGTGGAGGGTCGTAATCTGGTTTACCATTTTCTACGCAGTTTATAATTAAGTAAGACAGGAAATCTGTGATGGTGTGTTTTTCTCAACATCGTTTCAAACCCTAAGACTGGGTTCATCATCGAATATTTTGAGCTCAAATGACTCCTCTTCTTGACGATCCGAGAGCCTAGTTTCACATAACATGTCCCTTCCATGGAAGGTCGTAATCCGGTTTACCATTTTCTACACAGTTTATAATTAAGCAAGACAAGAAATCTACGATGGTGTGTTTTTCTCAATGTCGTTTCAAATCCTAAGATTGGGTACATCATCAGGAGATGTTGATTTCAAATGACTCCTCTTCTTAATGAGCCAAGATCCTGGTTTCCCGTAACATGTCCCTTCCATGGAGGGTCGTAATATGGTTTACCATTTTCTATGCAGTTTATAATTAAGTAAGACATGAAATCTATGGTGGTGTGTTTTTCTCAACGTTGTTTCAAACCCTAAGACTGGGTTCATCATCAAAAGAGGTTTATCTCAAATGAATCCTCTTCTTAATGAGCCAAGAGCCTGGTTTCCCGTAACATGTCCCTTCTGTGGAGGGTCGTAATCTGGTTTACCATTTTCTACGTAGTTTATAATTAAGTAAGACAAGAAATCTGTGGTGGTGTGTTTTTCTCAACATCGTTTCAGACCCTAAGACTGATTTCATCATCAGGAGAGGTTGATCTTAAACGACTCTTCTTCTGAATGATCCAAGAGCCTGGTTTCCCATAACATGTCCCTTATGGGGAGGGTCATAATTTGGTTTACCATTTTCTATGCAGTTGTTGGTTTTCATCCCTATGTAAGTAATTCATTTGAATTTGGGATTAGGTTAAATTACACCATATTGAGGAGGTACATGCCTTTCATATTACCAGCCTAGATCCAAATCCTAGGCTCTATTAAACGCTGAAAGGGATCAAATATCTAGACGTGCAAACCTCTTCTTAGGTATTGCACTCAAGGAGCTATCAACTTTGTTGTGTCCTATATATAGCCATTGATTTGATTCAAATCAAAAGACACATATTTTTATTTCATGTCTACATATAAATTTTTTATTTATTAATATTTAATACTATTTATGGTGGACATATAATATTTTTTATTTTGTTAGGAACTAACATTACAACATCTCACCCCATACATGGTTTTAAAACCATGTGCAACGCCCTCCTAAAACCATGGATTGTTTAGGATAACCATGTACAATAAAACCATGGGTTTTATAGGAGGCCTTGCACATGGTTTTAAAACCATTTGCAAGGCCCTCCTAAACCATGTACAATAAAACCATGGGTTTTATAGGAGGCCTTGCACATGGTTTTAAAACCATTTGCAAGGCCCTCCTAAACCATGTACAATAACACCATGGGTTGTTTAGGAGGCCTTGCACATGGTTTAAAAACCATGTGCAAGGCCAACATTTTTTTGCGGATAATTCAAATTTTTATACATTTTTTTTAGGTAGGAACATTACAACATCTCCCCCATTTTACATTTATTTTGGCGGATAATTAATTTTTTATTTTTTAATGGCCGACAAAATATATTTGTTACTTCTTACTTTTTAGAAGTAAAAAGTAACGTTACGTAACGTTACATAAGGTTATGTAACGTTACAAGATCTCCCCCATACTGGGCTGTAGAGCGCCTCTTGGTGCAATGATATACAGACAACTACAAAAAAATTAAAAGCAAAACTAATAATGTAACACCCTGATTTTGACGCCAAGGGGGAGGGGTATGCATGCCCCGGTTTCGACCCCATGGTATTAAATTACACATGATGTAAATATTTTTATTTGATCATGGTGTGGAGCTCAAGGAAAAGGCCCCACCATCGATTTAGTGTATTTAATTAAAACCGATGTCGATGGTTTATGTGCTAGCCAGGCACAATATGTTTTGAGACATCATGTAAAAATGAAAATTAATAAAAATACCACAACTAGTTATACGACGCAATGTGAAAGAGACGGGGCATGATTTCAAAAGGAATAGGGAGGGGGAAACATTCAAACCCTTGAGCCAATAGGGTAAAGCCAAATGTCTAAGGGAAAACCCATAAAGCCGTCAACTACCACTTTTGTCTTTTTCCCCAATCATTTATTTCTGCCAGAAATTGGTTAAGGAGTTATTTCCTTGGGATGGGAAAGGTATGGAGGTCAAATTTGAATTGGGAAGACTACCCATTTTTGGAAAAACATGTTTTGGCTTATTGGGCAAGTAAGAGCCCAGAAATTCCTTCCTCATCCATTCTCATTCACATTTTTCTCTCTCACGCAGCTGAAGGGGGCTGAGCTCTCTCCTTTACGATTTCCTCTAGTTTTCTTCATTCTTCCATGCCCAGAATCTGTTTTTGGTGTTGCTCAGTGAATCAGAGAAGAGATCCACGATTTGGGGGTTTAAGAGGATGTTTTTCCTTTCCTCACACAGCTGAGCTTGCTGGGCATTTTCCCCTCACGATTTTTGTTTTTTTCTTCACTTCTCCATGCTTAGAATCTCTTTTTGTATTGTTGAGCAAATGGGTAGAAGAGAACCACGATTTTGGGTTTATGGTAGTCGTTTTTTCCCTAGAATGTCCATAGGCGTTTTATGAATTCAGATTGATGAATTGGGGGTTTGATGAGGTCGTTCTTTCCCATGTGAAGCCATAGATGTCTTTGAAATTGAATTTTCCATCATTGGGTTGTTTCCCCCTTGTTTCCTTTTTCATTTTGGCTCCCAGGAAGTTTTTGTCCATGCCTAGAACTTGTATTTGGTCGTGGAGTGCATCCGTGTGTTGGCTTGGCCACGTAAGTCCAAGGAACCCATCTGTTAGTCGGTTTGGCTGTGTTTTGGTGTGAAGGTTGGCTTGGCTGAAAAAGTCCAAGGAACCCATGTGCTATTGGCTTGGCTGAGAAAGTCCAAGGAACCCATATGTTAATTGGCTGACTATGTTTTGATGTAAGGGTTGGCTTGGCTGAGTAAGTCCAAGGAACCCATGTGCTATTGGCTTATTGCCTTAGTATCCCGTGAAACCCATTTGTTTATTGGTTGGGATGGACAGTCTATGAAACCCAACTGTGTGTTGGCTTGACTGTATGTGTATGGTCTTGTTGTGTGTAATATTGTTTTTCCCTAGTTCCTTGTGGAAATCATGCCCAAATCAGGGGTGGCAGTGATGCTGATAGATTGATGAGCACACTGGCCTATGGTTGGGTGGAACGTTGCGGCGACATAGCTAGTTGTGGGGAAGCTTCTTCTCAAGATAAGTATTTTCTTTTGTATTTAATTTCCGCAAATGTATTTTCTTTTAAATTATCATGAACATGTTGAATGCGTGAATGTGAATAAATGTGTTTGCTTCTGTTGTTTAATGAATTTTACATATGTACATGTATTTTATGTTCAATCCATTTGTTTATTATGGTTCATGGGGCTAGATTGCTTGATTTGACAACAACAACAGTGTGGGTTGCGTCCTCTCCATTGTCGGGATGAGGGGAGGGGACGTGACAGATAAAGAATGATAAATAATTGACCATGGTTAACTATGTTTGCCATTTTAACCATAGTTTACCATGTTAAGCATGGCTAACCTTTAGTTTAACATTGGAAATAATAGTCCATATTATTTAATTTTTATTACTATTATTATTTCTTACTATTTATTATGTAATATTTACTGAATAATTGACCATAATTGTAGAACATGTCTCAGACACTGAGAGGGGGGGTGAATCAGTGTCTCTTAAAACTTAAAAATCTCTTGCCAAAGCACTATTTTAATCAGTCATATGTATTATGAACCAATCATGACATTTACCAATTATATATATATATATATATATATATGAAATATACAAACACACATGAATATGTAAAATATCTTTTTATTAAATAGGATTTTACATTACATAGCATTAATAATCTAGACCCAACTAGATTGAGAAACCCAGGTCTCTTACAAGACCCAACTTGTATACATGACCCAACATATAGAGAGGAATCCAATCCTCATTCAGGCTCCAACCTTATTACAGATACCAATCTGTTTGAATGAACACAAGGTCCATATCAATGGTAGAATATCCACCAAGATATCATTTATGATCCACCGAGACACACTCTTTCTTCAAGTACTGTCTTCATATTTATACGCTTTCTTTCTACAACTCTTCAGAGAATGATATGTCTTCTCATGTACTTCTTCATGGAGTGATGTGTCTTTTCATAAAAATAAGCAAAAATAAAGTTAAACTAAGTTTTAAGTTATAACTATAATTACCCCTTTTTCTTCTATTTATCAAAATCTTGTTATCGTCTTTATTATTTTTACAAACAACTTTCTCCATGTGTTTTTATTTTATCGCTTTATTAATAAACAAAGCATTAGCCCTTGGCGCCTTTTTTTACACTAATAGTCTTAATCCTTTTATGGTTTGATATTCTGTTTTCATTAGGCATAGGACCAATGTTTTAAAACGTTACATACATTGGCGTGACATTTAGGCTCCTGTACACTTTAGACATATGCATGGACTGCCACCTTGGCTCCTCTCCACTTAATCACTGCCACCTCACTGAGCACGGAATCATCATCTTTGTGTGATATCAATTTGACCATATGACCACTTACCACCATGGCATTTCACCTACACAAGCTCTGACCCCTCTTTGCCATCTACACCATTCCTTTCTCATTGTTGATGCTATGTCAACATCCAGTCATCGCCTGAGTCGAAGAGAGATGACACATGTAGTAAAATACAAGGGGCCACCTAGGCATCCCGATATCCAAGCTTGTGTTCTTCTCGTGGAGAACCAAACACCAAAAGATCCCACACTATCTTTACACTACGCGTCAATGAGCATTAGTGAAGCCTGTCGTTATAAACACATAAAATGTCAATTTCCTTATCGATGTGGGATAATTCCCAATGGTGAAAATACATCAACATCGTCGATCAACCAAATGAACGACTGTTGAGTATCTCCTCTTTTTCCAAGGCCTCTGTCCGATGCTCTGTCCCAAAAGCAACAACAAACCAACTCCTACATGTCAGTCTTTTAATGTGGACCATTCTTGAAGGTGAACATTAATGCATACTATCGATCCTTAAATGAGACATCCATCATCAATCGTGGCATGGTTCATCATAACTGAATTAACAACCTTGTTTACAAGCAGCTCCAATTCTGACCTTCTCACGATTTCTACTATATTTCTCTAAGGATTCTTTTGCAGTTCGAATATCTTTAACATATTTGCTACTAGATTATGTTTCTTCACATAAATAAGCACACTAATATTTTTACTGATTTTGGTAGGCCAAAATCTCACATATGTGAACCTAGAAGTGACAACTAATTACATGGATGGGTAACCAGTTTACTAGGGAATAAGACCATGTCATTTTTAGAATTTATTGAGATTACCTGAGCTTCTGGCATGCATTCCAAAAATGGCTTCTCAACCTTTTTGAAACTCAAAACATATTTCTTCTTATTTTGGCAGACTCATATTTTACACGTGTGAACACCAAGAGGAAAACTGACTCCTTGGTTGGATATCCAGTTCATCAATGAACATGTCTATACCTTCTGATGAATTTTTCATCACTCGGGCAGGCCTGGGCAGGAATTTCCAAAAGCCTCTTCAACCTTGTGACTTTGACACTTAGTCAATTTTAGGACTTCCTCCAAAACTTATTCTGAAACTCCTTTTTGGCAGATCCATAACTTTTTCTCCAGACATGCTCAAGGATAACTAAGGCCATTATTATATAGAAAATCCAACACACTACAATATTCCCATGTGCTGTGGGTATTTAATCTAACCCATAAATTAGGGTTGGAATCTTTTCGAGGCAATTTAGTCATTTTTGTTTGCTTAACCCCTGTTTTGGTAGGTCCATAACTTCTCCCTCAAGTACTTTCAGAACAAAATGAAGACATGGTCAGGTAGTCAAACCACTAATATGTAGGACCCCTATGAGGAATGGGCATTTATAGTATCCTATAAATTATGGCGTGCATTTCCCTAAGGCAGTTTTTACTAATTTCCCCATACTTGGTCATTTTCCTGTTTTTCACCAGATTGCCATATATTTCCAAACTGATGTCAGATTGCTATAATGTCTTCCTAATATCTCCAGAACACCATCATCATCTATGTCATTCCATGTCATCATATACTCCATATCATATATTGATATCAATGCCAACAAATTCATCTGCCACATTGCCAACAATCTCCCCCTTTGGCATTGATGGCAATACTCTTTATTTCTCCCCCTTTGACATCAAGGGCAAAGGGTTGAATGAATCCCCTTGACTTTGATCATTGTTTCTTTTATCTTTCACATAAGTGGAGAAAAATATAATCAACTCCCCCTGACTATGTACTTTCTCTGAAACCAACTGAAAAGGCCTTCTTCATTTATTTCTTGGACTGTTGTATTTCTGCCATATTGCCAATTGTTAACTATCTCCCCTTGAATTGATGCAATTTTGTTTTGAATTTTTTTGTTTAGACTGATATCCAACAAATGCTTTCTAACAAAGTAAAAATGTCAAGGTCACACAATTTCACATTGGACAACTTGCAAAGGCCTTTTACACTTCAATTCTGCCAATAGTATTCTTCAACCAGTTCTCAAGTCTCAAGCTTCTTGTTTTGACTTCTTTGATCCATGGTTTTACTTCACATGTTGTTCCAATAGTGCATCGACAAATTCATTTTTGTAGCACTATGCTTCTAGTTTTCCATGACTGTCCTAAGTAATAAAAAAACAGAGCATCATCGTCTAGTCCTGCTTCCTTGGGTTCCATGTCCTTTTAATGGTCAAAGCTTCTTCAAAATAGAGTAGGATTTGTTGTAATATATATCTCTATTGTTATGGCTTTCAAAATCATCAATTAAAATCTGCATTTGATCATAAGGTTTGCTTAATCGATTTGATCAAATTAGGGTTTCTTTAACACATCTTCCATCATTGCAAGTTGCCTTCACAAACCTACTATTAGTTTTCATCACAGTAACTTCTGACATCAATGATAATGAATATATTTTCTCCTCCTCAAATGTCTATATTTTTAACTCTCTTGCTGCTATTAAAATACTTCATTCTGTCTTCAAACGTATAATCCTTTATTGCACTCTCAGGTAAGGATATGAGTTTAAAGTTCAAATAATTCTCTCTTTGAACAAAAATAGACATATTTTTCTTTCAAATTAGCTCGCCCTAACTAGTGCTCTTTATTAAACATGCAATACTATTTAACCAAGAAATGCTCTTTTATTCATAACATCCTTTTTATTTGGCAAATCTTATCAGTTTCAAGGATATAAAGCTATCTTTACTTTTCTTCTTTTTAGGGACACTAGTTGCTAATCTATCCAAAATTAGATACCGATTTCTGATCTAAGTAATCTTTAGGTCTTTAAGTCCATTTTTAATCTTGACCTGAAGCAACTAAATTCTGACAGTTTTGTTTGGACTAACATCTAATAAGGACTCTTTAACAAAGTAAAAGAGTCATTTCCAATTCCTCTTCAACACATGGATTTTCTTCAACCATGGAGTGGTCAACATTTATAGAATGAGTGTCTTCTTCTAGAGATTCCTTTCCATAAGAGTCACCTGTTTTGGAATGAGGATTAAGACCTCCTATCTTTGGTCTCTAAACTTTATTTATCTTCCTCTTTGGACTTGTCTCTCTTGATTCTTTATGTATTTTCTTAGATTCCATCTTTAAAGACATGTCATGAGGCATCTTGCTTTCTGGAGTTTGAATGTCGTCTTTTTTCAAATCCCTTCTTTGACTCCTTGGAGTATCCTCCTTTTAATTATATTGTTTCTTTGGATTCATGCAATTTTGTGCTTTGTGACCAAATCCTTCACACTTGAAACACCTTATGGAGTGACAAAATTTTGTTGTATTCCCAACACACTTGCATCTCCAACACTTTGTCTTTTCAAAGGAACTCTTTTGAGTTTTCTTTTCAAAAGTATGACATTCCACTGCTCTGTGTCCATGTTTGTGACAAGAGTAGCAATAAATCTTGAAGGTGTTCTCATATTTCCATTTCACAGAAGAATACCGATCTTTTGAAGATGAAGTACCTTCTTCAAATTTGGTTATGGGGGTCCAATGGTTGACTTATTTGTCCTTTATACCCTAGACCGCTTCTGTCATGAGCTAATCTTTGTTTACTCCAAATTTCATCCACGATAGTTGAGCCATTATCTAACCCATTCTCTTTATTTCTCTTGTGTGGAGAGATGTGTTCGGGCTCAAAGCAGTTCTCTTCTCTTTTTGTTTTTCTTGATGTGAATGCGTTTCTAAGAGCTCCAATATAACTCCTTTTCATCTCAACATCAGTGAGACATGCATACTCTTCTTCTTCCTTGTTAATATAAGATTTTTCTTCAGTAGCATCCTTAGGCAACCATCCTTTGATACCTAGCTTCTTTCTCCTTTAAGGTTGCATGATCTTTTTCAATCTTCCTTTTGTCATCGTGCAATTATTTCTCAAACTGTTTCAAGGCCATATTCAAATATTTTTCTCTTTGATTTAGTAACCTCTGTCCTTCTATAAGCCTTTCTTGTCTTTCTTGTAGGTTCTTATCCCAATCCAGTAAATTTTGCCTCTCTATATGCTCCCTTCCTCTCATTTGGTTCTCTTGGTCAGGAAGCCCTCTTTCATTAGCTTCAATTTGTCTTCTAAGGTTAAAGACTTCAAACTTTACCTATTTTATTTCATCAATTTTGTTTTCCAATTGTAAATTAAAACTAGAGAAAACGTTATTTAGTTCTCTTTCCTTGTCATCTAGCTGGATCCTTTTTTCATTCAATATCATCTCAACAGCCTCATGTTTCTTGGTTAGTGCAAACAACTGATCTTTTAGAATCTTTAAGTCATTTTTAGTATCTTCTGGACTCTTATATTTTCTTCTAGAACCCTTGGATTCAATCCACAATCCTTGAAGTAACTCACTGATCTTGAAAATAGTTTCAAGTTCACTTAGAGTGACTATAAACTTGTTTTAGTCTTATCAAAAACATTTTTAGTATGAAAACCTAATTTCTTCTTGGTATCTCCAATTGCAATAAGGAAGTCTTCCTTCAATTTCTTCAAGGCCTCATTCTTAGTAATCCGGATTTTATTTTTGAGAATTAATAGGTCTTCTTCTTTTTCATTAGAGAAAACTTCATCATCATAACAACTATAATTTGAAAGTTCATCTAGCCCAATGATTTCTTAGTTTTGTGATGAGACAAATGAGGGATTGTTCTCTTCACTGCTCAACATATCTTCACTTATTTCTTCATCAAATTTTTTACTTGTATCTTGTCTTGTGCTTTGATACTCGGCTTGATATGTGTCTTCAATATTTAGCCATAGCTTTCTTGCAGAGGTGTAGTTCCCTAGTCTCATCTTGACATCATTTGATAAGGATCTCTTAATGGTTTGCAAAGCGATAGAATTGAATTTCTTATCATCTTTTGAAATTCTAGTTTTGTTCTTCAAGTACCATTTCTTTCTTGCTACTGCATCTCACACATGTGCTCCTTTGTACTTCAATTGACTCTTCATGGTATCCCTCCAATTGGCATAGTCATCTCCATTAAACAAGGGGATTTTATCATCTACATTTCCAGCCATTTTTAAAATGTTGATTCTAGAACCTATCTTTAGATTAAGTGCTTGGCTCTAAAGATGGACCTGTTTTCCTTTTGGATCCACCTTCCAGCAGTTAGCTGTTCCAAAGGAACCCTGGTCTCATACCAATTGTAGAACAGGTTTCAAACACTGAGAGGGGGGGGGTGTTGAATCATTGTCTCTTAAAACTTAAAAAT
>LPNX011142242.1:0-65220 GCA_001517045.1 Pseudotsuga menziesii | reverse complement strand
AATATACAAACACATATGAAGAACAACACATATATGAATATGTCAAATATCTTTTTATTAAATAGGATTTTACATTACATAGCATTAATGATCTAGACCCGGCTAGATTGAGAAACCCAACTCTCTCACAAGACCCAGCTTGTATACATGACCCATCATTTAGAGAGGAATCCAATCCTCATTCAGGCTCCAACCTGATTATAGACACCAATCTGTTTGAATGAACACAAGGTCCATATCAATGGTAGAATATCCACCAAGATATCATTTATGATCCACCGAGACACACTCTTTCTTCAAGTACTGTCTTCATATATATGCGCTTTCTTTCTACACCTCTTCAGAGAATGATATGTCTTCTCATGTACTTCTTCATGGAATGATGTGTCTTTTCATAAAAATAAGGAAAAATAAAGTTAAACTAAGTTTTTAGTTATAACTATAATTACCCCTTTTTCTTCTATTTATCAAAATCTTGTTATCGTCTTTATTATTTTTACAAACAACTTTCTCCATGTGTTTTTATTTTAGCGCTTTATTAATAAACAAAGCATTAGCCCTTGGCGTCTTTTTTTACACTAATAGTCTTAATCCTTTTATCGTTTGATATTCCATTTTCATTAGGCATAGGACCAACATTTTAAAATGTTACATACATTAGCATGACCTTTAGGCTCCTGTACACTTTAGACATATGCATGGACTGCCACCTTGGCTCCTCTCCACTTAATCACTGCCACCTCACTCAACAAGGAATCATTGTCTTTGTGTCATATAGATTTGACCATATGACCACTTGCCACCATGGCATTCTACCTACACAGGCTCCAACCCCTCTTTTCCATCAACACCATTCCTTTCTCATCATTGATGCTATGTCAAAATCCATTCATCGCCCACATCTAAGAGAGATGCCATGTGTAATAAAAGATAGGGGGCCACCTAGCTATCCTGAGATCCAAGCTGGTGTTCTTCTCACAGGGAACCAAACACCCAAAGCTCCCACATTCTCTTTGCACTACGCATCAATGACCATTAGTGAATCCTGTCGTTATAAACACATAAAATGTCCGCTTCCTTATTGATGTGGGATAATTCCCAATGGTGAAAATACATCAACACCGCCGATCAACCAAATGAACGACTACTAAGTCTCTCCTCTTTTTCCAAGGCCTTTGTCCGATGCTCTGTCCCAGAAGCAACAACAAACCAACTCCTACATGTCAGTCTTTTAATGTGGCCCATTCTTGAAGGGGAACATTACTGCATACTATTGATCCTTGAATGAGACATCCATCATCAATCGTGACATGGTTCATCATAACTGAATTAACAAACTTGTTTACGAGCAACTCCAATTTTCTAACCTTCTCACCCACTATATTTCTCTAAGGATCTGTTTTCATTTCGAATATCTTTAACATATTTGCTACTAGATTCTATTTCTTCACATAAATAAGCACACTGATATTTTTATTGATTTTGGCAGGCCAAAATCTCACATATGTGAACCTAGAAGTGACAACTAATTACATGGATGGGTATCCAGTTACCAGGCAATAAGACCATGTCATTTTTAGAATATATTGAAACTACCTGAAATTCTGGTAGGCATTCCAAAAATGTCTTCTCAACCTTTTTGAAACTCAAAACATATTTCTCCTTATTTTGGCAGACTCATATTTCACACGTGTGAACACCAAGAGGAAAAATAACTCCTTGGATGGAAAGCTAGTTCATCGATGAACATGTCTATACCTTTTGATGAATTTTTCATCACTCAGACAGGATTGGGCGGGCATTTCCAAAAGCCTCTTCAACCTTGTGACTTTGACACTTGGTCAATTTTAGAACTTCCTCCAAAACTTATTATGAAACCCATTTTTGGTAGATCCATAAATTTTTCTCCAGACATGCTCAAGGATAACTAAGGCCATGGTTAGATAGACAATCCAACACACTACAAGACCCCTATGTGCTACGCGCATTTACTCTAGCCCATAAATTAGGGTGGGCATCTTTCTGAGGCGATTTAGTCATTTTTGTTTACTAAACCCTTGTTTTGGCAGGTCCATAACTTCTCCCTCGGGTACTTTCAGGACAACTGAAGACATGGTTAGGTAGGAAAACCACTAATTTGTAGGATCCCTATGAGGTGCAGGAATTTATATTCTCCTATAAATTATGGTGTGAATTTCCCTCAGGCAATTTTTACTAATTTCCCCATACTTAGTCATTTTCCTGTTTTTCACCAAATTGCCATATATTTCCAAAATGATGTAAGATTGCTAATATCTTCAGAAAACCATCATCATCTATGTCATTCCATGTCATAATTTCCTCCATATCATATATTGACATCAATGCCAACAAATTCATATGCCATATTGCCAACAATAATGACCAT
This sequence comes from Pseudotsuga menziesii, assembly GCA_001517045.1. NCBI lineage: Eukaryota > Viridiplantae > Streptophyta > Pinopsida > Pinales > Pinaceae > Pseudotsuga > Pseudotsuga menziesii. Next base: position 62,813 of record LPNX011142242.1, on the reverse strand, counting down.
AATTGATCATATCAATAAATCATCACTGACCATATTTTGCATGGTTGACCATATTGATTGATTATTGAGTAATTCCCTAACTCACTAATTAATAATCCACAAACACCTAACCTCTTAAGTGACTAAGCACATTAACTCCTAAACTTTTTTTTAGTACTCAAAATGTACCTCGTGTTGTAAAAAGGTAATCTGAAGGTAACCACAAAACCAAGCTTTAGGTAAGAAAGTTGGTTTCTTTCTCTCCAGAGAGGGATCTCTCAATGATTGTTCGACAAGGACATATAAAATAAAAGGAAATTTCAGATTGTTGTGTTGGTCAAGGCAAAGCAAGTATACATTGGGCAATGGAGTAAAAATAAACATATATCAATCACATTGTTGTTTGCATGAAATTTCTAACAAAGGCAAGGTAGCAATTTAGTCACAATCAAAATGATTTGGTATGGTGAATAGAAGAAATAAGGAACAATCCATAAACATGGGCATCTAATAAGGATGAATCCAATGTTAACTTTAGTGGAATAGGTTAGGTGAATATCTGAAATCCATAGATAGAGCATATATGTATGAATTGTGCACTATAAAACACTTATTTCAGACATGAAAAGAAAACATTATGGAAGTAACTCACAGGAAAAACAATTCACATGAGAAAAGAAAAAACAGACTGTAACATAAATAACACAGGAATCTTTGCAAAAAAGCCATCCTTGGCTTTGTGATTTTATTAAAGATAAATATTAAATTACAAAGCTCAGTTCTCACAATTTCCAACCCTTTTTCCATTGCAATAACAAGTTCTTATACAAGTTGCTCCATGAGTGGAAATAACAAAGTACTAAAAATAGGCATAATTGCCTTTACATGTGTCATCTAAACTTATTAACTACTAACTGCTTTTGAGAGTAAACTAAATTCCTATCTAACTAATACTTCAATAATAAATATTCCATGATCTTCAATATATTCAAGCATGTAATATATATTTGGTTCTCACACATTTCTCTCCTGATTTCCATTGATATGCGGATGGTAATTCCAAGGTGGACATCTCTCTGGATAGCACATGCAACTCAATGTGGTCCCTGTATGAATAGTATGGAAAATGTGCACACGTGGCCCTGAAATCAAAAACCATTTCAAAATCATCTGCCAGCTTTTCCACAATTGTTTTGCCTGATAATGAATCCTGCATGTCAGAAAATTTAGTATGGTATGATCTGCATTCAATTAGCATGTCCTGAAACTCTTTTTGTGTCAGCATGCCACCTTTCTCTTCCCAGAATAAAGGTAGTACCTTTTTGAATAAGGGATCAAACATGTCCAAAAACATCTTCACATGGTGTGCCAAAACCCCAATCTTTGCCTCAAATGTGTCTAACTAATGGTGTTTATTGACCATCTTCCTTTCCCAATTTATAATGGATATTATGTCTTTAATATTATCTTCTTTCAGCTCATATGTTGTCAATCCATTTAGGAAATCAATGGTATTATTTGCAGTCTTCGTGGGATTTCTGTTCAACCTTTCCTTTACAACTGTCACAATTTGTTTGGATGAATTTATCACATTATCTTTATCCAAGATGTAGTCCAAGAAGGGCCTCAACTTGGTGGCTTCTGATATTAGAGCATCCCAGATTATATGTTTAGATCAATGTACTAACAATTTCCCTGTAACCTGTTTCATCAATTTATCATTTTTACCTTGCAATTCCTGGCAGTTTGCTTCCCAGGATTTTCTTTCTTGTTTTCTCTTCAAAGATAGTCTTTCCAGGTTTTTGTTTTGGTTCTTTAAACCAACTAGCTCCAATTCCTTCAAACTAACCTATGGCATAGCTTGAACAATGGTTTGTTCACCAGATTCTGTAGAAGGTGCTTTTATCCCATCTTCAAGTTCCTTTTCTTTCTCTTGTAGCTTCTTTTCTAGTTCTTCATACTTACTTTGGAGAGTCTTCTCACTCTCAACCACAAGAGACATATCTCTCTCCCACTGCTTTTCCTTTTTTGCAAATTTTAACAATTTTGCTTTGCAGTCAGTTAATTCATCATTCAAATATTCTTTCTCTTTCTCAAGCTCTGCCAATTTAGAAGCTTGTATTAGTTGAGTGGATGGGATCTTTAACTTATTCTTCAGTAATTGAATGGTGTTCTCTTTTTCATTCAATAATTTATGTGTGGTAGACCCTTTGTCTCCTTGGCTATAAAAATCCAACAAATATGTTTGTGACTTTTTATTCTGCGCTTATGGGCCTTGTTTTCCACCTTCTCCTTCCCGAGTTGATTTTCAATATTGCTCTTACTAGACTGCAATCTTGATACTTTCAGTGTTTCCTTCAGCAGGTCAATATATATAATATCCCCTGTTTGTTTATGCAAGTGAATCATATAACGGATGGGGATATTCTCTAAGCTCATTTTCATTTCAGCAACCTTATTCTTTGTTGCTATTTCCAAATTCAAAGTGTTTTGAGAAAGATCCCTGACAGATACTAGGGATACAACATTATTAGATATTTTTTTGACCTCTGCATTCAATTTTAGAGCTTCTTCTGAAGCTACATCCTTATAATATTTGTATTTGTCAAATAATTTTGATTTGTTTTTGAATTGTGAGGTGGAATCAATGGGTGTTTCAGCAAAAGCATACTCTTTGACCTCAAATGCAGGTCCGTTCACTTTCATTTGCTTCTTTTTCTTATGCTTAACCTATGATACTTGGACAAGCTGTGTTTCTTCTTCAACCTTTTATTTCTTTGGGGTTCTTGTTGTATCTTCCTCCTCTATGTCCATGGCATCAGAGAATTCTCTTTTATTGGTTCTCTCAGAGCGGCTGGCTATTGGTGTGATCTTTTATGCTGTTGGAACCAAGCTTGAAGTGCCAGGTTGTAGTGAGATGACTTCCTTTATCGAGGAAGTGGAATCTTCTTAGATATTGACATCCCCCTCTGTCTCATGAGGGTATTCCAATCAGTTTATAGCTTCAAATAGACCTACAACCTCAAAATGTTCAAATGGATTATTCTTATTAACTTGCCTCATGATAGAAATGATATGATGGGGATCATAATTTATGGCAGCCTCAGCTTGAAACCTCATTTATCTCAACACACTTTCAATAATAGGTAGATCAGACTTTTTCTTAATGATGAATGGGCCTACATCCCATGGGAGCTTAATTTCTGAAGACTTCTTAAAATTAAGAAAATGCTTATTCTCAACTATCAATTTCTTCCTAATAAGCTCCAAAGCAAACACTCTAACAATAAAAAATGCAGGTAGCATATAATATTGATGAACAAACCCATATAATCTTATCACTATACCTTGCTCAAATAGGAACCAATCTCCTATTCTCTTTTCAGGAGAGAACTGTAACATTTCCGTCATCTGTGGTAGAACTCCAGGCAACTTTTTCTGAAATAATGCATTATAAATCTCTGACATAAGAAAATTCAGAAATTTACTGTAATCCCTATTCATTTATTTTGTGAGTAGCATTTCAGGGAGCTGTAAGTTTTCTTCATTGAATGACAAGAACATCTTCATCAAATACAACTGGAACTTGAAGCATCTCGTTTTGTCGAAATCCACTAGCTGAGAATGAATTTTTTCAGCTAGGAATTCATCAAATTTAAGGCAATATGGCTGGACTAACTAACCTGACTGTTCTGAATTTATATGACCAGTGCTAAGGGTGAACAACATGCTAATTAAAGGTTATGTAACATACTTATCTGTATACAACCCTAAATATTGACTTACAAGGGTTATGGCACACTAGGTTTCTTCATTGAATAAGCTTGAGTCAACAAGGAAAGGTTGGTTTTGTAGTAGGATGTCAGGTTTGAAACAGGTCTTGAAGAAAGCATGTTTCCGCTCAATGCTAGACTCTTTAAAATATTGGTCGACAATGCTTTCTTCATTAAATTCTTTAGAGACTTGCGTGAAATCGATAGGAACATATAATGTTTTTCTAGACAACCAAAGGGCTGAATGGAAACGGGATTTTAGACTTAGCAGCGTCCATTAGAAGAGGAGTAAGTATTAGTGCACCACTCGACAAAGTCAAAACTGTTTAGGGTTTGATATGTAGAAAAATAATGAAAGTATGAACTGAAAACACGATGAACCTCAGTCCCTTGGTCCCTGAGGAGTTTTAATTTGTTTTTAACAACCTCTATAGGTCCATTTAGCAGTATTGTGTAAAAAAATTTCCGAATCTTTATCCTCTAATAGCCCCTCAATCTTCTGATACTCCAGGTTTAGGTCTTCTACCTCTTCTACTTCAACCATCTTAAATACTTGCTCAGTGAGGATAAGTAGCCTACCTGGTGAGTTGACAAGTGATCCAAGTATTTTTTTCTGAGCTAGAAGCTTCTGCACAGTCCTGGACTTTCGCTTTCCAATGCACATAATAAACAAATGACCTAAATCCACCTGCATGTACTTTTATATTATTTTTTCTTTCATATCCATCTTGCATCTTATTCAATGGAAATATCTCTCATCCGTACATTCTGTTCCATTCATCCTGAGCCGTTGATCTTTACCCTATTTTAACCACCCATCTTCATTCTATGCTATGCTACTTCCCTAATATCCTTGCTAATTCTAGTTGCGGATTGAATTGTGCCCATAGATTTATTCTATGACTGATCTTCACTGTCAATTACTTTCACCCTTTTACTCACCTCTTTCACCCAGTCTTAATCTTCTTAAGAATCATACAATTTCCCTTTCCGGAAAAATTATCTGCCTTTGATCTGAATGCTCATTTATCTGAACCGTCATATTGTGCCTATGTCACCCCATTCCGCTGATTTTCCCTTAAACTTTGAGCGTGCATGTTCAACTAGCATAATGGTTTCAATCCATAGATCTATCTCAGATCAAATCTGTGCCCTCCATTTCATATGCTTTTTAACTTCATTATGCAATCTTGCCAAATTTATTCTTCCTTGGTTCTCTAACCAGTGGAATAAATAACATCCGTTGATCTAGATCATATCTTCATCTACGTCATTAAACAATGCGGTCCCTACCACATTCCGCTAAGCCCGAAGACTTCATTCATCCATGCACTTTTAACTTGAAGAATTATTACTGACCAAAGATATGGATTTGGCTCTGATCCGAGTCGTTAAAACATGAGCCCCCTACCCGATTCTGCAGATTTCCAACATAACTTACTCTGCACTTGTTCACACAGCAAAATATTTTAGAACCGTAGCTTAGAATCCTGTTTAAATATCTGTAGTTCAATATTGTTGGTCCTACCAAATTCCGCAAATCTCAAAAGTTCATTTGTTCGTGCATGTTCTATTAGCAGAATTAATACACACCGTAGATCTCTTTTGCTCTCAGATCTCCATCGTTGAAATTTGCAGGCTGTAAAAAATTCCGCTGATTTTGAAACTTATTTTCCTCGTGCAAGTTCTCTTAGCGGAATCCTCCTCCGCTGTAGATCTCCTTCATCCTATGATCCTCACCATTGAAAAATGAGGGACCTACATAATTTTGCCAATGTGAGAATTTTATTCCTCCTTGCATGTTGAATCCACATAACTTCTGATGGTCGTAGATCTATTTCCACCTGTTTATCTAACAACTAATTTCATCTGAAAGTTAACACCATTCCGCAGGTAATGAAATTTTTTAAAACTGTGCATCTTGCCTCAGCGGATTTACCTATAGCCATCGATCTTCCGCACTACAAATCTACACCATCGATTTCTGCCATGACATAACTCTAAAGTTGATTTTTCATAATTAGCTTATTTGCAAGGTCTTAGAAAATTTTCCACATTTTTCATTTCAAATCTAAGAATAAGCCCTTCAAGAGATTAAAAACCCCTTCTGCACACCTCTAGGTCACATGGTACACAATTTTTAGACCTTATCCTTTCATTTTCACTGATGTAACCCCTTCCAACTCATTAGCCTGAAAATGGCGCTGATAGATGGCTCTAATTGGGGATGATATCCTCCCTTTGAGGTAGCAAAGAACCCGCAGACTAGTGCCTGGATTTCAAAACCTCAAAACCTCATGCATTTGTTTTTTCTTTTTCTAAATATAAAAATAAATATAAATATAAAGAAACATGGCTACCCCTCAATATTTTGGGGCCTTCTCTTCGGGATTCAAATCTCTTGGCTCACCATCTGTACTGATTCAAATGTAAAGAAATATATACAATCTATAGTACAAAATTTACCTTATATCCTCAAGACAGGTAATGTTTTAGAAATATTCCATTAACAGGGCCTCCTTTCAGCTGAGACCCATCTTGATACTGTAGAATAAATTCATTATCCCCTCCATATGCTGCTATGATGTATGGACCTACCCACATATGATCAAAATTTCCATGATTATATTCTCTAGGAGCGTCCCACTTCAAGAACAAATCATCAATATTGAATTTTTCTTCCTTAATTTCCTGTCAAAAGTATTCTTCATCTTTTCATGATGTGTTTGTACTTTATCATAGGCTTTGTCCCTAATTTCATTCAGTTCTATTATCTGATTAATCCTCCTTTGCATATGGTTTGGCTCATCTTCCCTCTCTTGCAATAGCTTCATGACAAATAATCCCAAAGATGTTGGGAAAACAACTTTAGCTCCATAAACCAACTGAAATGGTGACATTCCAATTGCCTTTTTTGTGCTAGATCGGTCATCCCACAAGGCATATTTCAGCTTTGTATGCCAAGCTCTTTTGTTTTCTTCCAATAACTTCTTAATTATTCTTACCAAGCTCTTATTGGAAGATTCAACTAGTCCATTACCTTGTGGATAATAAGTAGTAGAATGATTCAGATTAATGTTGTATTTATGACAGAAGCTTATCATTTTTTTAAATTTAAAGGCAACTGCATTATCTATTACAATTCTCCTTGGATAACCAAACCTGGCCAACATGTTATTCTCTAGAAAGTCCATGATCACAACATCAATGGCTCTCCTTGTAGGTATAACTTCAATTCATTTTGTAAAATAATCTGTTGCTGTCAGAATCCACCTATGCTCACCTGAAGCATTTGGGTTGATTTCCCCAATGAAATCTAACCCCCAGTGTTGAAAGGGTGCTTCAACTGAAATTGGGTTAAGAGGGAGTGGAACCATCTTTCTCTTACCATGCAAAATTTGACACTAATGACATGTAGTGATATCCTTATATTAAGTGTCAAAAAACATAGTAGGCCAGTGAAAACCAACTCTTAGAATCTTATTAGCTATCACCTTCCAAGAGTGGTGTCCTCCACAATCTCCTTGATGAAATTCCTTCATTGTTTGTTGAGCTTCATTTTCCAATAAACAATTTAACAACACACCACCATAATCCTTCCAGTACAAATATTGGTTCATAATGAAGAACTTAGTAGCCTTCAGTTTTACAGATCTAGCTCTTATTTTACTTAACCCTGCAGGAGCTTGAAAATTTTGCAGCACATATATGATATCACTGTACCATGGAGAAAGAGAAAAATCTGGCAATACCTGTAATCTTGCATCAAATTGGTTTGAGTGATTAGACAAGAAATTGAGCTATAGAAACTCACAATTAGAATAAGTCATTAATTTGGCAAGTTCTTGTCCTTTGATCAACTTTGTAAGCTTGATTTCAAGATCATACTCCAACAATCCACTTTTCCCTTTTACCTTCTGGATCTGGTTGAGTAAGGATGCTTTTTACCACATTACTTGAGACATATGTGACAATATGTGAATGGGGAATATACACTCTAAAATCCTTCAAAGATTTCACTAAATCATAGGCCTGTTTTTCCATGATATCATATTTTAACTCTCCATCTCTCAACACCTTGTTGAAGAAAGCAATGGGCTGCTTAGCAATCTGGTTTTTTTTTTTTGCAATAGGACTCCAACTATAGTATGCTCATGTGCATAAGAGAATACTAGAAAATCTTTAGCAAAATTTGGACTCATAAAAACTGGAGCTTCAGTGATGGCCCTTTTTATATCTTTAAAGGATTTTCTGGCATCCACTGTCCATTTTATTTCATTCTCTTTTTTCAACATATTAGTAATGTTTCTCAGTATTTCAGCAAAGCTCGGAATGAACCTCCTCAGAAAATTTACCCATCTAATAAATGACTGCACGTCTTTCTTGCTCCTTAGCTCCTCAACCTTTAAAATTGCATTGACTCTTTCTGGATCAATTTTGATTCCATCCTTTGAAATGATATGTCCTAGAGCTTACCCTCTTTCAATGCAAAATTAGACTTCCTGGGACTCAATGAGATACCGTATTACTTGCACTTTAGGAAAACCTTCTCCAAATGTTTAACATGTTCCCTGTCAGACCTGGAATAAGTGGTTCTATCATCCATGTAGATCACTGCAAATTTATCCTTTTCATCTCCAAATGCTATATCCATGGCTCACTGAATTGCAGCCCATGCATTCATCAAACCAAATGAAATCTTGGCATACATGAATATACACCATGGTGTAGTAAACATAGTCTTCTCTTGGTCCTCAGGAAGCACCTTGATTTTGTTATAACCTGAGAATCCATCCATAGTTGAAATCCTCTCAGCTCCTACTACCTTTTGTAGAATGTGGTCCATATTTGGTAAAGGGTAGTTGAGTTTTAATGAAACTTTGTTAAGATTTCTGAAATCGACACAAAGCCTAATTTCACTGTTCTTTTTTCTAACAGGTACTAAATTAGCTACCCACTTAGAAAATCTCAGAGTTGCAATAATTTTAGCATTGAACCGTTTTTTGATTTCTTTCTCTATCGCAGGAAGCAACATGGGGTTTATTCCTCTCAGATTTTGTTTGAATGGTTTTTCTACAGGTTTTATTGGAATAGTATGCTGCATGATAGAGGTATCATAGTTTTTCAGGTCCTCATAGCTCCAAGCAAATGCATATGTGTATTTCTTCATCAAATTTATGTACTCTTCTTTTTCTTTCGCAGAAAAATTCTTGGAGAGTTTTATGATTCTAGGCGTTTCTTCAGTACCTATATTATGATCTTCAGCAACACTCTCAATGGGATTAACTTTGGGATCCTTTGCAACATTATTTTGGTCAAAAAGATTCTCTAGGGGAATCAAACCTCTTGGAATAAAATTACTCTTCAACTGAATTATGTCTTTTCTCCCTACCATGTTTTTCAATTTTTTGTTTTCATCTTTTTCATCTTCAGTCTGCACATCATCTTGGAAGTTTTCTAAATTTTCATTCTCTGTATAAATATGAGTATTTACAAATTCATTCGACATTTCCAAAAATATTTTTATATGCATATCATCATAAAAAACTTGCCAGTATTTGGATTTATCAGGTATTGAGGGTCTATTTACAACTTCAACTTTATACTTTTTCTGAGAATAAATGGGAGTTTTGAATACACCAGCAGCTATAGCCAAATAATAAACCGCTTGATTTTCAATTCTGGGGACTACTCTGATTTTTTGCTCTATAAAATAATTTCCAAACATGTCCCATACTTCATTCTTGTAAGCCCTCATCCTACGATGTTTTGTCTAGTAACTATCATTCACCTGATTTATCAGAAGTTCTGAATCCCCAAATACTTCTATTCTTTTTGCTCCCATATCCTTCATGTTAGGATTTATAATCCTCCCTTGTCCAAACTGGTCTATTAGATTATATTTGCCTAACTTAGGAGTCATTTAGTTATTATTGGGTCCATTGGTATCTTTGGGTCCACATGGGATAATGGGGACACCTATACCAGACACTAGAGTGTCGGGAACACAGATAGAGGTTAACTGTAACTGACTACACCTTCATGCATTAATTTATGTGCTTTATATACCAATCCCTGCAATTTAGGAGACATTGGGAGTGCCGACACCAACCTCCTTCAGTTGTTGGTGGTTGGTAACTAGTCAAGCTAAGATATTCTCTAGTTAAATTTAGTTAGATGTCCTCTGGTTCAGTTAGCGCCAGTATTGCATGGCTGCATGTGGGAAGGCACCAGTTCTCACCTACTTTTCACCTACCACATTAGTTCAACTAGTTTAACTGATTATAACTGATGGAGATACTGAATTAGACATCTGGAGTTATCCTAATGAACTTCAATAATGATTTAGACACTTCTAGTTAGTCAGTCAGTCATGTTGAGTTGGTAGATTCAAATCTTATCCACATGATTCAAATTCTCCTTTATGTAACACCATTGTATACTGCTGGAATTAATGGAGTTGAGTACACTTAAATTAGGGTACCAAAGGTCATACGGTACCCCTTCTAGGGATTCTAGAATTGTGTTGTGAATTGTGAACCATGATCTCCAACCCGTGAGCACCAACCGTGAAATGTGAATCTAAACCATGCATCAACACACACTCTCTCTCTCTCTCTCTCTCTCTCTCTCTCTCTTTGAAGGTATGTCTTCTGACTACTTGTCCTTACAGTGACAAGAGATGACTCAAAATCATGTCCAAGTATAAGGCAGATCCAAACTAGATCCATCTAGCATTATTATTTTTATTTAATTACTATTCATTAGTTAAACTTCATTGTATTTTTTTTACTGTCTATGTTCTGTACATTGGAATTGTTAACTCATCTCAAGGACCAACTTTAACGCAGTGACAAGTGGAGCGTTAAAGTTGAATGAGATGAAAATTATGTATGAATTTAGCAGTACTTTTCTAGATCTACCTTTGTTATTTACTTCTTCTTATACAATGATGATAAAAATATACGTGACAATATAACTTGAGAGAGAGAAGATTAAAGTCCTTGGTCGTGTTGGCCCTATGGGTAAAATGGATTGTTTTTCTACCTTTACAGTACACCTGGGTCTTGTGGGTATGGGGATTTCCTTACCATCTTGTTGTTTCATTGGGTACAAGTCTTTCGGTATAGAGAAAGAATATTTGTGCAAGTGGTGAATTACAGTGTATGTCACGACATATTTTCACAGTGTACGGTATTTGTGTCTGTGTGATATTGTATGCATTTTTTACCATATTGCAAGGAAAACGAATATTCTACAATGTGAGAATATATCGCTGCATACACTAAGTAACTAATTTTGCAAAGCAGAGGTCTTCCAAATATGTTTGTTCAGACTTGATCTAGATTACTCTTGAATGCATCCCATGGTGGGAGGTGACCTTGTGTGTGTTCATTGTTCTTGAGTTGTGACCTTTCTAGAAGACATGCCAAGTTTATATATTATGTTCATTAGTTAAACTTCATTGTAATTTGTTTATTGTTTATGTTTTGTACATTGGAATTGATAGCTCATCTCAAGGACCAAGTTTAACGTAGTGCCAAGTGGAGCGTTAAAGTTGAAAGAGATGAAAATTATGTATAAATTTATTACAACATTACTTTTCTAGATATACCTTTGCTATTTAGTTATGCTTATACAATGATGATAAAAATATATGTGGAAATATAACTTGAGAGAGAGAAAATATTAAAGTCATTGGTCTTGTTGGTACTATGGGTAAAATGGGCCATTTTTCCACCTTTACGGTACACCTTGGTCTTGTGGTTATGGGGTTTCCTTACCATCTTGTTGTGACCCCTTTTGTTGACTTATGGTCCTTCATCTTCTAATTGATCATAGCACCTTTGCTGTGTGTGGTACCTTGACCACCTTTGGTATGATTACTTAACCTTATTACTTTTATTCTTTTATTATTACGTGACCAGATGACCTTTGGTACCCTTCTCTAAGTGTACTCATCTTTATTTTATGTTTTATTACGGTAACCAGCCTAAAACCTAGGGTTTCCTAAGTGACCATTCTAGAAGACATGTCAGGTTTATATATTATGTTCAGAACTTCACTCTTGGAGTATCTTGGCATGAAAGAAGTATAGATCTGATATCTTCTAGATGCATGAAGTTGATTACACTTAAAGTAGGCATACATAATGTCGCGAGCAATCTACTAGGCATACATCACGACAAGTTGATGAAGCACCAAGAACTGAATGACAAATTCCTGAAGATGCACTTCTTGTTGATTTTGGAAAGAGAAGAAAAATTAGAAAGAAGTGACTGAAGAAATATTGTGTAATTATTTTTGATAATATAATGTCATGCATCCTACTGAATGAATGAATGGTTTAATGAATGTGTTGACTGAATGAATGAATGGTTTAATGAATGTTAACTTTTATTGAATGTATGTTAACTTTTATTGAATGAATGTCTTGACTGCATGAATGAATGGTTTAATGAATAATAACTTTTATTGAATGAATGGTAAATGTTTGTTTATGATGAAATATGCATGAATTTGCACGTAATTGTTTTTGTGTACATGCATTGGGTATGGGGAATTGAGTGTGATGTGAGGGGGGGGGAAGCGGCCATAAGAGCTTCCACCTCCATGTGGTTGGTCCTGTTCAGTAGAGAATATTAAATTATTCTCGAAATAGAGAGGAGCTAAATGAATAAGGAATTATCCATTTTCCACAGTTATTTCTTAGAAGCATTATTGTCATAGCATGTATTCCATGACTTATAAAATTTATTTTGGTGTATAATTGTAGTGTTGAAATTTTTCTATGGCTATTTCACTCATCCCTTTGAACTTGTTATAGATAGCCTTGGGAAACATTTTGAAATTTCAGAAGAAAAATTGGCGTTTTGATGCGATCGGTGGTCTTATATACTTTGTTTTGGTGTTATCCATGTTTCCTCAAGTGAAATCTTATTACCCATTATTTTACTTAAATATTATTGTAATTTACATTATTAAATTAAAATGTTCATTATTAATGTTGTTTTTCTTCATTGAGACTACTCAGACTGTATTTTTTTAGCTTCATTTCGTTATTTTTATATGCAAAAGAAATTCTTTTTTTGAGGGGTCCTACAATGAAATTATTGCATCAGGAAAATATTTGAAGTATGTTGAAAGATGTTTTGAAGGGTAAAGCAAATGTAGACATTGTCAAGTTCCACAAATCAAGGGAAGTTGTTCCAAGAAATTATAAGTATTGGCAACATATGCGTATTTATAAGACACAGGCAAGAGCAATGATATCATGAGATACTTTTAAATTGTAGCTACTATTAAACATTTTTATCTATAACCATCCATTTTCATAGTTCCTTCAAAACTATTGGCATTTTTTGTACCCAGTTTTTTTTTTAACATGAACCAGGAAAGTATTATATTAAATAAAAGGGCTGCTAACAACCAAGCATACACAAAAGGTCAAAGACCTGCAATTCATTCTGTCTATCCCCAAAAAACCTGAATTATTTGTGTTAGAGACTATTAACTTAAACTTGTTGTTGTGCCAAAAAATACTTCTATCACCCTTTGATGGGTATATATGGACATAGACGCCTAAAACCAGAATATAGAAAAACATAAAATACCATTTAAAATTAAGCTACTTCTATTGCTTTTCCTTTGGTTCTTTGGATGGCTAAGTTACTGAGGTATCCTCCATTAGCTGATCTTTGATAGGGGAGTCTTGAAAATGGCTACTTTGGTTCATTTTTACCAACTTCTACAAATCCTCCTTAATGTATCCAATAGTGCCCATGAGCTCATGTAAATATCTGTGGTTATCTTCAATTCGAGCGTCATGGTTACCCATTTTCCTTGCCATCCATTTTACCTATTTGGCGGTTGAACTCCCTTATGTAACCCCCTAATTCATGATATCATAGAGCCATCCATTGTGCTGCTTGATGTCCCTTAAAGAAGCTTGCAGGTCATTCAGAGTAACATCCCGTTCGGCCATACCTGCCCGTGAAGGAAGCAAAGCTGAATCCCCAGAGAGAGCTGAGCGTGCCGCCTGAGAACTGGGAAACCTATCTTTTTCTTCTATGTTGAGGGAATCAAGAGAAAGCAAATGCAAGGACTCTACAGTCACTACACTAGGAAAACATTCGTTGCACCATTCACTGCACTAGGAAAAATATTCGTTGCACCATTCACTGCACCAGGAAAAACATTCGCTGCAATAGGAAAAACATTCGTTGCACGAGGAAAAACGTTCGCTTCACCATAAACACAATGACCAAAAAACAGAGTTGGAGGAGGCTTATTGATGGCGTCTTCAATGGCTCGTGTGGAGACTCTAATCTACCTGAGAGAGCTAGACTTTGTAATAAATCCCTTCACATGGGCTACGTAAATGCATGTGAGTTAACGGGATGCCAGAGAGCATGCAGCTTGTCGAATGTTGGATCGCCGAGGACATTTTTTGTTCACAATTATAAATAAGACAACTAGTGAATTATTGAGTCCAAAAAGCATAACACTATAAGCAAAAAACTCCATTCAATGGTAAAGGAGGTATTTTGGGTGCCTCTTTTTCCGTCTTTAGTTGATGGTATTCAAAGATTAAATATGTAAAAGAGAACGCTTCATTTCCCACATACATGAATAACTACCTTCTAAAATCCAAACAGACCTTGATACCATCCATATCTTTCTTGCTCTAAATGACAATGTTATTAATCCAAATAGACTCTTTTATAGGAAATTTTAGACATATAAACATATTTCCCTTAATCTCCTCAAAATCTTGTTCCAAAAGTGAACTTCTACAATGGCCAATGGGTTCCTTTTATAGTTGAAGCATGGTTACATTGTTGTCTTGATTACATTTAATGTCGTTGGTCACATGGCCTCAAGATTTTGTTCGGTTAGCTGTGGGTTGGTCTCAACGTTTACGAGTTGAATCAAACCACCACATCTCGCTAATGGAGAATATTTTCTAGTTACACCATTTCCTAGAGATGGATCAATATTTAGATGTCATGTTTTTTAAGAGATCTGGGGAGGATACCACTACCCGTTCCATGATTTTGGAGGTTATGTTGCCATCTATTTTCATTATCCTGTTCATGGGTGTCTAACCTTACATATATAGGAAGTGATCATTCACAAACTAAATATATTGTGACACTACTCCAAACCTTGCACCATAGGCCCATTACTTCCTTATTTTGCATGCCTCAATTATTGCGCCGAGAGGCGCTCTACAACCCAGTATGAGGGAGATGTTGTAACGTTATGTGGAATATTTTGTAATGTTTGTCAATATTATGTTGTAACGTTTGTTACTAACAAAATAATAAAAAATAAAATTTAAATTATTTGCCAAAAATAAATGTCGGCCACAAAAATAACCTAATATGGGGGAGACGTTGTAATGTTCCTACCTAACAAAACAATAAAAAATTAAAAATTTAATTATTTGCAAAAAAAATGTCAGAAAAAACAACACAATATGGGGGAGATGTTGTAATCTTCCTACCTAACAAAATAAAAAATAAATAAAAAAATGAATTATTTACAAAAAAAATGTTGGCAATGTCCTAAACAACTTATGGTTTTATTGTACATGGTTTAGAAGGGCCTTGCAAATGGTTTTAAAACCATGTGCAAGGCCTCCTAAACAACCAATGGTTTTATTGTACATGGTTTAGGAGGGCCTCCACATGCAAGGCTTCCTAAACAAGCCATGGTTTTAGGAGGGCCTTGCACATAATTTTAAAACCATGGGGGAGATGTTGTAAGGTTAGTTCCTAACAAAAAATAATAATAATAAATATTGTATGTGGTCCATAAATAATATTTTTTTTAATAGAAACTGAGAAATTTTTTCATTGATTAAAAAAGGCTGTTGCCCAGCTAGGCGTACAAAGAGGAATTCTGAAACAGAAGGCTGATGACCTCTATTAGAACAGTCAGCCTTCTTAACAATGCTTTGAGAGATGAATCCCAAATTTTTCTGATGCTATTTCGAGAAAAGGATTGCTTGCAAGAGTAGACTCTCACGAATTGTGAGCAAAGAAGAATACAGAAACAAAACATTAAACAGGCGGAGAGGAGTGCCCCTTAATGAAAGGATCCAATTTCTTCTGGGAGCCTGCGCTGATGTTTGAGGCTGCTTCCTTTTCTCTTCGTTCTTTATTTGTCTTTCGCCCTCTGGTGAGGGGAGGAGAAGGGGCCGAAAAGTCTTCGGAGTCGGAGGTTCCCTCCGGTGAAGGGATCAAGGATGCCGGTCTTGCCTGGGTTGGAGTCTCGCGAATCACAACGCTAGGATCTTTTTTTGAACCTGGAGAAGCCGGTTTTGGAGAAACTTGTTCAGCTACCGCCGAGGAGCCAATGGGGCCAGAGTTTCCCTGACCCTGGACAGCTGCAAGTTCAGGTTCTTGTGCTTCATCTTCTTGAAGAACTGCAAAACTATTTTTGTTTTCGGCCGTGGAACCTTTGTAGGAGGATTTTGCTGAGACGCTTGAGGCTCCTTTCGTCGGGGAGGATGGCGGCGATTAGAAACCGTCTAGAACTTTGAATCGTTGGAAGCTGGGGAATTTGCTGGTTTCTGTGATTCTGCAAGCTTGGGGCAGCTTTTAGCGAAGTGGCCGTATACATGATAGAAGTTGCATTTAAAGGGGATCTGCTCATAATCCAGTTCTTGAATGTGGCTCCATTCTCCTAAAGTGAGCTTTAGGGCCTCCGGAAGCCCTTTCTCTAGATTCACCTATATGCAGATACGGGCACATCTGTACTGAACCCCTTTTGGTTCTGCAGTATTGTTGGTGCTTGGAAATTCGCAGGCGACCACAGTAAAGGATTCTCCCCAATCAATGTTCCCAACTAGCCCGTTGACTGTTTGGTATAGGGAATCCGTCCGGTTTGCGGTCCGGCCACCGTAGGTCAAAGTAACAAAACAAATGGTTTTACCAGTTGCGGCCCGGTCCACCGAGTTTTTGTAGTTTTTTGACTTAATGCATGCAATGCAAATGCCTAACTAACAATGCAGGGTGATGAGGATGCGGGGAGCGTCACAATGTGATGCGCAGGTTCTTACCTCTCATCTTAGGCTCGCAAGCGTCTACATCACATATGCAAGAATGACACAAACTACTATCCATCTAACTAACTATCTATGCACCTACCCCCGGGGAGCCATAATATGATTTATTTATGAGTAATGTGGATTATTCATGCATTATAAATGGAAATTATAGGTAGCTGATATTCTTATCTACAACACATGAAAGGTTTAAAGATAATCCAACAATCAGATAGCTAATTGTTATATAAGCAACATACATTACTCTTGGTGAACTTTCCACAAAAATCAATCAGAAATCATTCAACAAGACATAGGTCATAAAGTTAGAACGATCTCACGATTCATGGGCACAAGCTGAAAAATAAAGTAGTTCATCTTTCCGCCATCCATTGCATAACATTAGGAAATTTCACATCTCTTTCTCCAACAGGCAAACTGTAATTTTTTATTGCAAAAGGAAATAGTTCTTCTTACAATATGTCCTCCAGTCTTATTGGGGAAAAAGCCCCTTCTCTCTTCTTAGTCTATTACATTTATACAAAAAGAGTGAAATGGTTGGGCTGCCCAAAGTAACCTTTGGGCTTCCCAACCTTTCATTTTCCCAACGTTTTACTTTTCAAACGTCCTTACAAAATATTACAAAATACAAAGGTGACCCATCCCTTACGAAGAGGGCCCCGCTTGGATTTCTAGGAACTTCTTCCACGCTGCAGCTTCACTAGCGATGCCTTCAAAAGTGCTAGGCTCCAAAAACTGAATATTTATCTCAAATTTCTCGTCTTGATTCTCGATAGCCTCGATCCTTGCTGGGCTCAAACGAAGTTGATCTTCCAAAAATTGTACACTAACAGCTGGGTGGCCCACTTCATTCTTCAAAACTAGGTCATCAATGGCCTTGATCTATTGTGTTATGGCCTCTGCATCCTGATATCTACTCTGCAATATCTCTATGACGGTTTCATGGTCTGGAAACTCATCAAGCTTATGTTTAGCATCTGTCTGGCACCAGTTGAATGTATTAAGGAGCCTCTTGAAGTATTCTGAGCATGCTCCCTACGTCCTTTTGACGGTCTTCTTGAAGTCTTCCGTGGTGCTGACAACGAACTCTACTAGGTCATGATCTCTTTTTAGGGCTTGATGGTCTTTGGCTGGTAGCTCTGCTGGAGTCTCTGCATTGTTCTCCAGCCTTGCCATTCCGGTATTCAAAACTTCAAGAACATCTTGGGATCTGTCGACGAAGTAGAAAGAGGTCTCCATGATTTCCCCTAACCGGCTGTCAATCTGAAGGACCTTACACCTTTCCTCATCTAGAGCAATATGTAGCTGGAGCATTCTAGCTTTCTGGGCCAAGATATGTTCTTTGAATGGCTGGAGCAACGAAGAGATCTATTCCTGATGTTCCTTTCTTAGATCTTGGGAGTGCATATCATTGGCTGTCAAGATGATCTTCTGCTGCTCTTCTAGCTCCTCCACCTTTGCCAGTAACTGCTCCTTCTCCTTCTTCAACTCTTGATCTTCTGCTTGCACTTGCTCAAGGTGTTCTTGTGTAGTCTCCTGAGCTTGTCTCTCTTCATGTATGCAATCCAGCTTCAGTAGTCTTCATCTCCCTCTGTAAGTGTTCAAATTTTTGCTTTAACCTGTTTCCTTCCTCTCTCTCTCTCTTCAGGGTATCCTTCAGCTAAGCAGAAGATTTCTTGTATGACTCCAGTTCAGTCATCACCTTGTCTATGTTATCCTCTGAAGCATGTAGTATTGCAGTCCCGGCCCTCAGGGTAAGCCTTGGATCTAGGTTTGTCCCTAGCATAACAGTCGTATCTGTTATCATTTTGCCAGCCATTCCTTCTGCTTCTACCTTTCTTTCCGTCCTCTTCATTATTCTCTTGGTGGCCCTATCATAATAAATAGTATTGAAGTCAGGGACTTCTTCTCCCTTTTTCTGGACAAAAGGGACCAACGTGAGTGAGGGGACCGTGGGTGTGCTGGCAACAGGTGCTTGAGGGGTCTGTACCTTGGGGTTCTCCACCTCCTGAGTCTGCCTTGCTGCTATTTCAGAAGATAACTGCTGTGTCAACTTTATTTTTTCAGCTTCTTGCTTGTGGAGCTCCTCATCAAGCTTTCTCTGTTTCTTTTCTAGCTGCTTCCTCTGCTTTCTCTATTGCTTCTTGAGCAGCCCTTCTTTCTTCTTTTGAATGAAGCCTTTCTGCAGCTTATTTTTCCAACCTCTGGGCTTCTTCATTTTGCTTTTTGGCTTCTTCTTCAACCTTTGCCTGTTCGTCCCCTTTTCCACCTTTGGTGGCGATCTTTTTCTTGAATCTTCTCATTAGCATTGTCATGTTTGGGGCGTTTCGGAAGACAGATTCTTCCTTATCAAAGTGCTATGTATACTCAAAATGTACTTTGTGTTCTTTACAATGCTCCACCACTTTACCGTGAGTATCATTCCTTCGGAAAGGCATCTCACCAAAATGGAACTTCCCCAATTCCTCTATGAATTCAGCAGCTTGTTTCACCCTGGTGAATTTGTAGCTACCTAGATTGAATGGTAAAGGAGGGTATGCGGTCTTCTTGTGTTCGAACAAGAAACTACCTATTCCGTCAATGAACACCTGCCTGACTGCCTCTTTATGGACTATATAATCTGTTGCATATTTGGGCAGCAGTAAAGGTGTCTTCGATCCTCCAAACATTCTGAAATACATGCCATTGTCAGTCAAGAAATAGTCTGCATGTTCTTCTATTAACTGCATGGCACCTTCTGACATACAGTCACATTCCTTCCGGAAAATGAGCGTGTAGAGTGGCATAATGAAGTGCTCACAGACCTCTCTGTAATGGCTATGGTACTGGTGAGCCCACAATGGTCTATAAGCGGCATACGCAGGCATTCTTTCCCTGTCCCAAATGCACTTGAGACCGGGGAAGGGCTGGTTACACAATATGCAATCTATCAATATTGAACTCATGTAAAATTTGGACCTTTTCTGAGCTTCTCCTCCCAAGGCTGTGGCCAAGCAAGAGGAAAGACTGCTTGATACAAGGTTGGCCCAATTGAAGACTGTTCCTTGGGTTGCCACATGAAAGATAATAGGTATCCATTCAAGCTTGAAGAGTCTGCCATGAGCTCTCCCAAAGATCCTATTAAGCATCAGAGCTATAAACCTATAGGGAGCCCTCAAGCTCGCTGTATCATACTCACCGATCTGTCTATATCGGTAAAGATTTCCCTGCAAGAGAATTTTCTTAAGAGTTTCTACTAGGTCCATTCTGATGCTGTCCAGCCAATCATCAGATAAGAAAACCTGGGCTTCTGGTAGGTGATAGGCCAATGCCACATATCCAGGGCTAAATGCAGCATAGCCCTGTCCTTCAACGTTTCCTATGATCATTGTGGCTGTATCTGCTTGGGGAAAAATCCATCCAATTACCTCAGAGCATGGGAACAGCTCTGGTCTGGTGGCAACTTTCATGATGGAAGATTTCTCTATGTTAGCATAGATAGATTCTTCTTCGAGGCCCGTGTCGGGAACCTCCCTGTGGGAAATCAATCTATATATTTCACCCCATTTGTACTCGGGCTCAACACCAGAAACACATTGAGTGTCTTCATATATGTATTCAGTCTTTATTTCGGCTTCTGCTTCTAGCACTTCTTCCACCACTGGGGCCTTCTTCTTTTGTCTTTTGGACATGGTGGATTCGAATTCTTCCTGCCATATATAACATTGTAACATTGAGAAATCAAGGTGCATACATTTATATGACAGTGTGCAGCATTTTATTCTTTCTATGTATACCATGACAACAACTAGTCGATGAAACTGAGATATAAGCTTGCATAACCTGACTGACCAAATGCACACTATTTAGTGCTCTTGCCTATATCTTAGCATGATGCAAAACTCAGTCTTGTGCAATACAGTGGGCAATCTACTACTGCTGCATGATACTAAACACTTTATCAATCATATTTGAGCCAGCATTAAATCTACATCATTTCGCAATGTGTCGTTTCTCCCATGAAAACAATCCGTAAAGCAAATGCATGTATATCAAATGCAAGGTGCAACATTCATCAATTTGGTCTATTGCACAGCAAACAAAGAAAAGGGTTGAATGTATCAAGATCATGCTAGGCGCCTATGTTTTCCACAATCAAACATTTTGACAACATAGCTTTAGCAAGGATAAAATCGGCAATGACTTATGCTGCTCACGGAAAGACAATTACATTAACTCGACTATACATTGCGGGTATTACTGTCATTTTACTACAAATGGCGCTTCGATTAGAACCACTATCCATGAGATTCCCATTTAACAAACTAAAACAACGCATATCCCCTCTGACCGGCTAGGGTTTTAAACGACTGAGCACAAAAGGGCTACGCGGGACGGCGTGAGCAACACAGGCTGGGGTTCGAGCGTTGCGGGTAAAATAAGGGCCGTAACTACGGTGAGGACTAACAGGTACTCTAAGAAAAATTCCCATAACCCCCCCCTCCTGCACAATCATTACCACCCGTGGCATCATGGTGCAGACGGCGCAACGGCCATCTGCACCAAGCCCCCATTGGTAACGCGCGGGGTTTGCAAACAGAGGCTGCGGGCCAAGATAATAAGTTCGTGGGTTAAAAACGCCCCCCGTTGACAGTCCAGATTAAAACTCCCCCCACCTATATAGGCGTGAAAAACAACGGAACCGGAACCCCACCGGGGCAAACAAACCACCGCAATCCAAACTGACCACATAAAACCCTACTGAATGTCACAACGGAACGGGAACAGGTGAATAGAACCTACCTAGCACGGACGCGGAGCCGACGTGGAGATAACCGCCGAGCACGGTGAAGACACCTGGACCGAAAGTACTGCAAACGGAGAACGGGCGAGCACGACAGATAACGACAGAGCACACTAGTCGACAATACTTAAATGATAAACAAACCCCGTGACCCGCTCATATATATACAAAGTCAACATGGTAGGTGAAACCATACATCGGACGTCAAGGAACTTGGATCTGAGGGAGAAAGTGAATTTCCCTCCGCCACGGCGGACGGCTCAATAATAAAAACATCCGCAACGGCGGAGGTGTATGGCGAGAAAAAATATATCGGACGTCGGCAGCAAGGCTGATCGGAAGACAAACGAAACCTCCTCCGCAACGGCGAACAGGTAAGGGGAAACAAAAACCAATGATCGGACGTCGGATGGCTTTTAGGATCGGGTGATGGAAGCCAACTTCTACCCGCAACGGCGGAAGCTCGAACCGTGGAACCATCCGCAACTGTGGGACCCAATGACTTAAAACAATAAAGGATCGGGGGGAAAAGAAACGGCTTTCCTTCCGCAACGGCGAGAGAAATAAACGATAAAATCTCTGCTTCAAAGCAATACTCTGCCGAGCTTAAAACACATTTATCGGAAAGGAAACGAAAACTGAAATCTCAAACTCATCCGCAACGGCGGACAAGGAAATAATCATACCTTCCGACGCAGAACCAAAAGTCACCCGCAACGGCAGAAAATGACAAGGCAAAAACCTCCGCAACGGCGGGAAAGTCAATTGAACAAACTCCCGATTCAAAGTGGCTTCAAATGTAATCAAAGATAACGATAAGGCTTGATAAAAATGTAAACTTTTCAGCACTAGAGAGAAATTCAATAGGTGATAAACCACTTCAAACATAAGCAACTCTTTCGGAAAATTCTCAGACCAAATCAAAGAAGAAGCGAAAATACTAAGCAAAAAGGAGGGTCCTAAATTTTTTTGGAATTTTGGGAAATTGTTGCAGCTGCAACAATTGGCGATTGACTGGTGAACTCCAGATCTCTGAATTAACTCTTTCCTAGTGCAAGGACGTCTATATAAAAGTTGAAATCTTCTAGATGCTTGTATTCCTAATCAAGCCAAATAATGCATTTAAATTATTTAAAGAAGTCCATTCTTTTGGGAGATGGTAACATCAGAAGTGTCGCAAGTCTGAATAACTCTTTTGAGGCCAAATAATTGAGGTTTATGTTTCCTGTCCTCAGGTAGTTTACAGCTTGGACACCACAGGATTGTAACAGAGGGTAACAGTATTATCCTTTTGTTCCTCATTCCCATGCCAACTGCACTTTTGTGCCTTTTGAACTTTAGTTCTTTTGATATGAGTCCTCCTGCAGGCCTTTTCTTACTGAATTTTAATTCAGGATCCTCTATCCCATAGTGCCCTTTTGTGTGAACACTGTATTTCATATTTCACTTCACGGACGGAGAGGATCTTGTGGCCATTTAGTACTTTATGCTTTGATATTTTGCTTTAATAGGTATTGCTTGATTTAAGGAGTTTTGACTCTTGATGGCTTATTGCTTTTCCGAATATATGACATGGGATCATTTATATATGATATACTGTTTTACTCTGCTTCGTTTCCGTGAGTCCTTTGCTATCACCCCCTTGGGTATTTAAGATGTGAAATGGATGGAGCCTCGAAATAGTATTCCAGACCTCTTTTACTTCTGAGTTATTTACAAGGGTTAAGTAAGACTTCAATGAATGCGTTGCCAGTTAGGAAGACTGCTACTAGAAGACATTCTATACTTTAACGCACAGTCTTTCACTCAAGATATCAGTTAATAAAGAACCATGATGTTTCCATTGCAACCAAAAGTTTGCCTCTTTATTCAAAACCAAAAGAAAAGCTAGCAAAGCAGTAACTCAAAAGAAAACAATATTAAATCAATAAGCATCAAAGAAAACAAACAATTTATTTATGTACAAAGCAAAAGAAAGAAAAATTTTGCCTACTCCTGAAAAAAGTATTTTTTAAATCTAGAGAGTTAAAGGGTGGGCTGGAAAACAGACATGGGATGTCTAACCATGGTCTAGCTATGCTGTTTTTGAAACTGAACACATGTTCACAATTCTATAATCATCTTTTACAGCCTGAGGAATTTGAAGGAGCTCAAGCTGAGTGTCAGTCATATGACTAGCCTTTTTTGGAGTAAGATGTCTTAACTCAAACTCAGTCAGATAATTTCCTAGAATAGACTCAGCAGATTCATTTCCCTCTCCTAGATTAGTGACATTGTGCTTCATATAGGGCTCTCTCACTATCTTAATCAGGTTTGGGCTGCCCTTCTGAGGTAACCATAAGTGAGACCAATCTGAAGCAAAGTACCCATTCAGTCTTGCTGTCCAATCTCAGTTCAGGATCATTCCATAGCCGTCTGGTATGTCTGCTACGACAATATCAATATAATGACATGTCCTTTTGTTTGCAGACAATCGAATCAGAACATTCTCCATTTCCCCTACTACTTTGACACTAGTCTTTTCTAGTTGAGTGACGTCCCAACTAGTAGGTTTTAGATGCCCATTAAGTTTTTTGCAGACTGCCAGAGGCATAACATTCATCGATGATCTGGAGTATGCCAAGCAATTATGCACATTGTGATTCAGCATCTCTAGGGTCAAAAGGTAAGGTGGGGCGTTAGTTTTCCTTGTCCTGATTAATTCGATCTTTTCTTCCACATGTTGGTTTTTTGTAGGCATCTCCTCTTTAAGTTTGTCAGCTTTTTCTTCCTCATCATCGTCCATAGGTTTAGCAGGTTCAACGAGTGTCTCTGTTTCCTATTTGCAATTAGTGGCTTCAGGTGTGTCATCTTTATCATTCACATCTACCTGCCTCTTGACTTTCTCTTGCAATTCTTTAACCTTTAAAAGTATTGTATTGTCCTTAATTGCTAAGTTCTTATCTTTTGTGGCTGTAGGCGTACATTGAGACTTGAGAGCATTTTCTTCTGTGTTAAACAGTGAAGCCCCATTCCATAAGAACATTGTATCATCATCTTGCTTCTCTATGGTCTGTCCTTTTCCTCCCTTTTCACCACTGTATTCAGTCAATTTGGGGTTCAACAACTTATTCATTACCAAAGACATTGAATTCAACCATTGAGGGCACTTCTTCTCAGAGTGAGGTTGCTGGTGAAACGTACAGAAATTATCCCCCCCTATTTCTGTTATATTTATTGAGGCCAAATTTGGGGAAGGGATTTTCCATTGGTTATTATCCTCTCTTTTCGGATAGTAGGGTTTATAAGTTTTCTGAATGTCCCTTTCTTTTTCCAGGTCTATTATTCGGTTGTAAAGCTTCTGCATTGTTTGCATCATTCCCTCAAGGTCATGTGAGTGCTCCTCTCTGGGTTTGGACGACACCAGAACTCTTTTATCTGCAGTTTTCTCTCCAGGTAGATCAGGATAATCTTCTACACTTTCCCTCTCAGCCTCTACTCTTTCGGCCTCTTCATAAGTTTCTACCAACGTAGGTTTGGCATTCATCTTGGCAAACATGGCCAGCTTAGGTCCTAGGGCTGAGGTAAAATACTCAATTAAAACCTTGTCTGAAGGTCTGTCAGCTACATAAAAGTTCTTTAGGTATATTGAAAATCTTTGAGTGAAAATACATACTTTCTCATTCTTTTCTTTTCTTAAGAAAACAAGACCTTTCATCAATGAGGCATGTGTTTTTTGGGTGGTGTATTTACTTCTGAAAACCTTCTCGAAGGTGTCCCAATCAGGAATAGAATTTGTAGGGAGACTGAAATACTAGGATGCTGCTGCTCCTTTCAGGGTGTGAGGGAACAGTCTACAGACCACATCTTCATATTCCCCAGCCCTTAGCCCTTCTAATGCTAGATAAAAACTTTGCAGGTGATCGTCTACAACAATCCTTTCTTTGGGGTCAAACTTAGGCAACAGCTTGTCAAAACCTTGAGGTAAGTTATGCAAAGGTGGTGTAAGGTTCAAAGGAGACCTTGCTCTCCATGCTGGTAATGGGTTGGGCTGATTTACATTGATTCCAGCCATAGGTACAACTACAAGAACAAGAGTCTGGACAAAGAACCACGTAGGATGAGAAAAGGTACTCTTACTTCAAAGGTATAACTGAAATCTGTAAGTACCTGGGTCAGGTTACAAGCTTCAAATATCTGCTGGTAAGGTAGTCTTAGGAAAACAGCTTTCCACGGCCAGCCATGCACTGGCGTCCCTCCTTCTAGCGCCAATTCTGTTGGCGCCTGGAAATTCACAGGCGACAACAGTAACGGATTCTCCCCAATCAACGTTCCCAACTAGCCCGTTGACTGTTTGGTATAGGGAATCCATCCGGTTTGCGGTCTGGCCACCGTAGGTCAAAGTAACAAAACAAATGGTTTTACCGATTGCGGCCCGGTCCACCGAGTTTTTGTAGTTTTTTGACTTAATGCATGCAATGCAAATGCCTAACTAACAATGCAGGGTGATGAGGATGCGGGGAGCGTCACAATGTGATGCGCAAGTTCTTACCTCTCGTCTTAGGCTCGCAAGCGTCTACATCACATATGCAAGAATGACACAAACTACTATCCATCTAACTAACTATCTATGCACCTATCCCCGAGGAGCCAGAATATGATTTATTTATGAGTAATGTGGATTATTCATGCATTATAAACATAAATTACAGGTAGTTGATATTCTTATCTACAACACATGAAAGGTTTAAAGATAATCCAACAATCAGATAGCTAATTGTTATATAAGCAACATACATTACTCTTGGTGAACTTTCCACAAAAATCAATCAGAAATCATTCAACAAGACATAGGTCATAAAGTTAGAACGATCTCACGATTCATGGACACAAGCTGAAAAATAAAGTAGTTCATCTTTCCGCAATCCATTGCATAACATTAGGAAATTTCACATCTCTTTCTCCAACAGGCAAACTGTAATTTTTTATTGCAAAAGGAAATAGTTCTTCTTACAAGCCCCTTCTCTCTTCTTAGTCTATTACATTTATACAAAAAGAGTGAAATGGTTGGGCTGCCCAAAGTAACCTTTGGGCTTCCCAACCTTTCATTTTCCCAACGTTTTACTTTTCAAACGTCCTTACAAAATATTACAAAATAGAAAGGTGACCCATCCCTTACGAAGAGCGCCCCGCTTGGATTTCTAGGAACTTCTTCCATGCTGCAGCTTCACTAGCGATGCCCTCAAAAGTGCTAGGCTCCAAAAACTGAATATTTATCTCAAATTTCTCAGCTTGATTCTTGATAGCCTCGATCCTTGCTGGGCTCAAACGAAGTTGATCTTCCAAAAATTGTACACTAACAGCTGGGTGGCCCACTTCATTCTTCAAAACTAGGTCATCAATGGCCTTGATTTGTTGTATTCTGGCCTCTGCATCCTGATATCTACTCTGCAATATCTCTATGAAGGTGTCATGGTCTGGGAACTCATCAAGCTTATGTTCAGCATCTGTCTGGCACCAGTTGAATGTATTAAGGAGACTCCTGAAGTATTCTGAGCATGCTCCCTGCGTCCTTTTGACGGTCTTCTTGAAGTCTTCCGTGGTGCTGACAGCGAACTCTATTAGGTCATGATCTCTTTTTAGGGCTTGATGGTCTTTGGCTGGTAGCTCTGCTTGAGTCTCTGCATTGTTCTCCAGCCTTTCCATTCTGGTATTCAAAACTTCAAGAACATCTTGGGATCTGTCGACGAAGTAGGAGGAGGTCTCAACGATTTCCCCTAACCGGCTGTCAATCTGAAGGACCTTACACCTTTCCTCCTCTAGAGCAATCTGTAGCTAGAGCATTCTAGCTTTCTGGGCCAAGATATGTTCTTTGAATGGCTGGAGAAACGAAGAGATCTGTTCCTGATGTTCCTTTCTCAGATCTTGGGAGTGCATATCATTGGATGTCAAGATGATCTTCTGCTGCTCTTCTAGCTCCTCCACCTTTGCCAGTAACTGCTCCTTCTCCTTCTTCAACTCTTGATCTTCTGCTTGCACTTGCTCAAGGTGTTCTTGTGTAGTCTCCTGAGCCTGTCTCTCTTCATGTAGGGCCTGCAATTCACTTCAACAATATTCATCTCCCTCTGTAAGTGTTCAAATTTTTTCTTTAACCTGTTTCCTTCCTCTCTCTCTCTCTTCAGGGTATCCTTCAACTGAGCATAAGATTTCTTGTATGACTCCAGTTCAGTCATCACCTTGTCTATGTTATCCTCTGAAGCATGTAGTATTGCAGTCCCGGCCCTTAGGGTAAGCCTTGGATCTAGGTCTGTCCCTAGCATAACAACCGTATCTGTTATCATTTTTCCAGCCATTCCTTCGGCTTCTACCTTTCTTTCTGTCCTCTTCATTATTCTCTTGGTGGCCCTATCATAATAAACAGTATTGAAGTCAGGGACTTCTTCTCCCTTTTTCTGGACAAAATTGACCAACGTGAGTGAGGGGACCGTGGGTGTGCTGGCAGCAGGTGCTTGAGGGGTCTGTACCTCGGGTATCTCCACCTCCTGAGTCTGCCCTGCTGCTGTTTCAGAAGCTGACTGCTGTGTCAACTTTATTTTTTCAGCTTCTTGCTTATGGAGCTCCTCATCAAGCTTTCTCTTTGCTTCCTCTGTTTCTTTTCTAGCTGCTTCCTGAGCAGCCCTTCTTTCTTCTTCTGAATGAAGCCTTTCTGCAGCTTCTTTTTCCAACCTCTGGGCTTCTTCATTTCGCTTTTTGGCTTCTTTTTCAACCTTTGCCTGTTCGTCCCCTTTTCCACCTTTGGTGGCGATCTTTTTCTTGAATCTTCTCATTAGCATTGTCATGTTTGGGGCATTTAAGAAGACAGATTCTTCCTTATCAAAGTGGTGAGTATACTCAAAATGTACTTTGTGTTCTTTACAATGCTCCACCACTTTACCGTGAGTATCATTCCTTCGGAAAGGCATCTCACCAAAATGGAACTTCCCCAATTCCTCTATGAATTCAGCAGCTTGTTTCACCCTGGTGAATTTGTAGCTACCTAGCTTGAATGGTAAAGGAGGGTATGCGGTCTTCTTGTGTTCGAACAAGAAACTACCTATTCCGTCAATGAACACCTGCCTGACTGCCTCTTTATGGACTATATAATCCGTTGCATATTTGGGCAGCAGTAAAGGTGTCTTCGATCCTCCAAACATTCTTAAATACATGCCATTGTCAGTCAAGAAATAGTCTGCATGTTCTTCTATTACCTGCATGGCACCTTCTGACATACAGTCACATTCCTTCCAGAAAATGAGCGTGTAGAGTGGCATAATGAAGTGCTCACAGACCTCTCTGTAATGGCTATGGTACTGGTGAGCCCACGATGGTCTATAAGCGGCATACACATGCATTCTTTCCCTGTCCCAGATGCACTTGAGACTGGGGAAGGGCTGGTTACACAATATGCAATCTATCAATATTGAACTCATGTAAAATTCAGACCTTTTCTGAGCTTCTCCTCCCAAGGATGCGGCCAAGCAAGAGGAAAGACTGCTTGATACAAGGCTGGCCCAATTGAAGACTGTTCCTTGGGTTGCCACATGAAAGATAATAGGTATCCATTCAAGCTTGAAGAGTCTGCCATGAGCTCTCCCAAAGATCCTATTAAGCATCAGAGCTATAAACCTGTAGGGAGCCCTCAAGCTCGCTGTATCATACTCACCGGTCTGTCTATATTGGTAAAGCTTTCCCTGCAAGAGCATTTTCTTAAGAGTTTCGACCAGGTCCATTCTGATGCTATCCAGCCAATCATCAGATAAGAAAACCTAGGCTTCTGGTAGGTGATAGGCCAACGCCACATATCCAGGGCTAAATGCAGCATAGCCCTGTCCTTCAACGTTTCCTATGATCATTGTGGTTGTATCTGCTCGGGGCAAAATCCAGCCAATTACCTTAGAGCGTGGGAACAACTCTGGTCTGGTGGCAAATTTCATGATGGAAGATTTCTATATGTTAGCATAGATAGATTCTTCTTCGAGGCCCGTGTCGGGAACCTCCATGCGGGAAATCAATCTATATATTTCACCCCATTTGTACTCGGGCTCAACACCAAAAACACATTGAGTGTCTTCATATATGTATTTAGTCTTTGTTTCAGCTTCTGCTTCTGGCACTTCTTCCACCACTGGGGCCGTCTTCTTTTGTCTTTTGTACATGGTGAATTCGAATTCTTCCTGCCATATATAACATTGTAACATTGAGAAATTCAAGGTGCATACATTTATATGACAGTGTGCAACATTTTATTATTTCTATGTATACCATGACAGCAACTAGTCGATGAAACTGAGATATAAGCTTGCATAACCTGACTGACCAAATGCACACTATTTAGTGCTCTTGTCTATATCTTAGCATGATGCAAAACTCAGTCCTGTGCAATACAGTGGGCAATCTACTACTGCTGCATGATACTAAACACTTTATCAATCATATTTGAGCCAACATTAAATCTACATCATTTCGCAATGTGCCGTTTCTCCCATGAAAACAATCCGTAAAGCAAATGCATGTATATCAAATGCAAGGTGCAACATTCATCAATTTGGTCTATTGCACAGCAAACAAAGAAAAGGGTTGAATGTATCAAGATCATGCTAGGCGCCTATGTTTTCCAACATCAAACATTTTGACAACATAGATTTAGCAAGGATAAAATCGGCAATGACTTATGCTGCTCGCGGAAAGATAATTACATTAACTCGACTATACATTGCGGGTATTACTGTCATTTTACTGCAAATGGCGCTTCGATTAGAACCACTATCCATGAGATTCCTGTTTAACAAACTAAAACAACGCATATCCCCTTTGACCGGCTAGGGTTTTAAACGACTGAGCACAAAAGGGCTGCGCGGGACGACGTGAGCAACACAGGCTGGGGTTCGAGCGGTGCGGGTAAAATAAGGGCCGTAACTGCAGTGAGGACTAACAGGTACTCTAAGAAAAACGCCCATAACCCCCCCTCCTGCACAATCATTAACACCTGGGGCATCGTGGTGCAGACGACGCAACGACCATCTGCACCAAGCCCCCATTGGTAACGCGCGGGGTTTGCAAACAGAGGCTGCGGGCCAAGATAATAAGTTCGTGGGTTAAAAACGCGCCCTGCTGACAGTCCAGATTAAAACTCCCCCCACCTATATAGGCGTGAAAAACAATGGAACCAGAACTTCACCGGGGCAAACAAACCACCGCAATCCAAACTAACCACATAAAACCCTACTGAATGTCACAACGGAACGATAACAGGTGAATAGAACCTACCTGGCACGGACGCGCAGCCGACGTGGAGATAACTGCCGAGCACGGTGAAGACACCTAGACCGAAAGTACTGCAAACAGAGAATGGGCGAGCATGACAGATAACGACAGAGCACACTAGTCGACAATACTGAAATGATAAACAAACCCCGTGACCCGCTCATATATATACAAATTCAACATGGCGGGTGAAACCATACACCGGAGGTCAAGGAGCTTGGATCAGAGGGAGAAAGTGAATTTCCCTCCACCACAGCGGATGGCTCAATAATAAAAACATCCGCAACGGCGGAGGTGTATGGCGAGAAAAAATATATCAGACGTCGGCAGCAAGGTTGATCGGAAGACAAACGAAACCTCCTCCGCAACGACGGACAGGTAAGGGGAAACAAAAACCAATGATCGGATGTCGGATGGCTTTTAGGATCGGGTGATGGAAGCCAACTTCTACCCGCAACGGCGGAAGCTCGAACCGCGGAACCATCCGCAACTGTGGGACCCAATGACTTAAAACAATAAAGGATCGGGGGGAAAAGAAATGGCTTTCCTTCCGCAACGGCGAGAGAAATAAACGATAAAATCTCCGCTTCAAACCAATACTCCGCCGAGCTTAAAACACATTTATCGGAAATGAAACGAAAACCGAAATCTCAAACTCATCCGCAACGGCGGAAAGTAAATGCAGATACCGTCCGCAACGGCGGACAAGGAAATAATCATACCTTCCGACGCAAAACCAAAAGTCACCCGCAACGGCGGAAAACGACAAGGCAAAAACCTCCGCAACGGCGGGAAAGTCAATTGAACAAACTCCCGATTCAAAGTGGCTTCAAAGGTAATCAAAGATAATGATAAGGCTTGATAAAAATGTAAACTTTTCAGCACTAGAGAGAAATTCAACAGGTGATAAACCACTTCAAACATAAGCAACTCTTTCGGAAAATTCTCAGACCAAATCAAAGAAGAATCGAAAATACTAAGCAAAAAGGAGGGTCCTAAATTTTTTTGGAATTTTGGGAAATTGTTGCAGCTGCAACAAGTATCTAGATAGCGGCCTAGCTTATTACCAATGTCAATCAGAGTACTTGTCCCCCAAAGATGAAGAGGAAGGTTAGGGAGTCTTACCCAGACTGGAGCGGCAGTGATCTCTGCTTCTGGGTTGAACCCCAGAGACCAAGGGGCTAAGAACAGACCTCTCAAACCCATGAAGAAAGGGCCCGAACGGAAGACAAGATCTCTTTCTTCTTTATTTGAGAACAGGAATACAAAAAACCCTCGACCAACTGCAAAGAGAGAGACCTGACCTTGCAGCAGAGGGTTCCAATGTTCTGCAATCCAGATCTCCACCGCCTTAGGGCTGGGCCACAACCCTGTGAACTTTCCAATGAGGGCTTGCTCAGAGAGGGTGAGAGCTTTCTAGCATGGATCCAAAGGAGAGAGCTCTAGAGAAGGGATCTCGTCCATCTTTTTCACGAACTTGGAAGAAGAATGCGAGGCTGTCTGAGGAGCGGCAGCTTGAACAAGGGCCTTGAAGGCGGCGAGCTGGGCATGAGAGCCCATTTCCTGAGAGAACTCCACGCTGAAGAAAACCTGAAGAAAACGGCAACAAAATCCCACGCTGAAAAATAAAAAACGATAGCAAACCCCGCACTGAGGACGAGGAGCAGAGCCTGCGATCCATCCAAGCTCGGCTTTGCGCAGGAGAGGAAGCGGCGGCTAGGGAAACCCTAGCCGTGGATGAAGAGCCGCTCCGCCATTCCGTTCCGTTCTCTATCTTGGAACTTCTTTGTGTTATTGTGGTCCATAAATAATATTAAATATTAATAATAGAAATATTATCTGTCGACCATAAATAGTATTAAATATTAATAATAAAAATATTATATGTCAACCTTAAATAAAAATATGTGTCTTTTGGTTTGAATCAAATCAATAGCTCCTTAAGTGCAATACTTAATAAAAGTTTTGCACCTCTAGAGATTTGATCCCTTTTGGTGCTTGATAGAGCCTAGGATTTGGATCTATGCTGGTTATAGGTGTTAAGCATTGGGCAATCTTCCTTGACATGGATGCAGAGGACATAAGATATGTGGGGAAACTCAAATAATTTTGTATGGTTACTAGATGCATGACTTCCACACGGTTACAATATTGTTCCCATTCCTTACCTAATGTCCCTTCCCCCACCTAAATCAAGGGGTTAGGCATATTGGAATATGTGCAACTTCAAAATCTATTCTTATTGTACTTGTATTGTACCTCCTACGGGAGTTGATCTTATTGTAGTTTATCATACAAACCCTAGAAAGATCAATGTAGAACTTGGGGAGAAGAGCAAGCAAAAGAAAAGATAAAATATAAATTTATATTGCTCCCCCAAGTGAAGTCGGCTCCAATGATTTTCCTAGTGGAAAATTAGTATAAATAAGAGGCGCCCCTCCTCATTATATGTAGACCTTGGGGAGAAAAGAAAGAAAAATAAAAGATATAATATTATAAAATATAAATTTATATTTCTCCCCCAAGTGAATTCGACCCCAGTGAGTGGAAATTCAGTATAAATAAGAGGCATCCCTCCTCACTATTCTATACAGCTACACGATGAAGTTTGTAGTTTTTTGGGAGAGAGAAGTTCACACCTACTGAAGGAGAAGACTGTTTTTGGGGTTTCTATCTCTAGAATATACTTCCATCTTTTCTCTTTTTTTATTGTAACCTGATCTTAGAATTATTATCTCTAGATGAAGGTTGATGGGTTTTCTCCCATTTGGGTTTCCCAGGATAAAAATACTCGTGTTATTTTTCTTTGCTTTTTCTATCTTCTACTGATCCTTTGATTATTGAAATTAAGATATACTTCTATAATATTATGAAATCTAACAAGGCACCCATCACTAGTTTCTTCCCTTCAGCCTTGGATGTTAGGGGATTTTTTACATGATACTCCTTTTTTTCTTCCAAGTTATCCTAGCCAGGGTCTCTCAGCATGAGGATTCGTTAGATGATATTATTAGGATTTGCACGGGCTCCATCACAAAATTGATGATGACAAGTATTCCTAACCTCCATCCTCTTCTTATACTTCTATCTTTGATATTGATTAGTGTCTCTTTTCTTCCCAAGGTTTAGTAGTTTAGCTTCCATTTTGCCATTTCTCCTGTATTTCTCTTTTTCTCTTGATTTGTATCATTGATTAACATTTAGGAGTGATATTGACACTCCCACTTTGAGGTGTCTAATGACTATATTTTCTATCCACAACAACAATATTCTTTGGTCATTCCCATACATTACTAAATTATCTTATCTCATATGATATCATGCTTTTGTGTTCCCCCAAAGCTCAAACACAATAGAAAGGAAATCAAGAGGGATGATGTATCAATGCAAATTTGCATCTTTTCATCTTTCGTTTTTATTGCCAAAACTGTTAGAAATATAAGATATTTTACCCTCATATTGCTTCTTTGAATATTAGCTTTACTCCGAATTGTTTGCCATCATTTGCACCTTTAACTGTTGTATAGAAAATTGTTCATGCTTGCTATTACATATGTAATTATGAAGCATTCTTTAAAAAGTAAACACATCAAATTTATAGTTGGAATGTATGGTTAAATGCAGGCTTATATCTTTGTCTCATTTCATAGTTATTTCACTATAGCCATAAGATTTTGAGGAAGGTATTGTTTCTATTTTGAAAGTTATCAAGTGAAGGAGTTGAAGGTTTGGACTCTAAAGTTGAAGGGTTACTAAAATCTTGGACCAACCTACATAAGGAAGGTACACAATTTTGATTTCCAAGTCCTACTTTCATTATATCCAAATCGTATCTTGATGTTTGCATGACTTTGGATGTCTATCTGATTTAAATTAGTATGTTGATGAACTCACCCTAGTCATAGGGTATTTTTCCTTACAACAAGGATATGGAGTCGAATATTGACAAGGAGAATTTCCATGGGTTTACTACCTCACCTTCTTTATATTCCATCTATATTTTCTGATGGAATTTCCTCATGTTTAGCTTTCTCAACCTCCTCTGAGTCATTTTTCTACAAGTAATAACTAATTTGGCACTTGAATGGACTATCAAGTTTATAACCTATGTCATATCTAAGATATTCACGTTCTCTCTTCCCCTTGTTGTAATTTGTCTTCATTCAGGAGCAGATGGCCTAAGTCATCAATACTTTTCATTGATAAATATTCCAACACCTCTACGGAAATGCCCAACTTTGTAATGCCATTTTCCTCACTTGTAGGTAGGCTTAACTTAGAAGATCAAGCTCCTTGTATATTTTATGTCCTTGAATAACCATGGCTCAACATTTTATTACATTTGGTCCAGATTATACCAATGGAAACGTAGTGCTTGAAACATACAGGGATTTTGGGGAGTGATAGAAATCCTTATAATAAAAAAGATTCATGGAAGATGCAAAATCCATTGCACTTTATTTATCTAAAGATCCTACATAATTCGTTTTGAGATCATCAATGGTTGAAGAACCTAAGGAACATGGAAAAATGACTTTTCTGCAAGATTATTTCTACAGTATCCTTAGTAGTTCAATTCAGTTTTATGTGATGGCCATTAAGACTTTAATAATTTACTTAGAAATATAAGAGTTAATTTGTGAAATGTTTTGCTTACAAGATCATGCATATGCCATTAAAAAATATTTGGATTTAAAAAAATCTCCCACCATTAACTTTTGTTATAATCTCAAGTCCATTCAAATATACATCTTTAAGGATTTATAAGCAAATCAAGGAATTACATCTGGTTTATAGCTGATGGGATGTTTACATGTTCTTTGGTTTCATGTTATGTTACAATTTCATGTTATACTTTGATTTAAGCAAGAAAAACATTGTAAGAAACAATAATATTAGTGAGTTATGCGTAATT
Source organism: Pseudotsuga menziesii (assembly GCA_001517045.1). Lineage (NCBI taxonomy): Eukaryota > Viridiplantae > Streptophyta > Pinopsida > Pinales > Pinaceae > Pseudotsuga > Pseudotsuga menziesii. Next base: position 27,006 of record LPNX011142242.1, on the reverse strand, counting down.
ATATTGTGCATAAATTCTTGTTCTTGCAACTTAAATGCCACTCAAAACACTTTATCTTATTAATTTAAAACTACTCAATATATTTCACAAGTATTATAAGGAATATTCAAATAACTTAATCAACCAAACAAATATTAGTTAGTTTAGGGAATCCCCCCTTAGCGTATAATTATTTTTCCTCACTAAAAGTGAAGTGAATTTTTACTTAGGTGACAATTGTAAAGCTTCCATAGTTGCACTTGGCTAGAACCTGTTAGGAGACTTTGCCTTAGGATGTTATTTTTTGTGGCAATATGTTCAATGGGGGATACTCAAATTTTATGAATGGATTTTTTTCTCTTCAAAATAGATCCTTGCCGAGCATAATTATATGTTATCCTTTTGCGCATACTTCTTAGGGTCCATGGATTATGCATTAAACACAAGTGATATCTTTGAGTTAGTGGTTCTCTTTTGAGGTGATAAAATAAGTTTATTACTTTAATGTTGCATAGGTCATTACATATGATACCCTTATACTAATCCAGGTTTCCTTATTCAAATACACACATTATTGGATGGCTTGTTCTCTTATGTGATGAGTTTTATAGCTTATAAAGCTCGGTGTCAAATAATTCTGATGTTTATATGCAACTACTTGACGACTAAAGTTGTCAAATATCTGTATTTAAAAAAAAAATATCACAGAGCCATTGGATATTCGACGACCACTTCCATAATATCCGACGCCATTGCCATACCACCGCTAAAGTTGCCGGATATCTGTACTTTTTTTGAAAAAATATCACAGATTCGTCGAATATTCAATGACCACTTCCATAATATCCGACGCCATCGCCATAGCACCGACGGCTAAAGTTGTTGAATATCTGTATTTAAAAAAAAATATCACATAGCCATCGGATATTCGATGACCACTTCCATAATATTTGATGCCATCGCCATACCACCGACAGCTAAAGTTGTCGGATATCTGACTTCCTACAATTCAAATCTCGTTGTATATGCGGCATAGACCCATCATATATCCAACCTCATATACATTGAAATTTGTCAGATATTCGACGGGGATAAGTTGGATATCCAACGTGTTCATTTTACTATCGGATATCCGACAAAGTGTAACCGACGTTTAAAAAAAATATGATTGTCGGATGGTTGATAACATGATGTCGAAATTCAGACATCTATGCCATCAGATTTTTGGTTAAGAAATGCTAGTGTCATTAAGTGCAGTTCATTGGTCATTTATTTAGTCATTGATTGTTGTTAAATGGTTATTTAGTCGGTCATTGATTGTTGTTAAATGGTCATTTAGTCGGTCATTGATTGTTGTTAATTGGTCATTTAATTATTCATTGTGATGCAGGAGCATTGTTGCATGCTAGCAATGTGATGAGTTGGTCACATGCTGTGGCATATTTTTGTTTGTTTTGCTAAGTCATAGTTTGTTAGCACCGGTAGGAATGATTGCGGATCATGACTCCCTGTGAGGAGATCAAGTCGCAGGTTGTTTGTTGTGACAAGGACGTTTCATCATGCTTTGTAGTTGTTGTTTTCGATTGTAGGACCACTCGGTGGGGGAGGTAACAGTTTAGCTTAAATAGTCAGGTTAGAGAAGTGTGAGGGGTTCTGCTCTTCAGCATTAGAATTCCGATTTGCAGAGAGAAGGTCATACCTGCGTCTGATTCCACTTGTTAATATTTTGAAAATACTGAAGAAGGAGAGCCAAGTTGTGTGTTTGTTCTATTGCTTAATAGAAGGATTAGCTGTGTGCTTGCAGTGTTGTTAGCCTATATGCATGTGTTGTTTGAACTGTGTATCCGTGTAGAGATGACTTCGGATTTTTTCTGAGTATCTGTGTATTTTTGTGAAATTGTTGATTCACACATTAAATCATTGCTTGAATAGTTGAAATAGGCCGTAGATGCATACATATAAGTGTTAGGCTAATGAATCGTGAAGATTGAAGGCTGGATTGATTGATCCTCTGATCAATTGGCGCAGAACGCAGATTGTCTGCCATTAACGTGTCTTGCAAGAATGGACGACGGTGATTGAATCCGCAAAAGAAGATCTGACGGTCCAGGAGAGATCCGCAACAGAAGTTGTGAGGACGATAAAGGATCTACAAAGATCTATGAGATCCACATCAAAGAGTAGATCGACAACTATGGTGAAGGCCACACAGATCGGATGGTTGTAAAAAAATTGCGGGAGATAAGTTGCGGGGAACAACTTGGAAAGTTGACATCCTGCATCTTGCAACCCGCGTGTGGAAAGCATGTTGCGGAAACAGATTTGCGGGAAAGTTGTTGCAGGAAGGAAATTACGGGGAGGTAATTTTGGATCCGAATTTGGCCGAGGGATAAATTTGGTAACCCTGCTAAGTGTAGGAGTGGCTAGATCCTCTAAGTGTTAGTTGGGTTGGTTGTGATTGATCAGGCCTGCACCAATTTCGGTATCAGAGCGAGGAGAAGCTCGTGTGAGAGAGAAGTGTAGCAGTAGAATCCTAGAAGGAGCAAAGAAGAGTGCTCAAGAGGTTATAGATAGAGGATCAGCGTTACCAAAAGACCAAGTACAAAGAGGGGTCTTGGTGAGGTAAGTTGTAGCAGTGTGAAAGAGAACTATTATTACAGAGGCTTAGTGCAATAGTATGGTTGCACGTGTAGGCAGAACAAGAGGTAGTGACAGAGGTCTACCAACGGTGAACGCATAAGTTATGGAGGAAATGAGGGAGCTATGAGCATGTTTGGAAGCCATGGAGACAGACAGACGAAGAGAACGAGAAGCAGGGGATGTAAGTGAACCTGAGGATGAAGAGCAAAGAGAATAAGTTGCACCTGTGCGGGAAACACCTGAGCTAAGGTATTTCAGATTGATTCTAGGAGAAACTTCAAGGCTGAAACATGCGTTGTCTACCTATGATGGAAGTCTCATTGCTAAGCATCTCATTGACTGGATCAGTGAGCTGGATAAGTACTTTGAGTATAATGAGATTGAAGAAGATAAGAGAGTTAGATTGGTTGTGACAAGGTTGAAAGGGCATGCATCCTTATGGTGGGATAGTGTGCAAGCAGAAATAAGGAGGAAGAATAAGTCATTGATAAAGAGCTAGGATAGGATGGCAGCAAAGATGAGGGCTAAGTTCTTGCCCAAATATTACCAGTTAATTCTGTATAGACATGTACATAAACTTATACAAAGATTGTTAAAAGTGAGAGAGTACACTGAAGAGTTCTACAAAGTAAACCTAAGGGAAGGATATGTGGAAGAGTCAGCATAAAAGGCTGCTAGATATGTGAATGGTCTAACGATGGATTATCCAATAAGAGATCAACATGATATCACCTAGAACAATAGAGGAGGCGTATCAATGTGCCTTAAGGGCATAAGAAAAGATAAAGAGGAAGCAGAGCTTCAACAGAGGTCGAGTTTCAACTAGAGGAAGAGAAGAAGCATCTAGAAGAGGAACATTTGGAGCATAAAGGGGAGAGTCTAGTAAATCTACCCACAAAGAGCAACATGGTAGAGGAGGTGACTCTAGTAGAAGAGGAACTTACCAAGGAGGTAGAGGTAGAGAAAGAGGCAGATGAACTGTCTATAGGTGCTACAAATAAAACCAGTTGGGGCATATATCATTTGAATTTCTAGGGAAGGAAGACGTAGGACATAGAGGAGCCTATGTAGATCAGAATGAGCAGCAACAAGAATGGTTGATAGTGGCCGAATTTTCGCCAGAGACAGGAGAATATTTGATGATGAATAAGGTCTTGTTGAAACATGAGAAGGAGCAAGCAAAGCCTGCTCAAATAAAATCTTTATTCAGGACCACATGTAAAGTCCAAGGGAAGTGCTATAAGATGGTGATTGACAGTGGGAGCATTGACAATCTTGTTTCCATAGAGATGCTGGAGAAGCTGATTTTAAAGAGGACCAAGCATCATGTTCCATACAAAGTATCTTGGTTACATAAAGGACATCAAATCCTGGTAAGTGAGAAGTGTGAAGTTGATTTCCAAATAGGTCCATATAAGGACAAGATTCTGTGCGATGTTATGCTCATGGATGTTTGTCATATACTGTTAGGAAGACCATGGGAATTTGATAAGAAAGTGATTCATGATGGTAGGAGTAACTATCATAGTTTTGAGCAGAATGGGATACGACATGTACTTCAGCCTTTACAAGAAGGTGGTACAGCAGGATAGTCAGCACCCAAAGTCCTGATGTTGTCAGGAAAAGAATATTTGCAACATATTGAGAAGGAAGAGTTGAACTATGTCGTGGTATGCAAACCAAGAGCGGTGACAATGAAGACTAATGTGATAGATCTACCCGAGGAGATTCAGGAGATGCTAAATGAGTTTAGTGACATCATGGTGGATGATTTACCCAATGAGTTACCACTAAGGAGGGATATAAGCCATCAAATTGATTTTATTCTAGGAGCCAGTTTACCAAACAAGGCAGCGTATAGGTTGACACCTCAAGAGAATCAAGAAGTGAGGAGACAGGTCCAAGGATTGTTGCACAAAGAATTGGTCCAGAAGAGTTCACGTCCATGTGTAGTACCAGCAGTACTGACACCAAAGAAGGATGGTGAGTGGAGGATGTGTACTGACTCCAGAGCAATTAACAAGATTACTATCAGATATAGGTTTCCATTACCAAGGATGAATGACATGATGGATTGCCTAAGTGGGGTAACGAGCTTTTTAGAACTCGATTTGAAGAGTGGGTATGATCAGATTAGAATCAGAGAAGGAGATGAGTGGAAGACAACCTTTAAGAAAAATGATGGGTTGTATGAGTGGTTGGTCATGCCATTTGGATTGTCCAATGCACCAAGCACTTCTATGAGATTGCTGAATGAAGTCTTGAGATATTTCATAGGTAAATTTGTGATAGTTTACCTTGATGACATTTTGGTTTTCAGCCAAACAGAAGAAGAGCATCTGAAGCATCTGATATATGTTTTAGAGAGGCCGCAACAGGAAAAGTTGCTGGTAAATGTGAAGAAGTGTAAATTTATGAAGCCAGAGCTAGTATATTTAGGTTTTGTTATCTCAAGAGATAGGTTGAATATGGATCCAGAAAAGGTGCAAGCAATCATTGATTGGAATTCACCTAGGAACATATTTGAGGTAAGAATTTTTCATGGATTGGAAAGTTTTTATAGCAAATTTATAAATAATTTCAGTGGTATTTGTGCATCTATTGTCAAGACAATTAAGCAGGATAGACAACCATTTCAATGGACAGTAGAGGTTGAAAGGAGTTTTCAGTTCTCGAGGAAGATCATTGAACAAACAGTATTGAAGTTACCCGACTTCAAACACCTTTTCCAAGTAAAGTGCGACGCCAATGTAGTAGCAATCGGAGCTGTGCTCAATAAGGAGGATAGGCCTATAGCGTATTTAAGTGAGAAGCTGAATGATGCAAAGTAGAAGTATTCATCTTATGACAAGGAGTTTTATGCTATTGTTCAAGAAATGTAGCATTGGAGACATTATTTGATGCCTAGAGAATTTGTGTTATATTATGATAACCATGCATTGCATTACATTATGTAACAACCTAAGTTGAACCTGAAACATGTCAAGTGGGTTGAGTTCTTACAGAGATTTACCTTTGTGTTGAAGCACATAAGTGGACAGTCAAACAAAGTAGCTGATGCCTTAAGTAGGAGACTGCTGATTATGCAAGAGAATCAGATCCAAGTCTTGGGATTTGAGCATTTAAGGGATTTGTATGAGACTGACATTGATTTCCAAAATGCTTACAGGGCTTGTAAGAACCCAGTGGAGGTGGACAGAGAGCCATGGATGGAGTATACGCTACAAGATGGTTTACTCTTTAGAAATAGTAAAGTATGTATACCAAAGTGTTTCATGAGAGAGAACTTGATACAGGAAAAACACAATGGAGGTATGGCAGGTCACTTTGGAAGTGATAAAACCTTTGGACAATTAGGCCATTTCTATTTTTTGCCAAGGATGAGGTTTGAAGTTGAGAAGTTTGTAAGAAGATGCAGAGTATGCCAGCATGCTAAAGGAAGAAGCTAGAACAAAGGGTTGTATACACCATTGCCTATTCCAACTAGGCCTTGGGATTCTGTGAGTATGGACTTCATTCTGGGTTTACCAAGAACTCAAAAGGGACATGATTCTATATTCGTAGTTGTTGGTGGATTCACTAAGATGGCACATTTCATTCCATGCTACAAGACTAGTGATGCTACACAAATTGCTAACATGTTTTTCAATGAAGTTGTGGAGCTACATGGTTTACCTAGAAGCCTTGTATGAGACAGAGATGTGAAGTTCACAGGTCATTTCTGGAGGACCTTGTGGAAGAAGTTGGGTACCAGAATAGACTTTAGTTCAACATATCACCCATAGTTTGATGGACAGATAGAGGTAGTTAACAGGAGTCCGGGGAACCTGTTGAGAAGTTTGATTAGAGAGATTCCGAAGCAGTGAGACAAAGTATTAGCTCAAGCCGAGTTTTCCTATAATGATTCACCAAATAGAAGTACAGGGATGAGTCCATTTCAAATTATGTATGGAATGAATCCAAGAGGAGTGTGTAAACTTCGTGACTTAGGTCAATTGGAGAAAATGAGTGCTGATGGAGAAGAGTTTGCAACGAGGATCAATGAACTGTAGGAGAAAGTGAAAGCAAGGTTACAACAGAGTAACACCAGTTACAAGGCCAGAGAAGATTCCAAAAGGAGAGATAAGAACTATGAAGTAGGATATTTGGTCTTAGCATATCTAAAGAGAGAAATATTTCCAAAAGGAGAGTATAACAAGATGAAGATGAAGAAGATTGGACCCTGCATGATACTCAAAAAATTCTTAGCAAATGCTTATGAGTTAGAGATGCCTACCGAAGTGGGTATTTCACCAATATTTAATGTTGCGGATCTATATCCTTATGTAGCAGGTGATACTAGACCCTTTGTAGAAGGTGAAGATCCTACTGCAGACGTACAATGGGTGAGGCAGACGCCTATGGCACAACCATTGGAAGTTGAGGCCATTTTGGACACGAAAGTGGTAATGAGTACAAGGAAGAAGGACTGCCTGGAGTGTTTGGTCAAATGGAAGAAGTGGCCAACAGAGGATTCTACTTAGGTGAGCATTGCAGAGTTAGAAGCCAAGGGTTTCACTGTAGCTGATCTAATGAACATGGGTTCATAATTTTTTTCACCCTTGGCATGCCAACATTGTGATGAACTGGTCACATGCTGTGGCATCTTTTTGGTTGTTTTGTTGAGTCATAGTTTGTTAGCGTCGATAGGAATGATTGCAGATCATGACTACCTATGAGGAGATCAAGTCGCAAGTTGTTTGTTGTGACATGGATGTTTCATCATGCTTTGTAGTTGTTTGTTTTCGGTTGCAGGACCACTCGATGGGGAGGTAACAGTTTAGCTTAAATAGGCAGGTTAAAGAAGTGTGAGGGGTTTTTCTCTTCAAAATTAGAATTCCAATTTGCAGAGAGAAGGTCAGACTTGTGTCTGATTCCACTTATAAATATTTTAAAAAGACTAAAGAAGGAGAGCCGATTTGTGTGTTTGTTCTATTGCTTAATAGAAGGATTAACTGTGTGTTTGCAGTGTTGTTAGACTATATGCATGTGCTGTTTGAACTGTGTATCCATGCAAAGCCGACTTTGACGTTTTTTCTGAATATCTGTGCATTTCTGTGAAATTGTTGATTCACACATTAAATCGTTGCTTGAATAGTTGAAATATGCCGTATATGCATGCATAGAAGTGTTAGGCTAATGAATCGTGAAGATCGAAGGTTGGATTGATCGATCCTCTGATCAACTAGCACAGAACGCAGAGTGTTTGCAAATAACGTGTCTTGCAAGAATGGACGGCGGGAATTGAATCCACAGAAGAAGATTTGACGGTCTAGGAGAGATCCGCAACGAAAGTTGCGAGGACGATAAAAAATATATAAAGATATGTGAGATCCGCATCAAGGAGTAGATTGACGGCCGTGGTGAAGGTCGCATAGATCGGACGGTTGTAAAAAAATTGTGGGAGACAAGTTGCACGGGAACAACTTGGAAAGTTGACATCCCGCATCCCGCAACCTGCAACCCACATCCGAAAATCCTGTTGCGGAAATAGAGTTGCGGGAAGGAAATTGCGGGGAGGTAATTTTGGAGCCGAATTTGGCCGAGGGCTAAATTTGGTAACCTTGCTAAGTGTAGGAGTGACCAGATGCTGTAAGTGCTAGTTAGGCTGGTTGTGATTGATCCAACCTGCACCACATTGATTTCAGTAGATAGGGCATGGAGGAATCGAACCACCAACGTCCTGCATGTAAGGAAGGTGCTCTTCCATTGAGCTAGCATCCTTAAATAAGTAATGTAAGACATTAACATGATGAATTTTCCAAATATTACAATGGGAAACAAAAAACTCTAGTAAATATCTTTTTCACTAAAAAAAGTTCATCAACAAAGGAAATGCATATTAATAAAGGAAGCTCACTAGTGTTGTTGTCCTTTTTGTAGTCTCTCTAAAATCAATTGTGTAGGCGCCAGGATAGGAAATAGAAATTCAAAAGTGGCAGACCAATATCCTATTTCTGATACTGGTGTAGAATGGACTAGTTGGGAAGGGTTTGATTCGAGAGTACTCAACAACTTTGGTGATTTTTTCAATTATGTTACATAAATTCTTTCACAATATCCACATCCTTCTCATCCATTCATGCATTTATAGTTAATAAAAAATCATGCTTGATTTCATCATATCAAATTGTATGTTACACCTTTTGGTGAATGAATTTAGACTTTTATAACATTGTACATGAATAAATAATGGAGGAAGATTACAATCACACCACAATAACAATTTATTATAAATAAAAATTATCTCCTTAAAAAGGTAAAATGATTAATGCAAAGAAAGGGTTAGGTAGGTTTTAAAAGCAAACCTTGGAAAAAACAACAACAATCTTTCGCAAACACTGATTGCTTGGGCTGAGAAGTTAAGGATCAAACATGTAGGAAGGAAGCAATTTATAAATTAGAAGTAGGGTAGTTCTGACAAAACATAATTCACTCACATGAAAAATAAAACTATTAGAACCCACATAAGTTAACTACAATGTACTTTTCTTGGCATACTCTATACCATTGAGTAGAATAGTTCATGCAAACTTTTGCTTCAACTAGGTCATTCTTTATAGAGAGATAGTTCAACCAGGATGGAATAAACTGCAATTACACAGACCCAATTGAACAATGAAGGCCAGTTTTTTTATAAAAGAAAAACACTTCTAGTGTATATCATAATAAATTTCATATCAAAGGATTCCATTCCACTCACATAGTCGTCTTATTAATGTGGAACAAAATCCTCAAGGAAACACTCAATAAGCAAATTATGAATACCTCGGATGCACTAATGCCCTCACTTTGATGTTCACAAATATTTCCAAGGGTAGAGATTTCATTGTATGTTTCCATTCTCTAGTTAGGAAGAAGAGTTGATTTATGACTAATTACATCATTCAACTTTGATAGAGCTTCAATTGTCATTGAAACAAATGAATCAATAATACACTCAAGCTGAAAATACTTAACATAGTAAGTGAATAGTATCATGTTATACAACACTACCTCCAACTAGGGGTTTTATTTTTGAGCCTCCATGTTCAGCACATGATCCAATTCCATAAACTATTTCTTGTAGAGAAACCTAATAAATACAAAAAAATGCAAAGGGATGAGAAAACATAAGAATTTAGTGTCAGTGCCAACTGATACCATTGGGTATCAAGATATAAAAAGTGCATTTAGTTTGTATAAGAGGTTCACATACAACATGAACACACCTATGATCACATGTATATAAACACTTAAGATTCAAGAAAATAAGGGAACCATATCTTTAAGGGTTATGGAAGCTCATTGGTATGGAAAGAATTGGCTAATTTGGATTGTCCATATGATTTTTTCTTTAAATATCTGAACCAAAACACATTTGTAAAATTTATAACATGATATACATGTGATATAGTTGGATTTAAAGCAACAAATAACTCTAGAATGGGAAGTTTGTGCGAAAGGATAAAAGGGATATTGAGGCTATTTATTTTATGAAAGAATTTTCTATATAGTGCCGGTATCCTACATTCTATACTATCTATACTAAGTACACAAAACAAATTGTTCATGTTAAGGATTAGATTGAGAAAACAAAAGGTAGAATTCATTCTTTGTCATATGTTACAAATGTTGTGCTCCATCTTATGATACTTACTTTGGTGGTCTAAGACACACTTGTTAAATGCATCGAACAAGAACTTCGACCTTTTGTTTGTGATAATTATAAAGTCAAAATTGCGACACAAGAAGAGTGAGTAAACATATATCTTCATGTGGTTTACAGTATTAAAGCTTCCAACATGTGATCATGACCATTCACACATGAAAATAATATTGTACCTTATCCTGAGGGGTACTTGCGTAAGTCGCCCAAATTTGATAAAAAATCAGGAACGAAGGTGGAGATTGATTGTGAAATTTAAATTGGTTGTGATTACATGAAAGACTTGAAATGATGGAATGTGACATGGAAGGGGTAAATGATGACATGGCATCACTTGGTGATAAAGTATGGGACTTGATGTTAGATAAGAAGTGACATATCATGCCACATCAACAAAAAAAAATTAGAAAAGTATTAAAAAAACAAGTATGGAGTGCAAAAATTATTTTGGCCATAACATGAGTAGTTTACTGAGAATTCGATGAAGCTTGTGGCATTTCAATGCCATTAAAGAATACTAGATAATTTTGATTGAGGGACATTGACACATTTTACTCATGTTTTATGGAAATTTTGAAATAATAGTTTCTAAAAAGTAGTACCTAGTGTTCTAACTAGAGCCTTGTTGAGATCAAAATGGTTATGGTATAGTCATAGCCCAAGAACATCGATAAATTAGGTGGCTTATGGTTAAATTCCAAAAGGTGCAAAGCCTACATGCAAATATTTTTTTTTGAAGATTTTTGAAAAACTTGGTGGAGACAAAAATGACCTTAGATTTTGAGACCAGAAAAATTTATGACAACAATATTTTACCTACTCATCAAAATGAACAAATTTGGTTAGTGGAAGTTTTCCCATAAATGTTTAGTTTGTGATATAACCAATTTTGCTAAAAATTCCAAGCTTGAAAAAAGTTGAAAAATTTAAAAGTAATCATTTCCAAAAAAATATAGAAATTGAACGGAACATGAGATCAAATATATGAAGGTTGTTGAGTAATCCTTTTCATGAGTGAGTTTATTAGTTCCAGATAGATTTTTTTTTATCTGGTTATCCCTATATTTTCATCTACACTGTGGTTGAAGTTGGTCTAGGAAGCAAAATGCATCAACAAGAAAAGTGCATAATTGAGCAAAACTGGTAGTTTTGAATGGGCATTGTAACATTTATCTAAGAGATCATAAATGAGCATGGTTATAATCATTGGAAATATGAACTATAGGAGAATCAAATATAAGGTTCTTATTTTTTAAACAAGTTTCTACTTGTTTAAAAAATCTATTCAGTGTCCTTTGAGCTTTCATTGTTCAAATATTGAGTTTTTATCCTGATTATAGACCGCATATTGCTGGTCTGAAATGTTGACTTTTGACTTTAACACAATGAATTCAAAAGACCCTTCCAACAAGTTTCTAGTTATTTCAAGTAGAATGGAGCCTTGAGGCTTGATTGAGCAATATTTCTCAATGTGGGTGACCTCTAAAGTAACCCAAACCTTGGGAAAATTTTGTATAATGGTATAAAAGTGTACCAAAGATTAAAGTGAATCAAAATGAGTAAATATGAATATACCCATACCATGGTAATGGTGCTCTCACAATAAAGTGGATGCATAGTTGGGAAACCAAGCATGACAAAAATTGGTTGTTAGCTAGCAATGTGAAGAATTAAACTAAGTAAAATTGGGGGCTTGGTATCATGATAAGTTTGTTCATGAGAAACAATATTTAAGTGACAATATTATGGTAATTCCCATTACCAGGAGGGGGGAAACATGTTGAATGGATAAGAATACACTCTTGTAGATTGTATTTTATAAACACTCATGATGGAAGAAAATAACTAAGAGGAATTGATGGTTCCATTGCTAGAATGTATGCAATTCATTCTATTTGCTCAAAATGTGCAATATTAATTACATAGAGGGGCCATGGAAGCTCTTATTGAGAATAATTAGTTGTCATATGCATTATTGAGGAGTGACAACCATGTCTAATCATGAAAGAATGAAAGATACAATAATGAACATTGGTGCCTTGGGTAAGAATGCATTCAAGGTATTATTGTAATTAATGTGTGCAGTTTGAATTGCACGAAAGAGCCATGGGAGCTCTTGATTAATGGATATGGATATTGTATTCCACAAGAGAATGTCAACAAAGTATGGAATACATTAGTGATAAAGGACATGCAATTGTAAAGGTGACGGGTGAATCATCCTTGTGGGCAAGTCACATGCATGCTGAGAGAAGTTGTCGGATATGGACACGAAATTGAACCAACAACTTATGAGTAAGTAATGAGAATGGGTGATGAAATTCCATTCATCTAGAAGTGGTCATTGATAGAATAAGACATTCCAATATATGGACTTGTCATGTGGTTCAAGATAGTGGCAGAGTACCCATGCAAAGACTACTAATAAGGAAATGAGGAATTCTTGTGTGTGAATCTATAATGTAGTTCAAAATTGCGGCAATTATTTCCATGGGAAAGGAAATCAAGTCTCATAATTGAATGAGGTGTAAGGTCATATAATGGACCTTGAAAAGTATTCATATGGATTTGGAATGAAATCAATTGCAACATTGTTAAGTGCTAGTAAGTTTAAGAAATGGAAATGTAGACTTGGCTATGTTGGCAGAGTTTGTTGGCCAGTGACACAAGACTGGGGTTTGGTTTTTGTCATTGATGTCAAATTTGGGGTTTCCATATGCATAATACACAACAGTGGGGTTTGGTTTTTGTCATTGATGTCAAACTTGGGGTTTCCATATGCATAATACAAATCACTGTTGTATTGTTTTGGTTTTTGATGTCAAATTTGGGGTTTCCATATGCTTAATACGAATCATTGTTGTATTATTTTGAAAACAGCCATTGCACTCACATGGATCATGGTTATATTGATTTGAAAACCAGCCAAACTTTAATATAAGTTCACCATTGCCTGAGCTCTTACATTCACCATTGTCGAAGCTCTTCACTTGAACATTCACCGTTGCCGAATCTCTTCACTTGAGCATTCACCATTGTTGGAGCTCTTACATTCACCATTGCCCGAGCTCTTCACTTGCTAAGCTTTGCCAAATGAAAAACACTATCTGCTGAGAAAAATTCCAATATATTAAACAGAGACCGTTTCAGCAAAATGGAAGAATGTTTAGCTGTGGCAAATGACTGAATAGTTTTGAAAACTTACGGAAAACGTTTGACTGTTAACCCAGATTCACTGCGCTTGGAGGAGAGCAGAAACACTGTGAAATTTATTGTAAAAACGTATGAAGAAGAGCCACACTGTAATGGAAATCGCATTTGAATGTTTTATTGGGTCTGGAAAGTTATAAAAGAAATGCCGTAGCAGACTGCGTTGGGATCCAGAATCTCTGTGAAAAGGATTTTTATTATATCTTAAAAACCATTTTTTTTTCTGCTAATTAACTTTCTCAGCTAAATATTGACGGCTCTTCTTAAGACTGAGAACTGATTAAGCTGTGATGGAATAGTTAAGTTTTTCTTTTGGCCAGAACGTTTTTTCTATGAATTTGTTTATACAGTTTTAATAACAGAACCTCTTCGAGCAGTTTTCATAACCGTGACATTTTCTCACTATTTAAAGGATGAAAAAACAAGTAAATATGAGCAATGGATGCGCAGAAAAGGAGAGATACATTGTCTTGATTAAAAATAGTGAGTTGATGGGTTACCAGATATAGGCGTTAGTGTTCCACAGCAGCAGTAACAGAGCATCATCAGCCTGGTTCTTCAGTGCCAGAAAATGCAGAAACAAACAAATGCGTTGAACTCTAGCAAAAATGAAGATGATAGAGATGTTTTTTGTTTTTTTTAAGGTGGATTAATGTGGGAGATATAGAGTTCTGGAACTCTGTCTAATTTCTTCAGAAACGACAAATATGCAGAGGTGAAGTATGAAGATTGAATAGTTGATTTGTAAGTGCTTGTACAGAAAACGGAAACTCTGATATAAATTTATGTATTTAAAAAAAAAAAAGAGAGTTCATTATATATTTAGCAATGAATATTACTTGCCAGGGTTTCTAACAGAATAAATTTGGACAGATTGAGTTAATCAGTTTTGGTTTTGATATTGGGAGAAGTATTAACATAGTTGTTTTAACAGGTTTGGTTTTGGTGTTGGCAGAGTGTTAACAGGATTGCATTAACAGGATAAGATTGATTGTTATTGGTTGATATTGATATTGGTAGTTTCTACATGGAGGAGCTAGGGATACTAACAGTCTCTTTACAAGTTGATGCTTGTATTTAAATAGTAGAAGTTATCTTTCAGTAGGAGTTGAAAACAAAGACGTAGTTGCCTGATGTAGTAGCCTCATCCGAGTTATTGCTAATAGAAATATGATGTAACTGAAGGAAGAAGAGTTTTTTCCCTTATGGGTTTCCTCATGAATATTTTATAGTTAAAAAATTACAACTAATTCACCCCCACTCAGTTGTCTGACTTGACTAATAGGCTAGAGTTGCTCATAGTGATTGGAACATAAAGAAAATGCTAATAGAGTGCAATGAAAGCTACTATAGTGAAAAGGAAAGCTACATGAGGTTGTTGTAGCAAAATGAGAGGATAATCTCTAAAACTCAACATTAATAAAAAGGAAATTTTCTCACCTTAAACCATCTTTGTTTATAGCATACACATAGTGATTGGAGCATAAAGGAAATGCTAATAGAGTGCAATGAAAGCTACTATAGTGACAAGGAAAGCTAAATGAGGCTTATTAGATAGTTGTAGCAAAATGAGAGGATAGAGAGGAAATTTAAGGCAACATTAATAAAGAGGAAATTTTCATACCTTAAACTATTTTTGTTTATAGTAAAAAAATTGCATGCTTGGAAAGCAACAAGTATAAGTGTTATACATGTGTATATGTATTGAATTGCTAATTGGTGAGAAAATCATAGCTAATGATTTCTTATGTGCTTGATAAAGAGACCATGAATTGGATCAATTATGATGTGGAAGAGGATTCAATTCCATGCTATAATGAGGAATTGGAAAGGGGGAATTCCTTAACTCTTATCTTCTTGTTATTTATATTTTGTGTTTTATATACATAAAATTATGTCATAGGAATGTTGGGAATGCAAGAGATTAGATAGTCGTAATGCATATGTACTAGTGGGCATATTAAGAGATAATAATGCATATGCACTAGTGGGCATATTAAGAGATAATGCATAGTGCACGTGAATATGCTTGTGCATGGTTAAAGTGGTCTGGTTTTACATATGCAATGAACAAATGATAATAATTATGGTTGAATATGTTGATGATGTTATTGCACATGACCCTCTCTCTCTTTTGGAAAACAGATCATGTATTTTGATATGACACACCCCTAACCTCATACATTAGGATAGGAAGAACATCAATATTGAAAGATATAACCCAATGAATTATGTGAAGGGCATTTCAAAATAAAAATAAATTTGGAACATTTTTCTTGGACATAAAATGTTTGGCTTACATTATGTACTTATACATTTCTAAGTAAAGCTCATTTAGGTTTAAATATGGGAGGAAGATGAAGAACATGATATAGATTATTTCATATATATAAATGATGAAATAGAAATAGCATGAGATAAAATTCAATAAACCAAAATCATCATATTAATAACCATCATCATAGTCATTGCACAAACGAAAACTTATCATATACGATACTTAAAAATGAAACCATTGCATTCCAAGTGGAGGGATATTGTAGAAAGATGCATTAAGATTTTTCGAAAGATAACATGACATTCCATATTGAGGGATATTGTAGAAAGATACATTAAGACTTTTCATTTGCACTTTTAATGAAGACCATCAAACATGTGGAGGTTGTTGTAATGTTAGGCACAATTATGTCGAGAGGGTTGTAATGATAGGCACAATATTTGATTTAATGTTAAAAAAAAGCCACACTTCACTTTCATCCAATCAGATTTTTCTCTACTTATTTACCATAAGATGTAAAAAATCAAAAGTTCTTTGCTATGTGCTATTACTATTGAAACTCTAATTTTATATGGAGATTTATATGAATCACAATATATCCTAAAATTTAACCTATAATTTGTAAGATAGATATTCAGTAATTTTTATTGAGCAATAAGGACCAATACTTTCAAGACCAATCACATATATCATCAGAAAATGCATATGTTACAATGATAAATAATTATGCACCAACTGGATGATCTATGCAATATCAGATTATTATTCCCTTAACAACAATCAAACATCTTAGATCTATTACTTATTTTGGAATCCAAGTCAACTCTTGATTCAAATCCAAGTCAACTCTTGATTTGATTACTACTAAGAGAACAACAAAATAAAGTTCATAGCACATTTTATACCACAAGAATATAAAGAGTTTTCATAGCACCAAGAATAGAGAGCTTTTATAGCTCAATTCTCAAGTTCAAAGCTACACTAAAAATCTTTAACCCATTAGCATATATTTATTTTTTTGATATGCATCTTGGGAAATAAGTAGATCCCACATATCCACCTGCCATGGACTTTTTGACATTGTTACTGAATGCTTTTGGGTTATCTCTCATTACTACAGCTGCTTCCTTGTTAAGAGGATCCTCATGATTTGGTTGCTGCAATCAATATCACAACTAATATGGTAAGTACTATATTTAAACAGAAATACACTTTTATAACATAATTGAAAATAACAACTTTAAAAAACGTTATTTATACAAGAGACATCATAAGAAACTATAGGGTCAAAACTTAAACCTAAAACTAGAAGTTGAATCCAACCCAACCTTCTCATGCAACATTACAAGGTATATTTTTTAATCTTCAATAAATCAAGGAAAAAAACATAAAAAACATATTAATAAGGCCAATAATATACCAATTGCCCACTAGAAAGAATCCCTGACAATCAAGAACTAAGTTATGGTGGATAAAAACATATGTAAAAAAAAAGGTTAATATGCACAACCATAGAGGAAAATAAACCCACACCTATCTATAAGTAGGTAATGAGAATATAGAACTGAGACAAAACCCTCCTCACAAAATTTTTTTTTATGTTTAGTTTTGAAATAATTATATAATCCTTACTAGATGCTAAACCACACTTCCCATGCTTATGCCATCCTCACCCCCTTTCCCCCACATTTTCCAAAAAAGCAATTAAAAAACATACAAACACATAAAATCAAATCTTGTAACCACAATGTTCAGAAATAAGTGAAAATGCTTTTAACCACATAATGTAGTAAATAATTTGTCTTAATTTGAAAATTTTCAAAAATCAACTCACTATAAAGAGATGATACAACCCATAAATGATGATGTTGATATTCAAGACAGGCTTCCAGTCTTCACGTAGAATATTGAGGCATACATTGCCTTCTAAGTCAATATTGGGGTGGTAAACCTGCAATATTTGAACAGATTACATGTAAGAAATTGAGAAGTAGATTGTTGATATACACATTTATTTACAACTTTACAGAATTATTTTCCTAAAAGCAAAACAATTTCAGGTAAGAATAGATTCTTGGAAATATATCCCACACACTCATACCTTTGTCTTACATTTCACCTTTGGTGCCTCATGGGGATAACCTGAAGGCACCTGAAAAGTAAACAAAAAGGAACCACCTCTACACAAGATCCAGGAACATGAAAAGATTATGATTAATAATATTTTATCAAAACCTAATTTAGATGAAATCAAAGTTATCATTTTTTTCATATGACTTACTGATAGTATCCTTCATCAGGTCGAAGCACGATTTCAAAGTTCATGAGGTCATTCTTCCCATTTGGAAATGATATGTGAGTATTCTTTGGCATTTTCAATTCACTGATATCTGTAATTTATAATAATGAATTAATTTCCAAGCAATGAAAACAAACAGTAGATACTTTTAAAATCTAACCTAATCCCACATAATCCCACACCATCTTTTCTGTAACATACATAATGCTGTATGATTTTAGTGGCAAACCTTATGATCCTCTCAAGAGTAACATGACAACATTTTAAAAAGGAAACATTTAGACAAGTGGGCAACCTTTTCTAAGTTAATGAAATGATATTGAACTCTCTATCATGCAGGAAAATAAATGGCTTGAGATATGTACCAACCTTTATGCAATACCAATTCACCAGGGTTCTGCTTCTTTGCTGGTGGTCTTCCATCAGCATCTTCTTTACGTTTATCCTTTATCTTAAGCAGATTAATCATTCTGTAACCAATGTTATAAATTAAATATATAGATTTTTTTTTGGCTGAATTAAAAAAAACTAAGAAACTCATGCGTGCAAAACACAAAATCAGCTATCCATTTTGATTATCCAGTGCTAAAAGAACTTAGGACTGGAAATTGGGCGAGAGGCCAAAAGTTAGAAAGTTTATTACTGTGCAAAAGGACAAAGCTTATGGATCCTCCACTCAATAATCTCTCCTCAGGGAATTATAAAGAATAAACTAACATAGCTTGATTAAAGAAGCATACACTATATAGCCTTCAATTCCCGGCTAGGTTAGATTATCAAATCTAAACTAGGTTAGATTGCCAAAACCGGGGTATAAATACTATACACTAAGTCCTGTTTTTTTGGATGAAATTACTGGATATCCTGACTGGGTTAGATTACCAAGAACCGAGTATGAACACTATCTCTATGCAATCAAAATAACAATGCTGCGGCAGTCACTGACAAGTTTTCAAGGAAAAAACCATTTATGATTTATATATAGATGCTAAACGTTAAAACACCCACAGTTCCTTCAGGAGTACAAACTCAGCCGTTTCATCATGAAAACCAATCAAACAAACTCAGCCATTTCATCATGAAAACCAATCAAACAAACAGAAGCCCATACCTGTCAGACCAACAACGCAGAGCGCTCGGGAGTGTTGGCGTTGGAATAAGAACCGAAAGCTTAAAAAGATGTAGATGAGAGACTTCCCGCAGATTGTAATGATCCCTTCAAATTCAGACAAAAGCAAAAGCCACGAATAGTATATTATGTTTTCACCATTCTTTCAGATTCTTTTATAGACATGGAATTCCATCTCTATAATGGGCAAGTCGTTTGAAATCTAAATTTCAAAAATTAAAAGTATTAAATTATTGTTTTGGATAGCGGGTCATTAGGTATGTGGAATAAAAATAATTTAAAATGTTTTTTTTTAAGTTTTTGGTTAAAGGGTGAGCTTAATTGGGAAGACATGCCCATGCTCTTAGTCACGTGACTAGTTTGAGTTTTAAGTTTTTTAGGGTTAGGATTTACCATCTTTATCATCCATGACAAAACAGATTTACTATTTTTTAATAATGTAGTTAATTGAATTTTAGTTATTTTGTGAAATTATAGTTATATTTGAGATTTTGTTTGTTAGGTGGCTTAGGTGGCCTAGGGTTCCAAACTCTACAATTGTGTGAGGAGCCACAACAAAATCCAACCATGCTCCTCGCCACTCCCGCAAGTTAGGAAGATTCGTGCAAACAAACAAAAATTGTGGTTATTTAATATTTAGTCTCAATTTTGATAATAATTGTGGCCATCAAATTTGAGACCTATTGCCTAAACCCCAAGGAAAAGATGGGTGGATCGATTAGTATAATGATGAGAGAATGATGTGATAGGTTGAATCACAACTTTTCTTCAAAGTTTTGGTTGGCAATTGGTAGTTGTTTGGTTCTCTCAAAACAAAGTTCCCATGGTTGAATTCAAAGATGCTTCCTATCATCTTTAGATAGCACCATTTTACTATGTTCTTCAAGCTAGGGTGTAAAAATCTTTTTTTTTTTGAAGGTGAGTAAATTTGACATGCAAAGGGAACCCATATTCAGTGTAATTTGCATTGGCTTAAGATTGGAGAATGGCCCATGACAATTTTTATCAAAAGTTTGACCATTAAGGAAGCATCTAAGATGCTCCATGCACTAAAAAGGATTTTTTTTTAAGGGTTGCCAATCTTGAGGACATTTAGTAAGAATTTGTAGTTCACTATTGTTTTCAAGTCCTGGGGCATTGGTTGATGAGCGAAAGTTTGTCATGCATATGTATATTAACCTTGTCTCAACAAAGGTCTTTCATGAGCAAAAAATAATATGTGACTAGGAGTTGACCATGGCTAAGTTAATGAAAACCATCAAAGTGATAGTTTATGATAAGTCTTCAAGGTTTAATGGGTTTCTCTATGAATTCTTAAAATCCACCTATGTTTGTGTTGGATTTGACCTTCTCCATGTTTACAAAGAATTTGCATGGAAAATATCACATGGCCATCAATAACCAAGTTTATATCAAGTTTATCCTCAAAGCCAAGGACCCTGAATTCATTAATAGTTGGTAGCCATTTTCTTTTCGCAATGAACCATAAAATATCTTGCTAAAAGCCTTAGCATCGCTCAAAATCAGGGATATTCTATCATAGACTGTCAAACAAAAAATCCAAGATTTACCCAAGGTCGGTTCATTGTAGATAATGTCATTGCAATTTGGGAAAAGATGAAGTGAGATAATTGTCTTGGGTTCAAACCATTCTTCATACAGTTGGACTTTGAGAAGGCTTATGCCCAAGTGGAATGACCCTTCATTCTAGCTATGCTTTAGGCCTTGGGTTTCATCCTAGGTATGTGTAAGCCATTGAAACCCTTTCTAGTGATGTATGAGTCTATCTTTCTATTAAGCACACCTAGTATGAGGGTATTGTTTGGATCTTCCACACAATTAGGCAAGGATTCCCATCCACCCATGTTCTTTATGTTATGGTTGTTACTCTCTAAGATATTTGCTCCATGGAAGGACTACTCATGGATTGATTTAGGAGTTTCTTTTCCCTAGTTGTATGTTGGTTAGATGGTCAGTGGACACTTCATAAATGATTCCTTTCTCATCAACTTAGAGGATAGAGTAACTTTGGAAAACACATAGGGATGCATTTAAAATTTCAAGATCTAAATTTTAGGCAGCAAAATCCAGTGCTATCATATTTTCCATCTTCTCTCGAGTGTTTAACAAACCAAGGGTTGTCCAGGCTTTAGTAGGGTCAAATATTTAAATTCACGAGGATGATTTTTAATGTTTTTTAGGCCTAATGAAGTTGGAAAAATTGGTTTCTTGACCTTATCCTTGGCAATTAGATTCAAAATTTTCCCCAAAGCCCTTGTTTCAACTCAAGTGTATTATTCTTCATGTTGGATCCCTTCCTAGGTGTATTACCAACCATTAAAGAAGATGTTGTGATACTTTCTCTAGAATAAACTACAAGTGAAAATGGGTTTTCATTGGGTGAACTAGTATCCCACGTGTTGGATTTTGAAGGAGCGGGGAGGTTTGGGGACAATTAACTCTTCTCATTAGGCTTATGCTTTATGTGTGGGTTATCAAAAGAGTGGATGGCCACACAAACTAGAAGGTCGTATTGTATAATTGTTTCTTCAAGGAGCCCTATCGGGGGAAAAATATAGTTGAATCTCAACTTTTAGACCTTGTTGGCTACTCCTTCCAAATTCAATATCCAAGTCATTCATGTAGCCCATAGTATCTAGAAAGAAAGGGAAGTCATTACAGGGAACCTGATTTGGAAAAGAGAACCCATACACGCATCCTTTTCCTTCAATGAGAATTGCATTTCACGGTTACCCTTGGCTCTTGTTGCAGGCAAAAGGCTTAGTCTTAATAACGACCCAAATTAAATTTAGGAAGGGATCATGATTGAAATGCAATTGAATGTAGATTTGAGCCAACATCAAATGAAGAAAATATTTGTTAAAAATAAGGTTAAGCTACATTGAATTGAGAGTGGTGACATACCTACTATGCATACAACATTTAGGGAACATTTCGGGTAGAAGGGATGTCCAAGCCATCTTAGTTTTGCATGTTGACATTGTTGAGTAATATGAAAGCTAACATGGTTAGAGGATCGAGGGAAACAATAACTACTAATGTAACACATAGTAGAAATAACATGACTACATTGTTGATGTATTTGTAACTTTGAAATCTATTCACTTGTATATTTTATATTGTATTTCATTGTACCCCGATGGAGATGTTTATTCCTTCGATCGAGAGAGTCATTAATATAATAAAATCATGTAAAGTCATTGAGGTTAACCCTCCGTTGTAAGTTGGGGAAATAGTCCCCACAGTTGAGGGGTATTAGATTTATTAGACTCTCCTAGTGAGGCTGACCTTGTAAGAGTAAACGTCAAGTGGAAAACAAGTATAAATAGAGAGTGAGACTCTCTATTTGAAACACACACTCACTCAATTATAGCCCATGAGTGAGAGAAGAGGAGCTCTCACAAGTGAGAGAGAGAACAACTGTCGGAGATCATCTTTGTGTATTTGGGTTTTAGTTTTGCTATTGGTGCTCATTCTATCTATGAGGAAGTTGCGGGGTTTTCTCCTTTATGGTTTCCCTGAGGAAAAATCTTTGGGTCTCTTGTCTCTTGTGATTATTGTTGTGCGTGTTAATCTCTCAGATAAGATCCTAGATCATATTGATTAAATGATAAAAATCTAACACGGTATCAGAGCTAACCTGAGAAGAAGACACTATGCAGTTGCAGAAGCCAGGGCTTCTTAATTTTTGGGTCTCGCTCCACAAATCATCAACAAAAAGAGGCTAGGCTAACTCTCCATTGAAGGGCGCATCTTTCTGTCCAAGCATAATTTGATTCTGGGCATTTTCAGTTTTTAACCTGTCACTGTTGTAGGAAATTAGGGATTTTCACAGAAGAGGAAGTTTTAAGTGATCCTAGCATAGGATTTATCTCCTCCTCAAAATCAAAATTTAGAGACCAAGAGTGAAATTTTTTGTTGGGTAAAACTCTGGGAAAGTCAAACCCTAATTTAACCCCGGACCAGAAAACCGTAAAAGACTAAAACTAGTCATTTTGGTGCATTCACTATATCTCAATATTGGAGAAGGATCAAGAACCAAAACTTTTATAGGCCGAAGATAAATTCCTGATGTACCATGTGTAAAAGTTTCAGCCTCATATTCGCTATATTATTGGAGATATGATTCCTCCAAATCAGGGTTCCAGCCTCTCCCAGAATTCATCCCTAAACATGACACCTAGGTAGAATTGATATATCTCGGGCTATGAAGGTCCAAATGAAATTTATAAATATGTTCTAGATATGGAACGAACTGTATTTATTAAAAGGTTCATACCCTGAAGGTGAAACAGTGAAACATGGAAGTCCGTACAAGTTCGCTTCTCTGAACAGTCCTGAAATAAGTCACCTTGGGAAAACACGCATAAGTCCCAATTGGTGAAACCAATTCTACTCTAATATACGGTGTTAGAAAGAGGACAGACAAGGCTACCTCAGTACGAATTTTTAGACACATAGGAGCAATAATTTCGGATATATTGCAGAAACAATATCAGGAAATTCTGCAGAAGAAATTGAAGAAAACTAGGGCATTAGATATTTTGTAGTTCTGATTATAGTTTTGGGAAAATGAGTATGCTGCTTAGCTCGCCTTGAGGAGGCACATATTTATATCCAATCAGACGTGAAATATTCTAAGTTTTGAAAATTAGGGTTTCTCTAACAAACCCTAGATTAGCTAGATCTGGAACCAGGACAAACACCTCAAATTGGTAAGATCTACTCTTTTGCTATTTACATTCGAGTTTCTCATTTCAAAATGACCTATCACAACAGCTTGATGGCAAGTTTGGCAAAGCTGACAACTTCCAAGTATGGAAGCTTAGGACCTCCATGATCCTTGAAGAAATTGACTTGGATCAGTTCTAAGAGCCATAGGGAGATGTGGCTAAGGCTAGAGCCAAGAGAATCATTGCAGACTCTATTAAATATCATCTCTCATGTGTCATCCTTGAAGACACCAAAAGGAAGTGTTCGATGCTATGACGAAGCAATTGAAGAAGAATAAGATATTGTTATAACCACCTTGAATGGCCTCCCAGGATCATGGGATTCATTCATTCAAGGAATGTGTGCCAGAAGGAAGTGATTACCTTCAGCAGACTCTGGGAAGAGTGCACACAAGAAGGAGCTCGACTCATAATAAGAGAAAAGAAGATGGGAGCAACTAAAGATCAAGCTCTCACGATTCAAAGAGGATCCCTCAGGAGATGAGGAATATGAAGGACTAAATTCTTGAAGAACCGCTTACCCATCCTAGCATTTGGATAAGAAATGATGATGTCATGAATGAAGAAGATGATAAAGCTAAAGGTGCAAGAAGAAGTCTACCCACGAAACAAATAAAGATAAGTATTTGAATTGTCTTTTCCTATATATCTAGTTGTTTATATGACATTGTTTAGTTGTGAAATGTATTATGCACGATAGAATAATGAACAACATACTACTAATATACATATGATGGGTAAGTAGCCCATGGCGCTATGCAACACTCCATTGCTACTTATCTAGAATGAAACCTCTTTGCTGACATATTGGATTAGTGCACAATCTCAATGATGTCATGGTAGAGATGGAAGGAATCTAGAAAGTTTCTGTGAGATATGGATGAATGTTGTATTGGCTAAAATAGTTGCATGATTACATCTTTATGCATAAGAATTTTCCATTATGAATATGCCTTATGAAATGTTTCTAACCATACAACTGGTGAATTTGACTTGTAGGAAAGATCGCGTACAATCGCCTACAAAAAAAGAAGGATGAGACTTGTTCCAAAGAACAAGTGACGACAGTTCAAGATTAACTCTGAAAATCCAAAATGAAGAACGATGAATAGAATGCGATGTCGAAGACCTGAAGGGAAGTTCGTTTTATCTTCCATATGGATCTACATGATCGAGCATGCAATAGACGACAACATCATGGGATACAAGGAAATATTTGTAGCGCGAGGCTTCTCACAGAAAGAAGGGCAGCCACTGGAAGTCGAGACACATGACAGTCAAACTCATGTGTGAAAATTAAAGAAGGCCTTGTACGAGCTTAGAAGGAACCCATGGGATAACACATAAATGAGGAGCTTGGATATCACCTAGAGTAATGAAGATCTTAACCTTTGCTACAAGGTTGAAGATGAAAGCCTATAGAGGATGACAAGCTCACAGATGGGTGTGAGAAGATCTTTTGAAAAGGTTCAAGATAGAGGATCTTGGTATCCGGTGACCCCAGATGGATACATAGAATATTAGTAGCAGAGGAAGCTACTTGTCACTCTAGTACATAAGGTTTCAATACATAGAGTATGAAATCCAGAGGGAGAATGATGCTCCACTTTAGAGGGAGTGACTGCAGAAGATCTTGAGGTTCGACATGGTACGAAAGGATGGAAAGCTTACTGATGGCTCTAGGATAAACTGAGAGTAAAGCGGATTCCAACCTTTACTTCAAGGTTGAAAGTGGAAGACTAGTGATGCTCCTGTTATATGACCTGTTCCTGACAGGAAAAGAGGAACTCATTAGAGATGCAAGAAGGAGACTTGCTCTCGAGTTCGAGATAAAGGACTTGGATATAATGCACTACTTTCTAGGCATGGAGGTGTGGCAGAGTGTGGATGGAATCTTCCTTGGACAAGGGAAGTATGCAGTGGAGATCCCGAAAAGGTTCGGGATGATAGACTGCAAGGCCATGGCCACACCTATGCATCGAACTTGAAGCTATTAAGTGATTCTTCATCAGAGAAAGTTGGTGCCAGGATGTATCATTAGATGATTGGGTCATTGATGTACCTGACGAATACGAGACCAAATATTTGCTTTATTGTGAACACATTGAGCCAGTTCCTGACAGATTCGAGACATGTTCACTTGATTGTTGCAAAGCATATTCTGAGGTACCTGAAGGGTACAATTGACTATGGGGTCAAATATCAAGTGAATCAGAAGATTAACTTGGAGGGTTATGTGGATTCGTAGTGGGAAGGAAGTTCCATTGATAGGAAGAGCACTTCAAGGTGCTGCTTCAATATGGGATCAGGTGTGATCTCTTGGTTTAGCAAGAAGCAGTCCTGCATGGCACTGAGTATAGTTGAGGAAAAACATGTTGCTACTTTCTCGGCTACTTGGGAGAGAGGAGCAGTGAAGGTCCAGTTTGTGATCCAGATCGATATCTATCGAAAGAGGGAGTTATAGCCTACCCAGTGAGACAGGTTGTTTGAGCATAAAATCCCTGTGAAGCTCGTAGGTTGCTCAGATGTAAATGTTCCTGTAGGTTGTCCTCGAATGTAATCAGTCCCAGTGAAGCTCGCAGGTTATCCTTGGATGTAATCAACGTTGATGTGATTCTATGTTAGAAATGGCCAGAGTGAAGTTTGAGTACTTTAGGGAGAAGCTTGGTGTTCTCCAGATCGATGTTCCTTCCAAGGAGAAGTGATGAGTCCGAGAGCCTTTCTGACATGGTGGCAGGATTGGTTCCTCCCATGGTCAGAAGTAAGTGCTGTGCCTCTCTGACATGGTGGTAGGATTGGTTCCTCCCATGGTCAGATGTAAGTGTTGTGCCTTTCTGTTACGGAGAGAAATTCCTATGGCTTGGGGTACCACAACAGACAGCTAGACTCCAGAAATCAATCTTTCCCAATATGCAATATAAATAAAAATGTCTAACACTAAAGGATCGAACCTCATACCTTATTCCGGACGGTTGAAGTAGATCCCCGTTGAGCTTTCCAATCTTCAGCTTGAATTGTTATAGCACGTCC
>LPNX011142215.1:292871-305132 GCA_001517045.1 Pseudotsuga menziesii | reverse complement strand
TGTATGCGATCTTTCCTACAAGTCAAATGCAATTGTATGGTTATAACATTTCATAAAGAATATTCATACTGGAAACTACTTATGCATAAATATATGATCATGCAACCTACTTTAGCCAATACAACATTCATCCATATCTCACTGAAACTTTCTAGATGCCTTCCATCTCTACCAGGAAAACATTGAGATTGTGCACTAATCCAATATGTCAGCAAAGAGGTTTCATTCTAGATAAGTAGCAATGGAGAGTTGTATAGCACCATGAGCTACTTACCCATCACATGCATATTAGTAGTATATTGTCGTTAATGCAAACATCCTATCATGCATAATACATCAACTGAATATAAACAAATGCATAACAAAACAATATCATGAAATAACAATTGAATACTTATCTTTATTTGTTTCGAGGGTATACTCCTTTTTGAGCCTTCAACTTCATCATCTTCTTCATTTATAATAGCATCATTTCTTATCCAAAAACTAAGGTGGATAAGAAGTTCTTCAAGAGTTTAGTTCTTCATATTCCTCATTGCTTGGGGGATCTTCTTTGGATGGAAAGAGCTTGATCTTCAGTTGCTCCCACCTTCTCTTCTTGAGCTTCTTCTTCTTGTGAGTTCTCTTTCTAGAGTCTATTGAAAGTAATCACTTCCTTCTAGCACACATTCCTCACATGAACGAATTCCACGATCCTGGGAGGCCATTCAAGGTGGCCGTCACCACTTTTGCATTCTTCACTTTTTATTTTACCACTTCAAGTTGTTCTTCGATTTGAGAGACTCTTATGACTGCATGGTATCTGCATTCTGGATCTTCACATTCTTCAACTGGTTTCTTTATGTCATATTCTAATTTTGTTCTTCTCTTCAAATAGCTTGAAATTCTGGAAGACCTTCAACAGCTTTGCTTGCAATAGGTAGTGATCTGTAATGCATGTGTGCAAGCCTTCTATGCCAAAGCTCATTTGGCTCTATTGTTTCATGGATCAAGGCTTGTTCTGGATAGCCCTTCAATTTGTACAAGCCTCCTTCTTGTTTTCCAATCACTACCGCATCATCGATAGTCTTTCCTTTTGGCCACATGATGACTTGACCATCTATGAATGCAACCCGCATTACTTTTGCATCAATGCTGAAATGGAGAGAAGGTTCTTCTTGAGTCCTGGAACAAACAATACTTCTTTCATTGTTAGAGACTTACCAGAGTCTAGCTTGTATGAATATTCCCCACTACCTTTTATTGGATATTGGTAGTCATCTCCCAGTTTCACCTTGTGTGGTGATTCATGTTCTGACAGTCTTATAAAGGATTCCTTGAATCCCGTCATATGTTTGGAAGCCCCACTGTCTATAAGACAATCATCACTTCCATGAGTAATGTTACCTGTGAGAGCTGATATCAGAACATATTCATCCTCGCTTGAAGAATCTTCACTTTCATATCTAGATCTCTTTCTGGATGGTTCATCATCCTCTACAGCATGAGCATGATGTCTTCTTGGCCTCGTCTCCCTCTGAAACTGGAACCTCTACACTCATGTACGTGTCCAATCCAGTTTCTTGAGAGAGATCAAATACTTCTATGCTTGGAAGTTTTCAACTTCACCAATCTTATCATCAAGCTATTGTGATAGATCATATTGAAATGAGAACCTCAAATGGAAATAGCAAAGGATTAGATCTTACCGATTTGAGGTGTCCGTCCTTGTCCCGGAGTTCGCTGATCTAGGGTTTGTCACAGAAACCCTAAATTTCAAAACATGTAATCTTTCAGATATGATTGGATTAACATATATATCTCTTCAAATGGAGCTATCCAATGTACTCCTTTTCTGAAAACAGTGGAGGGAAGCTCCCGGAACAGGAAGCCCTAATTTTCCAATTTCTTCTGCAGAAATGCCTGTTACTGTTTCTGTGATATATCTGAAATTAATACTCCTATGTGTCTGAAATTTCGTACTTAGGTAACCTCACATCTCCCTGATCCACCACCGTAGGTTTCATCAGAATTTGTTTTACCATTTGGGATTTATGATCCTTTTCCCAAGGTGACCTGTTACAGGACTGTTCAGAACAGCGAAGTTGTACGGCATGCCACGTGTCACTGGTTCATATTCTGAGCCTGATATTCATACCATAGAAAGTAAATTCCGTGCCATTTCTGTAAAATCTTCATGAATCTCATTTGGACCTCTATAGCTCAAGATATTGCACATCTCCCCAGATGTCTTGTTCAGGGATGAATTCTGGAAGAGGCTGGAACCCTAACTTGGAGAGATCATATCTCCTGGAGTACAGAGAATCTGAGTCTGATTTTTGGACACAATATTAATCAGGATTTTATATTTGGCTCCTGAAATTTCCAGCGTTTGAGACTTCACAAATCTAGGAATATAGCGACTGTACCAAAACTTAGCAGTTTTAGTATTTAGGGTTTCTCCTAGCTCAGGGTCAAACTAGGGTTTGACTTTCCCGGAGTTTCACCCAACCAAATTTCTTGATATAGGTATCTAAACTTCGGTTTTGATGAGGATAAAAATCCTATGCTGGTCTCACTCAGAAATTCCTCTTCTGTAGAAAGCCCTAATTTCCACATTGAAACTGAAAATGCTTGAAATTGAATTCTGCATCGACAGAAAGATTTACCCTTCAATGGGGAGTCATCCTAGCATACTTTTGCTGAAAATATGTGGAGGAAGATCCAAAAAATAGGAAGCCCTAGTTCCTGTAGCTGCACAATGTCTTCTTCTCAGGTTAGCTCTGATACCATGTTAGTTTTTCATCACATTAAGCTAGCATTATGATCTTAGGATCTTTTCACTGAGAGAATAACAAGCACAGCAATAAACATAAGCAAATCACAAGAGACAAGAGACACAAAGAGATTTTCCTCGGGAAAACCATAAAGGAAAAAACCCCGCAACTTCCTCTAAGATAGAATCAGCACTAAAATAGTAAGAGATCTCCCAAAACAGCAGTAGTCTTCTGTCTTCTGTCTAGGCCCAAAATTTCCTTCTCCAAAAGTGCGCCACACTTGAGAGAGCAAGTGATGTATTTCACCAGTGATAAATAGAGAGTCTCTCACTCTCTATTTATATTCTTCCATTGACTTGAAGTGCACTCAATCATGTCGTCCCAACTAACAATTACTTACTCGAGCCTACACCTTAATTAGTGTATAATAACTCAAGTGCCCCGAAACTGTGGGGACTTCCTAATGACTTGATATGACTTGATTACATTATTAATCCTCCCGATCGGAACATCAGGGCATGATCACATGACTCAAATACATAATAGAAACATCCTGGAATAAACATCGGGTTACAATACATAATATACATAGAAGAATACATTCCGAAGTTACATATACATCAACAATAAGATACACAAAAATACTAGTCATCTTATCATTTGATTATGCAACTTGAGGGTAAAAAGGAAATAACTTCCATAAATAAACAAGTTCATATGTGATAGCTCCCACATTTACCACCGGAGATCATAGATGATTTGGCCCTGCTTATTTATACTGAATACTGATCGAAACTTTCAGCAATTTTCAAAGATGTGAAACTCAAATCAGTGATTCCTGGCATGGAAGAGCTTGCTGGATATACATATTTTTGGTTTCTATCAGGTCAAGGACTTTATTCTTTTGGTGATATGGCTGTAAACCTATGTATGGGATTTTGGGACCACATATGGGACAAACTGTTTGAGCGGAAAAAGAAGTATTTTGAAAAGGCTTAGAAACAAGCCTCTTCTGCAGAATGTATTTTTGTTATCTATTAATAAAATTAAGTTTTTTTCACTAGAAAAAGAGAGTTCATAGATTTAAATTCCACACAAATAAAAAGCATCCCTTCCACATTTTAGATAAAAATATAGCCTAGCATGCATCAACTAAAGCTATGATCAGGAATCATACAAAATTGACATGGGAATTACAACATGGGAGTCTTTTGTCACAGATACATTTTCTTGCATTTCATGTATGACAAGGTATCCTTTTTCCACCAAAAAACATCATTTCAGGTATGACAATGGAGCTTTTTCTCACAACAAAAAATCATTTTAGCTATGGAAAGGGAAGCTTTTCCATACCCAAAAAAAAATTTCATTTAAGGTCTGACAAGGTAGCCTTTTCTAAAAAAAGAGCACATGTTATCTACTGAAGTTCAACAACCACTCAACTTATTTTCTGAGATACCATTTCTCTGTTCTGTAAATGAATCGAATTACTATCATAAGCAATAGCAGTTCACTTATTTCTATAGATACCCCGTTTTACAATCTCAAATGAGATCAGCTTGTTGACTCACCTACTTTTACTACCAATTTTTAGATGTTTCCAGACTATTGTTTAAGCTACACTTGGTTTCTCATGGACCTGTTTGGAAGGATTGAGCATGTAATGTGAAATTGCAAAGATGCTCAAACATTTTCATCCTAGATTGCTGCTAGGTACAGTGTTCTCGTTGTCTCTCTTCTTCATTGAAAAGGGGTTCTGTTTGGGCACAAATGTATGATCCAATAAACATACAAGAGTATGTGGGATGCAATCAGACTGATCGGCATATCATTCTTACAAAAATAACACTGTTGTACAACTTTTCATGAGGTGAATACTCTACTCATCCTGAGACACATTTCTACATTTACATCTGATTTGGCTATCATTATCCATATAGGAAAAAAATAGATACTCTTCGAGTTCAATCCAAACAGGAAATTCTAGCTCTCCTTACTAATGTAGAATGGGGAATTATTGTATGGCTGCTCCTTGTTTCCTGGATATGCAACAACTTTCCTGTATATGTATTTTAATTTATGATGAGATATAATCATATATGTAATATGATGCATTGTCAAACAAGAAAATACATTAAATGCACAATGGCAGGCATGTAGCATAAAACTATCAGATGCAGAAACTTGCCAATTGCTGCATTTCACTTTATGTAAGTATTAATCTTAGCTATGCATGAATGCATCACAATAGAAGATTGGAAAACATAGTGATTGTGCTTTCTAGAACATGTCAGCCAATAGGACCAGAAAATGGCAATCTGAATGAAACCCTACTGAGTCTATTGTACAATATAAGAAATGCATACTGCTTGGAGTAAAAGGAAAATATAGCATGTTGTTTTCAGAGAATAATCTCAAATTTGGCACCCAAGGTCAATCAGTCAACTCTCAACAGAAATTTGAATTAGTATTATCTCAAAAATAAAAGCACCATTGAAGTGAATGTTGTTTCTCTAAATAAAAGCAGTAGAATGCTTTCAGGAAACCATGTTGAGAATTGTCTACAAAGGTCTCCATTTGATGATAGGTATCAAAACAATTATGAAGAACACTTTGCAGAACCATATGGTGAAGGTTGCTCTAAAGCTATTTCATCAAAAGCAGAGGTGCCTCCCTTTATGGAAAAAGTCTAATTTTCAGTTGATGATTATAGTTCTAAATATTGTTCTCTTCATCAAAAGTATGTAAATACTTGCACCCTTAATGGTGACGGTGACAGCTTTGGAGTTACTAATCATAAAGTAGAGGAAAGATTAGTTTCAACTGCTGAAAAGACTAGTGCAGGTTCTAGGATTTTCTTTATCAATATAATGCATTAGTTAATAGCTGGAAGGTTTTTCTTTTAGAATCCTTTTTCAGTCCATTACCTCTCTAATCCTGTGTGCTACCTGGGCAACTATGAAAACCTGTTCCAGGAATATCATCAAATTTCTTGATAGCCATATATCATATATAAGGAATATCATCAAATTTATTGACATCCAAGTAGCCTGGGCCATGGTCCAAATAGCCCCCTCTTAAGAAAATATAACCTGATCTTGGGAAAAATGGCGTATGGTGAAATCCTATTTAGCTCACTTATGTATGCCCTGAAGAGAAGTACAGCCCTTTCCCATACAATTGTTATCTCATTAAAGAATATTTCCTAAATACATTTCTAACACAAATCTGTCACTTCTTAGAACCAAACTAACTTCCCCTATTTCCATCCTTATCATTTTCCCCTTCTTTCCAACAATGTTATATATATATATGGTGATGAAAAATGTCATCTATAGAAACCCTAGGGATAGAAGAAAAAAAAAAATTTAAAAAAAAAAAAATATATATATATATATATATATATATGGTGATGAAAAATGTCATCTACAGAAACCATAGGAATATAAGCATAGGATGTTCAACTAATGGACTATAGCGAGGGTCCCTTGGAGAAACAAAAGGTGTCTGAATATAGGGGGTCTAATTGCTCTAGGGAGGTCCCTATTCATGAGCCAAGGGTATATTCCCGTCTTCGTCGAAGGGTTATTTTAATATTTTGCACAAAAAATAAATTTGGATAAGAGATACAAAGTGACTCCCCACGTCCAATCTGCATAGAAACTCTGAGAATTTTGGAGTGGGATTCAATCCAGAGGTATATTTTTGTGATGAATCAATTCAAATGTTGAATCCTAATTGACACAGCCATGATCAAAATTGAATACTGTAATGGTGAAATAATAATTCCATGACAAATCATGGTCTATGATTTGTTAATGGCACACTTAAAGAGGCAAAGATGTTTTGCGAAATTTTACATCTTTACTGCACAACATCAAGTATAAGATCAACCTGGAGAAATCTTCTATCAACTTTAGCTGCATCAGTGAGGACATGTCTAAAAGGTTGATCCATCCATTCCAATTCAGATCTGTGGATTCTGAGGAAGGTCTAAAATACATAGATTTATATTAAAACCAAATGGTTATGGTTTAAAAGATTAGGGATGGTTGGAAAACAAAATATAAAGAAGAATCCACTTATGGTTTCATAGATGGTTGTCTAGGGGATGAAAGTTGATACTTGTCAAATCTGTTTTAGAAGTAATCCCAATGTGTTGGTTCTTCCTAGCCCACATTCTTCAAGGTGGTTTGGAAAACATTAGAAATATTTGTTCTGATTTTCTTTGGAGAGGAAAATTTGACAATATTTGTTTCCATTAGCAAGATGGCAACTGATCTCAAAACAAAAGAATGAGGGTGGTTGGGATCAGAAGCAGTTATTCACTTTTGGTCACATGCACTGATAGCTAAAAAAATTTAGAACTTGATGTCCAAGGAGGGTCTATGGAAGAGAATTTAGGTTTAGAAGTACTTGGAACCTAAAATTCCTAGATTGGATCCACAACCCTGTCGCTATTCACAAACATGCTTCAAATAATTGGAAAGCCTTGAGCACTGGCCTTTCCAATCATTGGGACTCACTTGCTTTGGTAGGTCTAGGATGGGTCACATGTGAAGGCAGGTTTGGATGCAATAATGGGATGGAACAACAATATATTCTCCCATAAGAAATAGTTCACTACATGTATCAACAAGGTATATATACTTTGAATCAGCTGGAAGATGAAGGTCAATTCAAAATATGGCATCAAGGGTGGTTAAGTGCTGAACAATTTAGGTCTAGAGGAAATGTATGTTGACATCTAGTCCAATTTATCACTGAGCTAAAGCATGGTCATATTATATTTCATGAAGAGTCTGATAAACAATTATAGAATAACCCCAATGAAAATCAATACTCTCTTAAGCTGGGTTATTAGGTAAAAGGTGATGATGGCGATAGAGGATCAAGCTGCAGTCTAATGGTATTCACTAATCTGGAATATTTGAGCCCCTAAAAAGCCTAAGGTATTCATGTGGCTCAATCTTCTACAAAAGGTTCCAACATGGGATTATTTGCAAGAGAAACAAAAATATCGTGCAAGTCTATACTATTTGTGCAAAATGGAGAGCAAAGATGTTACTCATCTATTTACTTCTTGTCTCTATTCTGTTCAATGTTATAAGGATGTCTGAAACTGGATTGACACAATAATGCCCTAATCTAAGGCATTTCAATTTGTTCACTATATCTCAATTTGGAGCATTTGGCCGATGCGCAACTTTAGTCAGTTTGAAGGAATACTTCCTCCCCCTTTTCAGGTATCATTCCACATTATTGTTACTGCCTAGTTCTATTATTCACAAGGAAATCCATCTAAGCCATAGATAATTGGGAAGTTGACTGTGGACAAGACATTTACTTGGGCCTTTTTCGATGGAGCATGCCAAAGGGATGATAATATGTCGTATTGGAGGCATCCTCTTCCTGCAGAAACAACACTATTTTCATTTAATTTCTAATGTAGGTCAGGGTACTAAAAACTGAGCTGAGCTTCTTGCACCCCAAGCTCTGTTTAGACTAGCCCATCATCTGAAAATTACAGATCTTTAGGTATTCAGGGATTCTTTAGTCATCAAGTGGATGACCAATGATCAGAAAATCAATGACATATCTCACTTGACACTTGTAGAACATGTCAAAGTGATATCTCTGCAGTTCACAAAAATATCTTACCTACACATATGTAGGGAAATTGAACACAACTGCAGACAAACTCTCTGGTGAGGGGCTGGATAGGGAGCCTGGAATGCTTCACATTCAAGAAGTTGTGGAGCATGCCAAAGGGATGATAATATGTCATATTGGAGGCTTCCTCTTCCTGCAAAAACAACACTATTTTCATTTAATTGCTAATGTAGGTCAGCGTACTAAAAACTGAGCTAAGCTTCTTGCACCCCGAGCTCTATTTAGACTAGCCCATAATCTGAAAATTATAGATCTTTGGGTATTTAGGGATTCTTTAGTCATCAACTGGATGACCAATGATCAAAACATCAATGACATATCTCACCTGACACTTTCAGATCATTTCAAAGCTATATCTCTGTAGTTCAGAAAAATATCTTACCTACACATATGTAGGGAAATTGACCACAACTACAGACAAACTCTTTGGTGGGGGGCTGGATCAGGAGCCTGGAATAATTCACATTCAAGAAGTTGTGGAGGATACCTCTACAATCAGCACTTTGGACATGTAATATCATATCACATCTTATTTCTTGCTAAATCGATGATGATGGTTTTCTGTAGTGAACAACCAGATACTGAAGGTTTTTTCTATCTTGGAAGACTCTATATTCACTACTGCTATGTTTAAGGAACAAACCAGACATTTTAGTACCACTGTGTACTTAATTTTTGTTGGATTCTCTAAGACTTGTGAATAAGTGTTGAGGATAATCAGATGATCACCTTACATGTAATTTTGTTATTTTACTTTTGTCCTGGGCATATTTCATAACTTGGACATTATGTTATAGTGCAATATGCACCTAAAGAATGTAATTTTCTTTCTACTTTAAAGAAAAATACAGTTATTTTTCTTTGGAAGAATATATATATATATATATATATATATATATCAACAAAAGGCCAAAACAAACAAAAATATGAAAACAAAAAAAATCCATATACATGATATAATACAGGTAAACAACTGCAGAGAAACTCTCTGATGACGGCACTTTGGACATGCAATTTTATCACATCTTATTTCCTATTAAATTGATGATGGTTTTTTTGTAGTGAAAAACCAGATACTGAAAGTTTTTTAACTTGAAAACTGTATATTACTGCTGCTGTGTTAATTGATTCTCCATTTTATATACATTATGCACCACACTATTAGTGCAACGATTGTCATAATGGCATGTTTGGAATTATTTTGTTGCATATCCTCAATGTTCTCCAAAGTAATATTATGTGTTCATATACCAAATTAAGATAAATTTTAGAGAAAATAATCATCTCCATAGCACCATTCTCCTATATAGTTACTTAAACCATGACTTCATGACTTTTGTGGGACAAACCCCATTCAATTTGACCACTTGAGTCACCCTAGATATTAATTCTAACTCTAAGGGTTTTAAACTTCCTTTTGTGCCATTTTTAGCAAACCCTAATGTCTATTTTTGGATGACCTAGGTAAACTCATTGATTTAAGTGTCCCTTCCTAGATCTAGGGAACTTTAGCCTAATTTTAGGAGTGTTTGAGTCCAAGGTAACTTACCGAGCATATGTGCTCCACTAAATTAGGTCATAACTTACCACTGATGTATATATTTAGTGACTAGAACCTGAGCTAATCCTTTTAGGATTGTGTATGTGCATGATATCAGTTCCATTTACCTCTTTCAATTAGAATTATTCGTTGGGAATTCTTAAGTTAGTTTACCTCAAAAGTTGGGAATGTGTATGCCTAACTACGGGTGTTTGTCTCTATTTAAACCTAACCAACATCTCATGCACTACATGAGCAAATCGAATTTCCTCCTTGACCTATTATAATTGCTTTTCTTGCATATTACATCTCCATCATTCTTTCAAGACTAATCTAATACAACATTCTTTCTTGCTATTTGGTCCATCTCTTTTCTGTAATGATTAATGCTAATACATTTATTTTTTTATTATTGATCTCTTTCACTATATACCTCTCTTTTTTTAGTATCTATATCAATATTCTCAAATTTTACATGGTATTAGAGCTGTAGGGGTGCTATACTAGTAAGTATTATAGTGTTTGTTTTTAGGGATCAAGCTATTGCAATTTAAAGAATATCGTTTTCAACCATCACAGATCTCATTTGTTGTAATGGAACTATATTCCCAAAAAAATTATAATCCCATTAAACTATTATCAACGGAAATCAAGAGTATAGATACTCTTGAGGATGAAATGGATCTACCATATCATAATGGACACCGAGGTAGAACCAAATTCAATTTTTGAAAAATATAAATACTTGAATAGAATGGATGAAACATTTAGCTTACTTTTCTATTCTATTTCTTGAGATGTACTCTATCAAATTTCAAACAAGAATATTCTAAATGAAGTATGTACCATACTATCCACCCTCTTAAAAACATAAGATGAAATGATAATTGATGGGACATCAATTAGAGGTGGAACTATATGAAGTTGGCACCAACTGATTTTGACTCTATTCAAGAATTTTTCACCAAGATCAAATTAGTTATTGTGCATCTCAATATGTGTAATATAAATAGGAATGGCACACAAATGGTGCTCTGTATTCTCTCCAAATTGGGTCTTGATTATAGTATCTTTGTGTTTTCTTTTCATTGTATTATATTGGCTCTTGGAGCCTCCTTCACACTGCCTACATTAGATGTATTTTTTTTCCTCTCTTATTCAAGAGAAAGATAAGATATCACAAATGGCCCTTCAAAATTCCTTAAAGAAGCATGCACTTACAAGAAGTGAGGAGAACATGGGTGCAAGTAAGAAAAATCCCCCATACAAGGGAAAAATGGATAAAATAACAAGGGGTTTTCATGAAGACTTCAACTCCAATGACAAAATTACCGAATAAGAGCATACATGGTGTCCTTTATACAATAAAGGACCACATAAAGAAGATTATTACATGTATAAAACATTTTTTTGAATAAAAGGAAGATGAGGAGTGTAACAAACAAGTTTCCACACTAAAATAAATTGGTCATTTCATGTACACACTTTCAAAAAAAATTACTCCATACATTCTTGACTCAAAAGCTTCACAAAATATGGCCTAAAATGATGTAGATATGGAAAATGTGGCTATGGAGGAAGACACATTCCAACAGAGACAAGGAGATATGGAAAATGAAGAAATGGCTCCAGTGTTCGAGGTAGAGGATCAGTTGGAAGCCCACAGTGGGAAATATTTTCACTGAAGCATTAAGATCAAGCATATGCAGAGGGTATTCGACATAGCAAATGCTAACAGAACTGGCATGTAGAAAATGCCCTTGAGTTATAGTTATTTGATATAATGGGAACCTACAGGGTATCGTTCAATATAGACAAGTTGTAGGCATAATC
The DNA here is from genome assembly GCA_001517045.1 of Pseudotsuga menziesii. Classification (NCBI taxonomy): domain Eukaryota; kingdom Viridiplantae; phylum Streptophyta; class Pinopsida; order Pinales; family Pinaceae; genus Pseudotsuga; species Pseudotsuga menziesii. Next base: position 293,330 of record LPNX011142215.1, on the reverse strand, counting down.
CACAAGAGGTCCAATGCAAAAGCAGCAACATGGAAAAACATTGGCGTAGCTATGACCGCACAACACATGGGTTTTTATCGAAAATTCAGTAAAAATTTATCAATTCATAGTAAATTGATAAACTTACCAGAGATTTTGTAAGCAAAGAAGGTGGTGTTGAAGCCACAGGTGCAGAATTCGCGGCCAGCCTCTTGAAAAGTCTTCAGGTTCTCTCCAATGCTGCTTTATCCATGGCAGTTATGGCACTTAAATAGAGATATTGTAAAATATCAACAGTGGTTAATATCGATCCCAATCTCCTCAATGGGTATGACCAATATCCATATCCAAAACCCACCAAACACTCCAATGTTTGGCTCCAATGGTTAGTCTATTTGACAAGAACTAGCAGGTTGAGCAGCAATCGAAATTGTCAAAATTGAAGGATGGTGGTTAAGGAAAATCAGTCATCTGCCATGA